>PVKE010000128.1:0-201557 GCA_004027555.1 Craseonycteris thonglongyai | reverse complement strand
ATTTTATCTTCAGTGCATATTTATTTTTATTTTACTTTTGACAGATAGAGAGAGAGACAGAGACAGAGACAGCTAGAGAACCGAACTGTGGGAACTCCCCAGTTCAGCATGTGGGTCCTGCCTGGGCCGGAGCCGGGATTCGATCCTCGGTCCTCGGGGCCTCAAAGCGAGCGCTCAACCCGCTGAGCCGTCCCGGCTTCCCCCACGGTGTCAGTTTTGAGGTTGTTCCATGTTTGATCTCGTTCACCTATAGTGAGCCATAGTCTGCCTGCCCTTCGGTAAAGAAAAGCAATATGATTTAGAAATGTTCTTTGTGGAAAACAGTCGCTTTTCCATGTGTTTGCTTTAGAAAACAGTGGTTTTAAAATAAAATTGTTTGTTTATATTAACATGTAATGGTTACTCTTTCATCTTTATAAGAATTAACAACTATTTCACAGTCCTTTGACATTTCTTCCATATGAAGCATGACTGCCTGTGAATCACATAATCGCAGGCTCTTTGGGGTCCTCAGTGCCCTGTAAGAGTGTGAAAAGGAGTCCTGAGATTCAAGCGCTGGAGGCCTGCCACAGTGGGGCGCTGGAGGAATGCCCCTCCGGAATTGGGGGGACAGATAAGATTGGGGCAACTCCGTGCTGCCATGCCTGCTCCGGTCATTTGCTGGTGACTGTTTTTTTTTTGTTTGTTTGTTTTTTATATTTATAGAGAGTAATTGTTTTATTTTCAGTGCATATTTATTTCTATTTTACTTTTGACAGATAGAGAGAGAGACAGAGACAGAGACAGTTAGAGAACCGAACTGTGGGAACTCCCCAGTTCAGCACGTGGGTCCTGCCTGGGCCGGAGCCGGGATTCGATCCTCGGTCCTCGGGGCTTCAAAGCGAGCGCTCAACCCGCTGAGCCGTCCTGGCTTTCCCCTGGTGACTGTTTTTTATCTGAGTTTTTTTTTGTTTGGTTGGTTTTTTTGTAAAATCTAATTGGAAGAATTAATGCTACTTCTATTTAAAAGTTAGAAATGTGTCCTAGAGCAGAGAAATTCAGAGAGAGAGAGAAAAAAATTGTTGCCTCATTTAACTTGCCACGTCAGAGAAAACAAAGAGACAAACAAAAACCACGTAGAATTTTTTCTGTGCATCGATATTTGTAATGCGCTTAGACCGGGGGTGGCGAACCTATGGCAGGCGTGCCCAAAGTGGCACGCGGAGCAATTATTTCGGCACGCGGAGCTGTGAATACCATTTAAAAAATTACTATTTATGCTCTTATAGACATAAAAATAATCGATACTTCTATCTCACTCGATGGGTTGGCACGCGAGTCGAGCGAGTATACTCCTATTTCATAAACTATGGCACTCAATCGCCAAAAGGTTCGCCACCCCTGGCTTAGAACATACTTGCCACTACGCACAAATATTTGTTAAATAACAATGAATAAATAAGCAGCTTCTAACAGCAACAACAGATGATATATTTGCAGGTTGATGTGACTCTGGACCCCAGAGATCCAGGTAGCTTGTCCAACCCAAGCAGGTTCCAGGAGGGTCCTGTTAGAGTTGAGCTCGAATGGGCATTCTCCTGCTTTGCAAACACGGTGGAATACAAAGTCTGGAAAAGGCCACCCTGATAACCAGCAGGCAGGCAACAAATGATTCACCCCAGCTCTGCATTTTAAGCGGGTGAGTTCCGTCAAGAGCCCTGAGCCTGTTGAGAAACTACAAGTGACTCGGCTTCCAATCCATGCCCCCGGAGAGCACGGTGCAGTCGCTGTTTGTCAGTGGGGCCTTTGGCATTCCGCTGTCCACGTCATCCATTCCCCCATCAGTGTTCACGGTGGGAGACTGCAAGACAACAGCACTGCGTCCTTATCCGAAACCCCTACCGTCACAGTGCAGGTTGCAGCACCCGTGCAGACTTGCAAAATGAACGTGGGAGACAGAGCGTGGACTGGACCTCGCAAGACTCAGAATCCAGCTCTCACAATATTCTGGCTGTGTGACCGTGAACAAGTTACACGGGGGGTGGGAAACGGGCAGGGCTCTGACATTTGGGGGAAGAGGAAATGAATAGTGGGCATGAGAGCTCAGGGGGCAGAAGTGCGGGGTGCGTGTCAACCGAAAAGAAGGTATGGGCTGTAGGTTAGGGTCTGGAATAAGGTCACGTTTACGGTGGCCTTGAACTTTGGGATAACCACCTGTACTTTACTCAGAAGCACCGAGGGACCATTCAAATTGAGTCTCTTCTTAAAATGTCTGGATGACAGTGACGCACCACCTAAGAGTGTACAAGTGCCCAGAGGGCACCGATTCTGTAGGTCGCCTGTGTTCTGAACACTAGGGAATGCAGGTATGTATTTTCAGCTGCAGCCAGCTGGGTGCAGACGTGCCTGGTGAGGTCTTGTACGTGACAGTGCCTTGTGCATTGAACTTGTCATAAAAACACTGAGTTGCTAATACTGCACTAGCAGTGTGACTAGTAGCAGCAGTCGTGGGAGCCGCAATGGAGTGTTTAGGTTTCCTCACACCAATGGGCATGGCCGCTTCAAGCTGAGTACTTCCCTCGTGATAGGCCCCACTTCCGGAATGTACTGATGGACACAGAATGTAAGTGGCTTCTCAAGTGGATAGTTTTTACCTGATAACCTCCCTTGTCACTCAGCTAAAACCACCAGACCTAATCAGTGCCACCCTTGGTTTTGGAAATGATCCTTATTATTGTGGATCAATGAGAGTTATATCTGATCTAAGTTCAGCTAGTGCCCAAGGGTAGTATTTTATTTTATTTATTTTACTTTATTTTGGAAAGTTGACAAATTTGTGAAGAATCCCTTTTTGTCTAGTTTCTGTTATTTGTGATATTCAGTGAAATTTTATTAAATTATTATCTGAGCATTTAAGCATCCTTTTCATTCATAGTTTTGTGAACTAAACATATACTTTAGAATTTGAATAGCGGTTGTTGTCGGTCCGATGTGGTAGCCATGAAGATGAAATGAAATCACTCTAAGAAGTGAACATGTAAAATGGTAACCACCCTCATGACTGGGAAGCCGTGGTATTCCAAAGCTTATTGAGCTACCCTGGATGGGGTGCCCCGATGAGACGCATCACAGACACACGGGCACCGAGACACAGCTTTGTTTCCTCTACTGGCTCAGCAGGGGCTCCACAGAGCCCGTCAGGGCCGGCATCCTGACTCGTGACTGATGGAGTGTAAGGGCCCAGGTCCGGAGTGATTTCAGGGACTTTTAATGAGATGTGGCTAATGGTCAGGACATACAGCCCATCACAGGGTAAATGCCACCATCCCCTCACCCAGCTCTATCCCACAAGGGTCCCTGAGCAACAGATACAATGAAATAAAAGAAGAATGAATTGCAAACACAAAGAATCTTACATAGAATTTTGCCCATCGTAGTGATTCTTTCATAAAATGGCTTGATTGTCCATTTTCTTTGTGTTTATTAAGACAAAGAGAAAACAGAGCTCATAGCAGAGTCTCGGTATTTTTGAGTTTCTTTTCTTTTTTTGTGATTTAAGAAAAAGTAAGCAGAGAGACATTTCTTGCAAAGGCACCTATGAAATTTATACATAAATTTCCAAATTGTATTATTAAACCAGTGATAAGTAATTTTCGTGTTCCTAAAATAATGGCCTTACAAATAGCTCTCAAGCCTTCCAGCTGGAAATAGAGGAAAAGGCTGACTTCTCAGGTAGAAAAACATGCTGCCTTTTAAAGCTGGGTGGATACCAAAGAGGCTGAATTTTTGATCCAAAAAAAAATGAAAGTCCAAATAGACCTGACCTTTGAAGAGAGAAATTTCTCATCTTCAAATATGACTTTTATTTTCTTTCATTAAAACAGAAATACAAAGAAAATAGAAAAGAATATGCCAGAATAGGCTCTTCTGAAGGGAAAAATATGGAGCCATGTCCAATTATTTTTGGAACCAACCAGGAAAGGAAAGGGAGGGGGAATTTCAAATTCAATATATTACCATTTCTTAGTGGAGTTAGCATTTTCATAAACATCTTGTAAGCCTGTTTTTTAATTAAATTTATTGGGGTGACATTGGTTAGTAAAATTACATAGGTCCCAGGCAAGCAATTCTGTGATACATCATGTGTGTTGCATTGTGTGCTCACCACCCACCATCAGTTTTTTTCCATCACCATGTATTTGAGTCCCCCTTCCCCCATCCCTCTTCCTCTCTGGTAACCACTGAACTATTGCCTGTGTCCATGAGTTTTTTATTTTCTATTTTGATTGTTCATTTATTCTGTTCTTTAGATTCCACACATAAGTGAGATCATATGGTTTTTGCCCTTCTCAGTCTGACTTATTTTACTTAGCATGAGATCTAGTTCCATCCATGTTGTTGCAAAAGGATGATTTTATTCTTCTTTAGGGCCGCATAATATTCCATTGTGTAAAGGTACCACTGCTTCTTTATCCAATTGCCTCCTGGTGGGCGTTTAGGTTGTTTCCACACCTCGGCTACCGGGAATGAGGCTGCAGTGAACAGAGGGGCGCATATACTTTTTGGAATTCGTGTTTTGGATTCCTTTGGAGAAACACGCAGGAGTGGAACTGTTGGGTCATAAGGTAGTTCCGGTTTTCATTTCTTGAGGAAGCTCCATGCCGTTCCCATAGCGGCTGCACCGATTTGCAGTCCGTTCCACCAGCAGCGTAGCAGCGTTCCCTTCCCTCCACGTCCTCGCCAACACTTGCTGCTGGTCAGCTTGTGGGTGACAGCCATTCTGACAGGGGAGGTGCTCAGCCTCTGGCAAGCCAGACTCCCGGGACTCAATAGACTCCTATCACCTGTAATAATAAACCTCCTTTGAGCCCCCTATTTAACCAGGTCAAAGTTACCTGAGTCTACCCTTCCTTTCTTGTAAATTTGCCCAAGCGCCCCTTTGGAAGATAAGTAACACGTGAGCAATCCTGCATTCATTGACTTTTACACCCCTCTCTCACCTGGGCCTGCCTCTCTCTCTCCCACTGTCCTAATCTCGCCCACAAGTCCCCATTTCCACACACACGCGCACACCCCGAATGTGATCCTGTGCACCGCTGTCCCCAGGGCTCCCGCGGTGGCCAGGGGCAGCCCAAGGCAGGAGGTCGCGCTGGTCTGTGTCATCTCGTGTTTTGTCTTCGCTGTAGCACTGAGCCTGGGACATTGGGAGTCAAGCAGATCTGGGTCATGTGACCTTCGTCCTCAAATTATACAACCTTGTTGAACCCCTTAGATTTCTTATTTCACCCATAAGAGTGTTGGGGGATTCAATGAGGTAATGTGCAAAATGCCTGGAGCATAGTCACCCGTGAAGGTCACGGCCGTTTTCATTGTCACCTCTCTCGTTCCTAAGCATTCTGAGGGAAGGGGCGCTGTGCTGTATTCAGACCCCAAGCAGGTCACCGTGATGTTCAAGCGCTCCACTACTCTGCTGTGGAATTCATCCCCAACTGCGCTGCGTTCACCAACGAAATGCCTTTCCTTAAAAAAGTATAGGGGAAGCCGGGAGGGCTCAGTGGGTTAGGTGCTCACTTTGCAGCGCCGGGGACCGAGGATCGAGTACCGGCCCCAGCCCATGTGGACCCATGTGCTGAACTGGGAGCTCCCCCAGTTCAGTTCTCTCTCTGTCTCTGTATCTCTCTCTCTCTCTCTCTCTCTCTCTCTTTCTGTCAAAAATAAATAAATAAATAAATAAAAATTCAAGAAAAAGGAAAAAAAGACTATAAAAAAAATGTATAGGTTTGGCCCCAGACACTTTACTGAAGAGATCTAGTTAAAAACATACTTAGAAATACAGATAAAGATCTATGTGGATGATTTTATTTTATTTTAATTAAAATAGTCAAATATTAGAAGCACCCAAGAGTAGAGAGGTTAATTAAATTATTGTGTATCCACCCAATGGATTATTACACAGTATTAAAGTGATGTATTGGAGAAGCCGGGATGGCTCAGTGGGTTGAGAGCTCACTTTGCAGCCCCGGGGACGGAGGATCGAATCCCGGCCCTGGCCCGTGGGGACCCATATGCTGAACTGGGAGTGCCCCCAGTTCAGTTCTCACCGGGGCGAGACCCCGGCCCAGTCCCTGCCCTGTGCAGCCCCGCCCACCTGTGGAATGAAACTATGTGGAAAAACCAATGATGTGCAGCTATGGAGACTGTTCTGGGCCCTCCCCCTTCTCTCTGTCTCTGTCTCTGTATCTCTCTCTCTCTGTCAAAAACAATAAAATAATAAAATCTTAAAGTGATGTATTAATACCTTTTAGTGACAGAAAATCATTCATGATTTGGCAACATATATACAGTATCTATTGAGTGTACTGAACACAAAGCTACTTAAATAACAACGTAATCTCAATTAACTGAATACACATATATATGTAGAAAAAGGTATGGAAGGAATTATGCAAAATGTTAATGGTGGTCAATACTTGGTCAGTATAGCTGTCAGAGGTTCCATGCTGCTAATGGAATTATGAAGAATTTATATTTTATTCTTTACAGATTTATTTTTAAATTATTTTCAGAGTTTTCATATTGTGTGTGTATTATATGTGTAGTCAGAAAAATGCAATTTAAAAAACAATAGAAATGAAAATATGGATTTCTACATCTTTTGATTTTTTTAAATACATGCTCATAAACATACATTTAAGAACATTTTTCTCAAGCTAGTTTTCTTTGCATTTTCTCCTCCAATAAAATATAAGCTCCCAAGAGCTCGGAATATGTCTCTTCGTGTTTAAATCCCAGCTTAGTTCTTGGTGCAAATGCATTCACGTTTCACTTTCTTAGAGCTAATCGCTATTGAAAGTCATTCGGGCCCAGGCGCTGTGTGCCGGCTCCTGAGAGATTCGGAGACCGTGGGAGGGTGGATTCCGGCAGTGGGTTCTATTTCTCTGAATTTTAGTTCTGAGGGCGCTCTAACCCTTTCATCCAAGCCGACTCTGAAGGTCTCAGTCTGAAGTCGGTATTGGAGACCCACACAGTGTGCAATAAATGTGGCCTTGCCCTTGACGTACAGGGAACAGAATCTGAGTGACGTCTAATGAATGCGCTCATGTTCAGTTCCATACACATTTATCATCTCCTGGCTCTCCAATGCCTGGTTTGGGGGGTGGGGGGGGGCAGATTTTATTATCTTTTAAATTATTTTTAAAGATTTGTTTTATTATTTTTGACAGAGAGAGAGACAGAGAGAAGGGGGAGGGCCCAGAGCCGTCTCCATAGTTGTGCATCATCAGTTTTCAACATGGTTTTGTTCCACACAGTAGGCAGGGGCCGCGCAGGGCAGGAACCGGGCCAGGGGCCTCCTGCATGGGAGACACACCCCTTTGAACCAGGGGCTGAACCGGGGGCAAGAACTGGACAGGGGGCCTTCCCCATGGGAAGCTCACCCCAGTTCAGCATATGGGTCCGCACGGGCCGGGGCCAGGATTCGATCCTCGGTCCACAGGGCTGCAAAGCGAGCGCTTAACCTGCTGAGCCATCCTGGCATCCACTATATTTTAAATTTTCATATTGAAAGTTGTTTATTATCATTAAAAAACAGACGTGGAGGCTCACCTGAGATCGACACACCCGAGGAGCAGAAGCTTCTGGAAGCGCTCACTGTGCACGGGTGTCCTGAGCCTCCTCACCTATGTCACGTTTTTAACACTCGCCAAGTCCTAACCACTGCTGTTTGCAGTGAGGTTGCCGTTTGCTCCTTCGCGGGAAGCGTCTCTTCAGCTCCTTGTATTGAGCTTGGTGGGTGCCTGGAGAAGAGCTCAGTGTTTGCAGTGACCCAGAGATTCCTCTGTGCCCCCCAAGTCCTAGACGCAGAGCACATTCGCCATCCTGGAATTCGGGGTGTTCTGTGGACTTGTGTTCTAGCCTCACGTGTGACTCAGAGGGATGCTTAAAATCAAGTCACATGATTATCATTTTCTCAGTTGGATTAGGGTACTAGTTTCTGGGAGCATAGTTGCAAGTTCATGGTGCTCTGTGACTATTTCAAAATAGATTTCTGCTTAGACAGGGCGTGGCTAGCGCTGACCCTCTGATCTAGTCATCTAGATGGATGCGTATACTTTCCCCTGATCAAATGCTGCTTCTCCTTCACCCACACTAGGATAATAAGTGATTTTTAGAGTCTTGATGAAGGCATGTAAGTATTTATCACTTACAGGCATTTTTTAAATAGTATTAATACAATGAATGTTCAGGAAGCACAGAGGACCTAGCTATTCAGGAATTTCTCTCCTTTATTCAATGTTCAGTTTGAGAAACACATTGAATGTTTGATGAAGACACGTGCAACCACCATGGAGATTCTGAGGGTAATAAGAAGGTGCTTCGGAAAAGGGAGATAAAGAAGTGAAGATTCAGTCATCTGTCAAAGGACACTGGTTATTTCCACGACTTGGGCACCATGAACAGTGCTCTGATAAACATTGGGGTACAGATATCTCTGTAGACTAAGGTTTTCAAAGTTTAGGCGTAGGAACCTAGAAGAGGTATTGCTGGATTGTATAGCAATTCTGTTCTGATTTTTTTTTTTCCTGAGAAATCTCCATACAGCCTTCCGTGGTGGTTGTACCAGTTTACATTCCCACCAGCATGTATGAGGTTCCTTTTTGTCCACAGCCTCTCCAGCATGTGTTGTTCCTTGTCTTGTTGATTGTAGCCCTTCTAACAGGTGTGAGGTGGTATCTCATTGTGGTTCTGATTTGCATTTCCCTAATAGCTAATGCAGTTGAGCATATTTTTTATATATTTGCTGGCTGCTCATATGTCTTCAGGGGAGAAGTGTCTGTTGAGGTCCTCTGCCCATTTTTCAATTGGATCGTTTGGTTTTTGTTGTTGAGTTGTACTAGTTCTTAATATATTTTAGGAATTAGTCCCTTATCAGAGGCATTGTTTGCAAATATTTTCTCCCATTCAGTTGTTTGGCTTTTTACTTTGTTGATGGTTGTGGCACACTTATGCAATGGAATACTATTCAGCGATAAGATGAAATACTGCCGTTTGCAACAACATGGACGGACCTTGAAACCATCTTATTAAAGCGAAATAAGTCAGACTGAAAGGTCAAGAACCATACGATTTCACTTACAGGTGGAATATAAAACTGAAAGTAACAAAGAAACAAAACCTCATGGACACACTCCATAGTTTAGTGGTTACCTGAGGGGAAGGGGGGAGGGGGGAGGAGGGAGGGGGTGTTCAGTATATGGTGATGGAAAGAGAACTGACTGTGGGTGGTGAGCTCACAGTGTAACACATAGATGATGTACTGTAGAATTGTACACCTGGAACCTATGTAATTATTACCAACAAATGTCACCCCTAATAAATTTAACTATTAATAATAATTTTAAAAAAGGAGTGAAGATTCATCCTTGGGCGGGTCATAGGTATTGGTCCCCACAGCCCAGACCCCTCCCCCTTCATATCTCCGATACCCCAGGGAGGGGAAGAATGAAGGGTCTGGTCGAAATTCCTTTTATCCAAGGTGATCCAAGGTCACAGTCCAGCTCCTCATATATGCAAACAGTATGACCAGACAGTACTGAACAGGACGTGTGGACTTAGCGGTTCTTCAGATGGGGGATAAGGAACGTTCAGTAAGAGCATGCCAGGGTCCACTTCTCTGAGTGTCGTTGGTGAGCAAGTCCTGATGGGGTGAGCATGCCGAGCGCCGTGTGGGCTGCCGTGGGTACCAGTGTCCATCAGTGCATGCATTCTGGGGACGTCCTGCTCTTCACATGGTGCTCACCGTCCCACGTGCCTGGAGAAAAAACTCCATGGTGACCCCAGCACTGGAGAGCAAGATGAATCTCAGTGTGAGCCAACAGAATTAAAAGCGTTTCCCCCAAAGGAAGAAAAATGGGAGCACTTTGTAGTTGTACTTTTAAATCACTTGCAGGACATTTCATTTGCTTAGACTAGAGGATTTTTTCACGTTGTCATTCAGTGGTCACCTGTAATTTGTATTAAGAATGGTGGCGGTCTTATTGCCAAGTCCACGTGGGCGCATCGTCTAAAATTCCCTCAGGATTTCTGTGCTTCGCGTGTATGCGCCCATAGACCATTTACTATGGAATTGGCTCTTTATTTAAAGCTCATCTGAATGAGTCAATAATCATCAATGCTCATTCCAATGGCCACGGGTCTGCCTAGGGGACAAGTTCCCACCTGTGTCTGAACCCTGCTTCTACGGCAGTGACCGCCGAGGGGACCGTTCTCCGTGGAGTGTGCTTAAGAGCACAGGGATCGCAGATGCAATGATCTGCATCTTGAAGTCTTTTTTCCAAATAAAGCTAATCTTTTCGGAGCAATGTTCTCCCCACCACCCCTTCCTCCCAACGAACTATAGGTACAACTTGCCTGCTCTTATCTTAACCTTGTGCTACATGACAGGGGCAGGGGCGGGGCTGCTTTGAGGCGCTGGTAGAGGGTACATTGTGTCCCCCAGAATGATATGCTGAAGGCCTCACCCCTGCTCCAAGTAGCCCAGTGTGTGATCTTATGTGGAATCAGAGTGTGCAGATACCATTCATTAAGATGAGGTCATCTGGGAACAGGGTGGGCCCCTAATGCAATATGACGGATGTCCTTATACCAAGAGGGGAATTTGGACACAGACACAGAGGGGCGTGGCCATGTGAAGACCTGTGTAGAAATTGGAGTTCTGTGGCCACAAACCAAGGAATGTCCAGGGCTCGGGAAATGGGCAGGAGAAAGGGAGGGTCCATGTCTGGAGGCTTTGGAGGGCGTCTGTCTCTGCTGACAACCTGATTCCATACGTCTGGCTTCCAGGAATGTGAGAGAAGACAGTTCTGTGGTCTGAACCCCCCAGTTTTGGTACTTTGTTATGGCAGCCTGAAGAAACCAATCCAGATGCCAAGTGGAAAGATGAAGCTGAAGGCAAAGCACAGAACCAGTGGCATAGACAATCCACTCATCAGAGAGCTTCCATCATCTGCATAATTATTCAAACCTTTTTTGTACCTGTTGGCTTGCAAACTGGAGCTTGGCATGTCTTTAAAAGGATCTATTACAGATCCTTCTAAAACTGCTGCTATCCGACAGATGGCGGGTGAACTCCACATTCTCTCCTTCTGTGCAGTGGAGAAGGAAAGAACAGAAGTTGAGCTTGAGATGGAATATTGAGACTAAGCTCACACTCCTGCTGAGGTCTGAATACGAAACAGGGCGAGAGAAGTCCAGGGGGCGTCTGCTAGCAGAGCTAACCTTCTGACTCTTCCTCCCACGTGGCCAGACAGCTCTGTCTCTAAGAGGGCCTCATAGGGACAGGAGGTGGAGTCCCAGGGTGAGCAGGTGACCGCCGGGATTTATTCTCAATAATGTGTACTGTGACCTCCAAGGTCATGAACACCGACTTCTGGCTCAGGCCTCCCAGCCTGCCCTCCTCTGAGGACACATTCACTCCCATTTACTGTCCTTTCTCTCAATTCCACATGTGTTCTCTCACCTCTACCTTCTCGCAAGAACGGTGGCCACTGAATAGGGGACAGGGGTGGGCAAAAGCGGTGGATTTTGAGGGGAAAGCTTCTCCATACAGTGATTACAATGGGTTATATTTTCTTTTTTAGAACAAGAGTTAAGAGTGTGTTTTTTAACTCCTTTCATCCATCTACGTGAGTTCAACCCAGATTTCTGCTGCACTTCAGCTATGGTTCTGATGGGACAATCCTTGTCAACATGGTTAAAATGAGTTGGGGAATTTAACAAAGGATTTTGGTAATAAACCTGGAAAGAAATCGTGCTGCAAGATCTATGACGGAAACTCCGCATTGATTTTTGTGTTGTCCGTTGTGGTATTTGTTATCCACGGTGGATATCTTTAAACTGTGCCAGAAAAAAAGTGGTGCCCATTAGATAGATTAAAAAAATAATAACATTAGCTTTTTCCTTATGACCCTCATTTATGTGATTTCTCTCCATGAAATATTGGTTCTTTAAAAGGATATTCTCTAATTAAAATTTAATAGCGAGAAATGAAAGAAAGATGGCTTTAGTGCTAGACATTTATAATGACTTTATTATACCCTTGCTCAAATGACAAGTGGACATTTTCTCAGCATGACACGGGAATGATTAATCAAAATGAGGGAAACGTGTGCTGGAGAGAACGCTTCTGTACGCTCTCAGGAAGAGAGCCGATTCTCTGAAGACACAAGGAGTTTGTATGGGTCCTTTAGAAAGGACTGTCCTGCTGTTATTCAACACGCCATTGCATTAGTGAAGGAAAGAGCAAAGTTGCCGCGTTGAGTCCCACAGGCTCCCCAGTGGTCTGGGGTGGTTGCCCTGCACACGACGCTCACTGGAGAATGGCTTATGTGCGCCAGTGTAGACTGAACACGTCCCCGTTGATTTGTACACAGTTACTAGGCAGGACAACGTGGGAAGAAAATGTAGGGAATTTTTCCTAAGGCAAGATTTGCTGACCCTAGGGCAGTGAATTCCTCCCACCACCTCCGACCTGTCATTTGTCCTGGAAGCCATTCTAGTCGTGTGTTAGGAAGATGGACTCTCTTCTCAAAATCTAAAGAGGACAGTGCTTAGAATGTGGTCCAATATTGCCAAGGAGCCCAGCCTGGCCCATCAGTGGAGGTTGGGGGGCGAGGCTCCGGCTGGCCTTTAGCCCCATGGTTTTGTGATGAAGGTTCATAAGGTAGTGACCCCGAGACTCTTCTGTAAGCTGCCCAGTATGTCTGGCTCGTCTGCCGGGCTCACACGTGGCTGCAACGGAATTTGTGGCGCAATGTCATAAAGATGCTGGAGACTGCTTGCCTCCCGGTCCAGGTATAAGGCCACGGACCCACCTCGTGCTGAGCAACCAGGGACTTCAGGGCCCCCGCCCACGGCCGCTCCTTTCTTAAGGGCCGTCGTGCTAGTCGTTGTGCAGCGAGCGTTCCCGCCCGTCTGGTCCTCCTCCTTCCTCCCGGGGCGCCCTGGTCTCTCCTGAAGCACATGCTCATCACAGGGGAGAGGCTGTTGTTCGCAACCCCAGTTTTTGCCGATTCTGAGACTTTCTCAGGTTTTTTTTTTTCCTCCAGATACTGCTCATCTGCCCTTTTCTCGACTTTCTCTTCCTAGAACTGTCATTAGCCATAGCAAGTGCCATCCCTCCTCCAAGTCTTTGCATCTCTCTTTCACATTTATGTTTCGTTTTCTCTGAAGGCAATATTCTGAGCAATCCCGTTAGATTTATTTTACTGTACACGAATCTCCCCAGCTGGGCCCAATCTAAGTATTTATATCAAGGGTTATATTTTTAATTTGTGTACATTCTGTTTCCTTCTTTCTCCCGTTTATCTGTTTTTTTACACTATTTTGTTCCCTTCTCTTATTCTTGATTCGGTTTTATGTTTTTGCAAGCATTTCGAAAACATTTATTGTTTTCTACGTTCCGTAATTCCATCATTTTTTCTCACTCTATCTCACTGTAAATGGCTCTCTACGGTGGTCAGTGGCTTGGGGAGGGAGCTCAGGATTAGGGGGGGCTGGGCTTTATCTGTGAACACCCCTGTTGGCCCAGGGCTCCGGGAAGGACTTGCCTTTGCTTCTACACAATATTCTTGGAAATGGGGTTACCACACTTAACGTCTTGGCCTGAGGCTTCTTAGACCCTGAAGATAGTTCAGTCCAAACCCCAACCCGAGCACAGCTCCTGCTGGGGTTCCAGGGTTTCTGCCTGCCACGCAGGAAGGCTGTTTGCTAGGATTTCTTTATCTGTTTTAGTCCACTCTAGTGAAGTTACTGCTTTCTGCAGAAGTTGCCTCAACTTGCATAGGGCTGAAGGCTTCTCCTTCTGTCCTTATTGCTTCCCAGGAGCACAAAGATCCCACAGCACTGCTGGCATCGGTGGGGTCTTCGCTTTCGAGCATCTAGTCCTTCTTCGTTTATAGATTCCCTAGATTTCCTCCCCTGAGACCACTGTTATTCACATAAGTGGAGGTCTATTATGTGCATATTTATCCAGCATGGCTAAGTTTCTTATACCAGGAAGTACTTCGTAATAATTGTTTTTTTGTATCATCAGAAATCAGAGTTGTTCCAACTCACATTTGACGTATTGGCCATAGTGAACTCTGGAAAAAAAGTGGGGAGATAAAGATTGCAGATGAAATACCATGTTTTCATGATAGAAATGATGAAAATCAATCCGAGGAGGAATTCTATCTCAGTATTCTGAAAGAAAATTTATTAGATGGTTGTAGAACAAAAATACAATGAAAATTCATGAGAAAGAAGAGCTGTGCGGAGAATTGAGAAAGGATTGCTCCCACTTTGCACTGAATCCCAGTTTGACAGGGTTCCATTGAAAAACCAGAGCTTTGTGGTCACTGGCTTCTAGTAGAGGCCAAGAAGGAGTAAATCTAAGGCCAGGCTACAGATGAACAAAGCCAAGGTCAGGTGTTGTAGGAGTATTAGGTGGCACCCGTTCTGTCAGCGTTCACTGCCATTTCGGAGAGCATTGGCCACATGTTTCCCCATCACATGTGTTCAGTCCTGTCCGCCATGAGTTCCCATTCCCATGAGTCTCAGAAACAGCCTGGTCTTCAGCCAGTCTGTGTTGTGACGTCACAGCAGGTGTAATGAATGGGGCATGGCATGGATTTTCCACCGTGCTGTGCAGTGGCGTTTATCCAGGGGCGCTCGTGGGGTGGTGGGAAAGGCAGGGTCCACCTGCAACCTGTTGTGACCACTGACAATGTGGTAGAAGGAGACGCTGTGCTTCAAGGCTGTGAGGTGATGCAGACCGCGATACCCCATCAGCTCCCGGGCTCCTGTCCCAGCTGGGAATCCCTTTACCCGCTTTATTGTCTACTTAGGACCATTTCATTATTGGTAACAGCTCAACCTCTTTGTTCCCATAAAGGTGTATCAGTGTCTGTAGTGCATATTATGCTTTTGGAGGAAAGGCAAAGTGCTAGGCCCGGCTGTGCCTGGGGCGGGGCAGGGGAGGCAGGAGCCGTTGCAATGGGCAGCTTGCTCTGGGGCCCTGCCTTCAGCCGTCTCATTAACCCCTGTCACCTCGGCCAGAGCAATGACCACGGTGCACCACGCAGGTCTTCCAGAAGTCACAGAGCATGGCAGAGGGTCCAGGAAAGCTAGAAACACAACACCTGTCAGCCCGGTAATTCCACGTGCAGGTAGACACCTTACTGAGACTCTCCCAGATGAACCGAGGACGTCTGGTCGAAGTCTGTCTGAGGAGACACATATACAGGCACACACATACACACACGCATGCACACACGCATGCACAATCCTCTACAGGCACCTATGAACTACAACAAAGCCTTCAGAAAATATTTACCCCTACTGTTTGGGATGCATACAGTTTATTCTATCTGCTCTCCTTTAAAAAAATAAAATTACAGTCCGTGAAATTGATTCCACAACCCATTAGTAGGTCACTGCCCACCTTGTGCACAGCCATTACTCCATCACATAAAGCGGCCACAGCACAATGTCTGTTTTCATTCTGAATGGTCCCTGGTTTTCTAATTTTTTTCCCCTTAACCACATGTTATCTGTGTCAAGACAGACAAATGCTATGCTTACTTTTCTCTGCAGTTCACGGATTCGTCCAGTTTGGGTCCATAACATAGTCAAAGACGGGACCAAAGCTGTCATCACGTGTCCAAGCACGGTGCTTGGCTCCTCCTTCCCTTCCTTTTCCATTTTAACGTGTTGCTTTAAAAAAAAAAAAAGAAAGATTTATTTTATTGTTTTTGACAGAGAGAGACAGGCAGAGAAAGACAAAGAGAAGGGAGAGGGCCCAGAGCAGTCTCCTTAGTTGTACGTCATTAGTTTTCTACATTTTATTTGTTCTACAGGTGAATGTGGAGCCACACAGGGCGGGAACAGGGCTGGGGGCCTCCCGCATGGGAAGCTCACCCCAGTTCAGCATATGGGTCCACACAGGCCCGGGCCAGGATTCGATTCTCGGTCCCCAGGGCTGCAAAGTGAGCACTCAACCCGCTGAGCCATCCCGGCTTCCCCACATTGCTTGTTAATCAGCACAATATCACATAACCACAACTGGAACAGACCATCCACATGAAATATGCGCTCCTCTTCAGCCTCAAAATCAGAACTCTCGTGGGACAGGAATTAATGTCGAGGCCCCTCTTCCAAATACTATTAACCTGATACAGCGAGCCAACCAATGACGGTCTTTTTCCCGCCTTTTCTACAAGTTGTAAAGGGCTGTTTTGCATTCCCAGAAGTTCAAAATAAGTCACCCATGGACAACTATGCTGTAACCCCAGGGTTCTCCTTCCCAGCAAAGACATTCTTCTGACCCTAACAGTCATCTTGCACACCCCTCGGCCCCACTCCAGCGTCCAGGACAATTCTACAGCCTGCCAAGTCTATTTCTAAAAGGTATCTTATTTCGGGTCCTCGAACATGCCTCGGTGCTCCTACCCCAGGACCTTGGCTCATGCTCTCCCTTCTTCCTTGTTCTTAGCACTGCTCTTTCCAACCATTGTGCCTCATCGAAAATGTGCCCTCCACAGAAACCCTTATGCTCATGCCCCCTGTCTAAATAGCCCCTCTTCATCTAGTTCTACATCCATGTCTTAATTCTCTTAAGAGCATTTTTTATAGTTTGGGATTGTTTTCTTTGTCTATTTACTCCTTTTGTCTCCCCCATCTGACTAAAATATCTGCTCTACAGGTCAGAGGCCAAACTATCTTGTTTATCATATAAATGAATCACTACAATTCAAATTGTACAAGCTTCCTTGGCTCTTTTATTTTTAACTCCTTCAAATAATTCATTTCAAAATCAAGCTCTGTTCCTTCTAAGGATTTGTTCTTTTAAATCACTAGAAATCTAACTAGAGGAAAGATTAATGACAGACTCGCATATCTGCTCAAGAGCGAAGATCTGATCATTAACAGCCTAAGTAGGGCAATTAGGTATACAGTTGGAACGCAGTGTGAGGGCTTAAATTAGTAGTGTCTAATTGAGCCTCATTTAACTGTGGGAGAATTTTATTTACATAAGAAAAATGTCTAAGCAAGATGGCTTTGAGAGAGCTTACACATGCATATGCCCTGTCGCTCCTTACTTATCAAACCCAGCCCAGACTCGGTGGTTTACTCTTCCTGTCCTGGGTGTGAAGGGCATGTCACGCTCTCTGGCCCAGTGATTTCGTCCGGCAGCTCCAGGGCTGGGTCTGGGTGTCTTGATGACACCTTCATACACATAACAGGCCCCATCAATGCGATGTCTTATGGTCCTGAGTCTGTTTTTGAAAAATATTCAAAAGACAAGTGTCAAGAATATCCAAATGGGCATTTAATACAGCATGCTATAAGGGAGACAGGAAGAGCAGGTCAGTAAGGCAGATGGGGGGTCCCTTAGCCCTCGAAGAAGCTGCCATCGTTTGGGAGAGGCAGGGCCACCACACACAGACGTACTGAACTGTGACGAGGAGTGAAGTCATCTATAGTCAGAGCAGTTCGGGAAGATCAGGGGTCCATTCCTCTGCAGGGTGGGTTAGACTTCGGGGTTCGGTGTTTGGAAAGGGGAGGGTTACAAAGACCAGGCTACACACCTAACACCCTGCACTCACTTTTTATCGTGCACAGATGTGATCGGATGGAAAACCAGCCACACGAAAGGGCACTGTCGACACTTTTACTCCCAACATAAATATTTTCCTAGGTTTCCTTCCTTCCCCTCTGCTGTGCTGTTCAAATGAGTCTGGTCTATACCTGCTGTGTCCCTACGCTCGCCACCCACTGAGGCCGTCTTCAAAATAAATGTCAGCCACGGAAGTACTGCACTAATGGAGACTTTTTTGAAGATGTTCAAATCCGCGAGTCTATGAAAGAAAATATTGTTCTCCCCTCCCTTCCCCTAATTGACCCATGACTTCAGAGGCAACTACAGTTAATGTTTTGGTGGCTATCTGCTGATACCTTCCTCTCTGTTCATTTACACGCGCACACACACACACACACACACACTATCATCGCCTTTTGTACATAACATTTCACCGGGTTCAGCAGAAGGAGCACCCCTTTTTATGAGATCTGTACCAAAGCTTATATTTACAAAATCGTAAGCATGTCCTTTTATAACATAATACTGCTTAAAAAAAGGGTGTTAACTTATGCCAGACCCTGTGTTGTTCTGTAATCATTTTATGTTATGTCTTGGAGATTGTCTCATGAAGTATGTACACGTATACATTTACCTTACTATTTTTCACATGGCTGCATAGTACTGTGTTTATTTATGTATTCGCCCCTGGATTGGCATTTAGGTTGGTTTACAATTTTTAATTTTTTAAAACAATGCTTTTGTCCATTTTCCATGCATACATTGATGTGGGCACATGTATGAGTGTTTCCGTAGCATAGAGTCTTTGAAGGCGAGAGGTTGGATCGAAATGTATCCATTCCTTACCTTTGAAATAAACTAGCAGATTGCCCCCCAGGAAAAACGGCTTCACCAATTTACACGCCTACCGGTAGGCATTCCTATCCCCATACCCATGTTGAAACTACACATTTCAAATATTTACATTTTTTTCTAACCTCCTGGATGAAAATAGTATCTCATTTTAATCTGCACTGACTTGATCAAACCTAAACATATTATGTTCACAAATCAATTAACATTTGTGGAAAATGGACATTTTTGCAATATCGAGTGGTGTCGACCTGAATTTGGTATGTCTCTCGTTTCTCCAGGTCTTCTGTCCTGTTCTTCGACAGTGACTGGCAACGTTCTGTAAGCTCGTGCTACATATTACTGGCTGTTTATAGCCCGATAGCTAATGTATTGACTGGGCAGATGGGATTTTTATCGTCGTTATGCATTGCAGATGACAGCTACCCTGGAGTGTCTTTCTCTAGCAGGCTCTTACCCGGACATGCGCATTCAACATCACGCTACCCCCCAGGAGGTGACAGTGCCCACTGGACAGAGGAGGAAGCTGGGCTTCCTTTAGGCTACGCTTCTGTCCTGGGTCATGCTGACAGGCACTCGCCGCGCTGGGCGTTTGCCCCCTTCCTTTCGGAACTCTTCTCAGCTTCTTTGTGCAATCCCCCACCTGCCTGGGTCTTCGTTTCTCCTCCCTGTCGCTGTGACCTTTACGAGCCGTCTTTCCTCTCCCCCTGCCTGGGGTTCCTGGCACTACCAGGCCCCATAGACGTTTCCTTGACATGCAGAGTCCCCCCAAACTCTGCCTCCAGCTCGACTTCTACCACATATTCTAAGGGACCCAGCCTGTTCAGGGCTGAACTGTGGTCTTTCCTGAAATAGAGACACCCCCACGCAGCTTCTCTGCTCCGTCCAGGTTCCATCAGCCCTGTGGGTCCCTCGGACTCCGCACATGGAGAAAGCTTCTCCCCAGCCAAGTTCTGCTGACTCTTCAGTTTCCATGTCTCCGTGCACATCGCTTCCGCTCCACACACCTGTTCCCGCCCTTGGCCCGGGCCTTGCCGCCTCAGCTGTGACCGGGAGCACTGTGGGGGTGGGGATAGGCTCCCAGCCAGAATGCCAGGTCGTCACTTACCCTCTGTCCTTCACTTACCTCCTCCGTAAAAAATGGAAATACTAGCAGTACCTGCCTTGCAGGACCATTGTGAGAACTAAATGGGTCAAAACATACGACGTTGAGAGCAATGGAGGCTTGTCCTAAGCACACAATACACATGGGCTCCCATGAGCATTAGCATTAATGCCCAGATGTTTCTGTTTCCCAGTTTCCCCTTTTTGTAAGGACAAGCATCACCCTGGATTAAGGCTCACCCTCCAGGACAACCTCATCTTAGCTGATAACATCTACAATGACCCCATGTCCCAGTAAGGTCACATTCTGAGGTCCTGGGTGACTCATGACTCAAATTATGAATTTTGGAGGATACCAAATTCAACCCGTAACACCAGTTTAGACATCCTCAGGGCGTACTCCTTTCTCTCTCTTATATGCAACTGTCAGCATCATTTCCTTTGAACAATCAATCGTTTTTGATCAGGTCACTCCATTCTCACGGACGTCTGCATGTTCTTCGTGCCTGTGTCTAATCATGGGTTGACCCCCACGCATCACATCTCAGAGTAGAAACGCCTCCAAACCCAACCGCTGAATTCCATTCCAATCTACATCTGAATTAAGAGGCACTGATAGCTTTAAAGTTGTCACACATTATATCGTTTTCCTGTTTTCACTTCTATTTTAGTGACTCCTAATTTAACTTTCTAACTAAAGACCATGTAAGGTATCCACTCAGAAGCTCATCTCATTTCTAGTGCGATGTGAGTACACTTAGAATTTAGACTGGAGTCTTGCGCTCTGCTAATTTTCCAGGAACCGTAATGAAAAGTGATGAGGAGAAAGCGGGTTTCGTTGCGCAGCGTGGCCGTCAATTGGACGTGGCAGGCGCAGCTGATAGCAGTTTCATGGTGTTGCACGACCATTTGGCATCTGATTAAGGGAACCATCTGTTCTTTTAATTACTCTTAACTCACTTCAGATTGCAAAGGCCAAACCCCCCCTAGATGTATTTCTGACTAAGTGAAAAATCAAATATGCTTTTAAAATCTTCCTGAAAACAACAGTGTCTCTGTTGAAGATCTAACACCCTGACTGCACAGGAAAAAGACAGACAGCATAATGGAAGACTAATTAACACCACAATCTTAAAATATGCTCGTCTTTATATAAGAATATATTATAGTCACTCCTAGAGGCAACATACCCTTTTTATGTATTATACATGAGGGAGTTTCATGTTGAAACCTAAGAAGAGGTAGGTTCTCTTGCCTTCTTTTTCCCCCAGACTTAAGAAGAGACATGTTTTGTACAAGCAATGATAGACGGTCCCATCTGCCTACCTCTTTAACAAATATTTTCGAGTAGCTTAGCCAAGCACTCTCCTGTGTAATGGAGAAGAGCTGAGCGAGACAAATCAAGTTCCTGCTATTCTAGTAGGAGAAGAGAAATGTTCACCCAGTCTCCAACATAGTACACCAGATAACTTCACATCCATGTAATAAAACCAAGTGCTCTGCGCATACGTGACCATGCATGTGGTTCACGTGTGTGGACATTGCTAGAAATGGACTTGGGAACCGAGGCCAAAGTGATGGGAAGGAGTCCGCCAGGTAGAGCAATTAAAAGGACAGTGTGGGGGAAGCCCAATGGCTCAGTGGGTTGAGCGCTCGTCTTGCAGGCTCAGGGTCTAAGGATCGTATCCCGGCCCCGGCCCGTGCAGGCCCATACGCTGAACTGGGGTGTGCCCCCAGCTCGGTTCTCACCAGGGTGAGCCTCCCATGTGGGAGGTCCCCGGTTCAGCCCCCGCCCTGGCGCGCTTCCATGTAGGCGGCCCCAGCTTGCAGGGGGCGTGCCTCCCATGTCCACAGTGATGACCTGAATCCAAAGATCATTCACTACCGTTCAGCTAATGGATTTGCAATGTGCTTCACATGACGGAAATAGGTGTTGTGTTTTAGAAATGCTGACATCTAAGGTTGGAACAGTTTCCCAAGAAGAATAAAGGTGCCTGTAAGATTTTGGCTTTGCCTAGTAGTTCGATGTTACCAGTTTTGAGTAGTCAAGGGGTGTGTATGTGAGAGACAGATTGTGTGTGCAGTTTATTGGTATCCATAGTAATATCAATATTTTAATATTTTCCTATTTCATGGAAGTATCATACTTTCATCCATCCCACTTAAGGATGTGAGCAAACTATTTATTTCAAATGAGCCTCTTGTAACAAGGCAGGGAGTGTGAGGCAGTGAGTGGCAAGGGAGGGAGTCGTTCCGATGATTCGTTGTCACCACGGAGTCTAAACAACTTTGCTGTGTCCTTGTCCCTGAGAGTTTTGTGAATGTCAAGAGTTCAGACTGTATCCAAGTATGGGGTCCTCCGTAGCCTTCCCCCAGTCAGAGGCCTCCGTTCTTCACCCCAATTTTATGTTTTAAAACGTTGATTGACTTCAAGATGGGTTTCAATGAGAAGTAAAGGGCGAGAGAGATCGTGCGAAGTACGCACAGCCAGTCAGCATGGTCTCTCTTCTTGTGAGTGTCTCAGAAGATGCTGAAGACAAACAAGGTCCAAGTTTTTCTGAAAATGACGTGTCTTATGAGAGTATTATTGGGCATGCTACATAAGTAAAATAAAACAAAGTCAGCTATTAAGGAGCCGAGTGGGTGATGAGAGGAATTGTGCCCAGGGCGAGAGGCTGCCCAGGAACCGCTGGGTGAATAGTCACGCAGCTGCTGCTGAGCCTGCGCCTCCCCCGCCCTTCTGCCCACGGGACTCGGATCGCCTCCACCGCCGTTTTGACACTTCCGAGTGCTTGTCAATTCTAATGAGAATCGTCCATGTTAGAAGGGTGACAGAAATTCCATGCATAATCTTGTTTATCCCTCTTCTGTGTCTATACTCTGTACTTTAAAGGAACTGGGTGTTAAAACATTATACCAGTATGCAGAATATATTGAAAGACAAAAAACATTTCAGTCATACACAACGTATACCGGTCAAAAATGCTTGGTGGGTGGTGACATATGACAAGTGGTCAAAGGGATTTTTAGTTGCTTTCGTTTGAGGGGAGATTAAGTCAAAAATATCTAGAATATACTGCTTCAGCTTTTCCACCTGTTCCAATGTTTAGTGTATTTATAGCATATTTTGAAATAAGTAACTACATGGACTTGTGTGAAGGTGGCTTTATTACTTAAAGATATTTGGTACTATTTTTAATTTGTGTTCTTTGGAAAAGCTTATGCTAGATCTGTGTTTGTCTTAGGAGACTGTCCCTTATCCGGTTTCTTTTGACTTGCTCCTATCGCGCATAAGAAGCCCTGACCCACTTTCATTTGATTTGAGCAACTGATCTCTGAATAAAGTATAGTCCTTACAGGAAGTGGCCAAGGGCTGAAGGAGTTGTGATCACACACACAAAAACAACATACTTGAGACTCATAATCAATGAAGTCAAGGTCCCCGGTAAATTCTGATTAAAATAAACCGAAGGAAGTTTCAAATGAACCTAAGAGAAGCAAACACTAATACAAGGTGGATTTTTGGCACTTTCATCTTTACCCAAAGAGACCAAATCACATTCTCTCTCAAGAAACATTAGAGCAGATGCAGAAATAGTCCATAGAAAAGAGTCCAACTGAGGCAGGCGGGTACTGAGTTACTCACCATGTAGCTGCAACCGCTCACTCTGGGGTTTACTCTGTTGCCTTTATTTGGTTTAGCATCACATTAGCATTGAACAGTGGATTTTAGATATTTATGTTTTCAAAAGCAAAGACTACTGCTCTCCTTTTTAAAGCAACGCTGATGTTCGGTCTCTGAATGTTGGCCATTTCTGTGCAGCTAGAGTTGGACAAGCAGAAGTCACAGGTCCCACGGAGTACACTGTGCCCTGCGCTGATATGGAGGAGGCGTGACTGACTGAATACGGCTTTTGTGTCCCTGACGTGAAAATAGTTATTGCCCATTATTTGAGTGGTAATTAAGAAATTATCCTCAACATACCCAAAGTACTCTAAAACTCTGAATGTAAGAGAAATTGGTATTTACTTAGAACAGCGTGTCCAACCTTTTGGATTCCTTGAGCCATACTGGAAGATTTGTCTTGTGCCACACATCAAACACGTTAACACTAACGATAGCTGCCGAGCTAAAATAATAATAATAATAATAAAGTTGCAAAAAATCTCATAATGTTTTAAGAACGTTTGCTAATTTGTGTTGGGCCGCATTCAGAGTCATCTGGGGCTGCGTGGGGCCCATGGGGCCGTGGATTGGACAAACTTGCCTTAGAATGTAATAAGTGCTTCTTATTATTATGAGAAAATTAGATCATCTTTCCTGGGAAGTTTGTGGACTATTTTTTTGTTTGTTTGTTTGCTTTATTTTTGTACATTTATTGAAAGTCCTCAAACTGAGGCAAATGTTTATACTTATTTGAGGTAGAAATAAAAAATAAATAAATAAATAAAGTAATCATCCCTTAATTTGTCACCTTCTAAAAGATGATCAAAGAAAATCTGCTAAAATAGTTAAATACCCATATGCCAATTCTCTCGCTATAAGCCAAATACACGACCTAGACCTAAAAAAACATTGCTTATGATATTAAATATTCTAAGTGTATATTTATTGCATGATATACTTACAAAAAAAGTCCTGGTTTAGGCTGGTTGAAAAGTAAAGCAGCGTGGACCTTTAGTGTAACACACACCCCTGTGCTTAGCCCTGCGTGTGAGTCAGGTTTCTTCAGGTAGAAAGAAAACCACCTCTGCCAGGCCTTTGTGTATGAGACTGTGTTGCTTGTGTTCTGTTCTAACTGGGTGACATGTCCCTCTGTTTCAGGATCTAGATTTCTCATCACAGCCACAGGCGCCTTGTATATTAAAGATGTACAGAACGAGGACGGGTTGTATAACTACCGCTGCATCACGCGGCACCGATACACTGGGGAGACGAGGCAGAGCAACAGCGCGAGGCTCTTCGTGTCAGGTGAGCACCCTATTCATCTCTAGAATAAAGGGATAGTCACACCCTTTCATCACATGCAGGATTATCCTCAAATGAAGGAAATCTGAAAGCAGTTGATTCCACTCTGATAAATACTGAGGGTGCCCCCTAAAATGCATACAGATTTAAGAGATGTGATTCGTGTACTAGTTTTTGAAGTTGAATTGAATTATGGCAGCAATGTGTAGTATGACATTCGCTCAAAAGGTGGTATTAATCAAATGAATGTGAGCGTCACCATGCGACAGGCAGGACAGTCAAAGAAAATGGCAGAAGCACGGTTGTTGTTTGAGAAGTGCAAGAAGCGTATTTGAAATTCAAGAACGTTGTGGAAGTACAATGACAATGGAGGAATGAGTGTGCACCACAACCTCCAACACCCCTAACAATTGCACACATTCATAAGTTTGAGACGCATGGTAAATGGAATGGGCACGTGTAGTGATACAAGTGGACTCTTTGGTCACTGTGGCTAAAGCAGTCAGTCGTTCATCATAATCACAAGTGTCTGGACACAGATGGTCACCACTTTGAGCCCCTCTTGTCATTGCAGAAGTCAAACCTGACTTATATTCATCTTCTGTTATCAGTATATATTGAGTATTACAATTTTAACACAGTTTTCTCCTTTCTTAATATGTGCATACGGTTTTTCTATGGCACCCTCTGTATGTCCATTGTAGGCCTTCCTTGATGAGATTTATTCTTTTAGAAAAGACTAACCTTTGGCATAATGTTCCCCATTGGCTTGTTCAGTAAGTAAGCAGAGATGCCTTAGAACCCGTCGGAGCAGCCTAAATGTGCGGGAAGTCCATCTCAGAATTAGAAAACCCAACGCAAAATATCAAACCTTTGCCCTTTAGGACATAAAACTGCTCCATGCAGTGAGTGTCTTACTTGTGTGTGTAGTGGTGCTTTGTGAGGGACAAGTGATGGAGAGTTGTCACACATTGGGGTGACTAAAACCATTGTCACCTGAACACCTACGTCACTTGACCACCTAGTGGCTGCCCCTGATAAGGGCCTACTTGGACTCCTCTTTCCCATCCACACCCTCAAAATGATCAAAGCCCACCTGCTTTTCCAGGCCCACCCCCAAAATATCTCAGAACTAGGCGATTTCTCCTGAATTTGAAAATATTTTTTTCTTACCTGTTCTTTTTCATGGCAGTTGTTACTGTCTCCCTTGTTATAGTTTAATATCTTCTCTTACCTCTGTTCAGGACAATTGTTAATGTTAGAAGATGAGAACATAGACCGTGAGTGCTGACTGCTATTCTAAAGCTCTAAGCTTTGAAGGAGAAGACAAATGACTTGCATTTCAAATTAGATTTATATTTATTTTAAAATAAACACATGGTCTACACACGGTCACAGTGGGGGCAGGAGAGTAGCAACGTTTTCAATGATCCCAAAGTCCTCCTGAAATTAAAGCAGACCAGTTTGGATGACAAAAGAAAAAGCACAGGGGTGACATCTTCGACAAAACTGGGCGATGGAGACCCCCCAGCAGCTCGCACATGTGGGTGGGATGGACGAGCTGCTGAGAACAGTGGGACCAGCATCGGGGGGCAGGGGGGAGGACAGCAGTGTCCCAGAAGCAGCAAGATGGAGCTGAGACCTGCTGGGATGGCTCTGTAGTCACGGCACTGAGAAACAGTCAGCGCATGTTCATCTCCGAAGGAAGAGGTGGAAGCCGGGGAGATGTGTCTACGAATACGCACACACTCAGCCTGCGAGAGCCCCGAGTGGAACAGAAGAGCAAGGGACCATGAGGGTAACCAATCGTGAGCACACAGTGCAGGGGTGGCCTAAGTCCTCGAAGACATTGGAGGGACCCAGAAAGTACTCTGTGCAGAAGAACAGATACCGACCATGAGAGTAGAATACTAAGAGTAACACAGAGACAGAAGGCTCAGGTAACATGGGGGCCCTACAGAAATTCCATCCTATATAATTCCATCATAAAAGAAAAGCACAGCATGAGAAGGGGAGAGGATTGCCTTAGAGAGCAAGTAACAGTGATCCAGGAAACCCGTAACCAAAGGTGCAACCCTACTGACACAGGCATAGCTCTGAGAACTGGGCTAGCTTTTGAGTCCCTCAGTGGTGGTGTCAAGACAAAACTTTAGAAAAGCTTACTTATATCATCCGCTTATGCCAGAAGCTTCTCCTAATTAACCAAAAACCCCTTCTCATTTTAAAATGGGACAAGAGGAAAAAAGGTGTAACCTCCCACAACATTATTACATGAAGATGAAAATGAATCAAGTAATGTTTTCACAATTAAAAGTAATTTTTTTCATTGTACACAAGTCATATGAGAACTATAATTAATTATTTAAAAATGATCTAATACTTTGAAAAGGCAACATAAGTCAGAAATAAAACAGTTTATATTTGAAATGGCTTGACAGGATGAACCTGTGAGACAAGAAATGGCATAATTTGGGGGAAACTTAGAAAAAATAAAAAGTTATAAAATTTTAATTAAATTAGAAGAAACACATCAGAGAATAAACACACAGAAAGCATAACATGGAAAATATAGGCCAGTAAGAAAATACCTGCAGAAAATCAAGCAATTAGAGGTAAAAAGGATTAGTGGGATAATGTATAAATGATAGACAAAGATGATAAAACAAATGTATAATAAAGTCTCTTAAGAAGGAAACCAAACAATAGATCAGAATATATATTTAAAACAATAATTTCAGACCATTTCCTGTCATTAAAGAGTACATAGTGACCACATATTGAATTGATATCCTGATGCCTGAGAAAACGGTGCCAGGATATTCATGCCACATATTCTTAGTAAAACGTATAAACTGTAAATAGTAAGAAAAATCCATTTGAGTTTCCAGGGAATATGTTCAAGTTACTAATAAGGTAAAAAATGTAAAGAGATTAATGAAAGAGAAAACAGATGAAAAGAACAGTAAATGTAATACTATACATCCTTTTCCTTTTTTAAAAAATAGATAAGACAGGTAAAGTGGACTAATTTTTTAAAAACGGTGGTGATTTCTGTAGTAGGACTAGGTTATTTGGACCAGCCACTTTTCACTCTGAGGACAACTGGAGAGGCTGCTTAAATGTGTAAAACAACATCTGCTGGAAGTTGTTAGGAACGAATGTCACAGGCCAGGAGAAGACCATGGCAAGAAGTGAGTCTGGAACTGAGGGCTGCTTTTTCTGAGGGTCCAACTCCTGTTCGAAGCGTGCCGATTCCGGGGTTCTTGGTTATTTAGTAAGGAATGAAAAGCAGAGTCTTTTTTAAAATTCTGAGCCTTCGACATCTATATAAATAGGATTCCTTTTCTGCTCATATACAAAACCGTAAAGGTCTGTGTCAATGGTTGGTATGATATATAGAATTCATAGGATGCATGAGGCCCCCTGATTCTAAACGACCACTTCAGCTCCTTGTTCACTGCATTGAAGTTGTCCTTTCTTCTGCAGACCCAGCGAACTCAGCCCCATCCGTACTGGATGGGTTTGATCATCACAAAGCCATGGCAGGGCAGCGTGTGGAGCTGCCTTGCAAAGCGCTTGGCCACCCTGAGCCAGATTACCGCTGGCTGAAAGACAACATGCCCCTGGAACTTTCTGGAAGGTTCCAGAAGACCGTGACGGGGCTGCTCATTGAGAACACGCGTCCCTCAGACTCAGGCAGCTATGTGTGTGAAGTGTCCAACAGATATGGAACTGCTAAGGTGATAGGCCGCCTGTACGTGAAACGTAAGTTGGACGGTAACTGGAGATGGTGATGTTGGCTGCCGCTGACGGAGTCCTTGTTACAAGTGGATCTGGGTTTTTTCTCTGTCACATTCCACTGGCTGTCACAACAGTCCTGCTGTGATCCAGATTACCCCCATTTTGCAGATGGGGACATGAATGCTCAAGTTGCTCACGTTTACACAGCTGGAGAGTTTGGGCCTTAGGATTGAATTCAGCTCTGTCTGATCCCTGTCCCCAAACTTCCAAGGTTTCCTTTAGGCCACAGGCTGCATTTCCAAGAATAGGACTTAGCTGTTGAATTCAGAATGGCAGGCCCCTCTGAAAACTGTCCGAGGAAGAGGGGCAGGATTGTGCTGTCACACACAGGTCGAAGTGAGTGTCCTTGGCCTGTCTCCAGATGCCACTTTAAATTCCTCAATGGGACTAAGATCAGCAGAAATGTGGGGCTGTAAATTGTTCACATATTGGACTTGGATGCAATACTACAGATCCTTCAGTCCAACTATAGCAGTTAAATTTCCTGCTCAATTGATTTGTGGTGACTGTCTTGAGGCATGAGGAATGCTTAGAGAGGAAGCCAAAGGCAGACCCAGAGGAAGTGGGGGATGTGAAAAGGGGAGCACTCAAACACCCTCATTTTTACTCAAGCAGAAATCAAACCAAAATGAATTACCCAAGTTCAGATGGTTAGAATGGAGTGACAAAATGTTGGTCAAATAGATGGTTTTTTGGTTGCCAATGTAATGTTCTTTTCACTGTGTGTGTGTGTGTGTGTGTAGCTTAATTGTATATTTATGTACAGTTATATTTTATTTGAATTTATTTATTTATTTATTTATTTATAGAAATTTGATGAACTGAACTGAGCAGACTGAATCACAAAAGTCTGGCATTGAAGGGGGAGGCATTTTCTCCCCCTGGCTGTTTCCCAGCCCATGCCTGTTTATGGGCATTCCTCTTCAGTGTCACCCTGAGTGTAGACTACTTTTGCATGGTATCAGCCTACGAGAATATATTTAATGTAAATATCCTAATGACGCCCTGCAACCAGCTGGCCAGGGTAAGGCCTGCAGATATCACTCAACCTTGTTTAGGCTGGGATTAGAAAGACCTAGAAGATAATGCCTGCCTAGTTCTAGTTCTCTAGCTGAAGAACCTTGTACATGAATTCATACAGCCTTGGACAGCCCATAGGAATTATTCCTACAGGCTCAACATCTCTGTATGAAGACAGTGTTCCTGGCTCCTTATGTTCTGTTAAATATAGTTGCTATCTTAGGATAGTATAGAAAGCATCTCAAGGGGACCTGCCTGCTCATATTTCCCATCATTTTGCTTCAAAAACATCTACACCTGCTAAATCTAACTTCTTCCTGTTCCCCATACAAACCCATTCTGCTCCCTCCCCATGGAAGATGGTTTGCAATATGTGTCTACAACGTCCCACTTTCTAAGTGCAATGAAATGCCCTATTCCCGAAGACACTGCATACCCCTCCCACCGTCTACTCAACTCGGGGTATTTTATTGCCCTCTCTGTAAAGGCGTTTCTCATGATCTACATTTTAAAGTTATTTGCATAAAAGCTTTACTTCTGACAGGAGCTTTGCATCATTGTTCTCTTTCACCACATTCAGACAAGTTCTCAAAAGCTTCTCAAATGTTCCCATCCTCCCTTCTGACTGCTCCTTTGTTTTTTTCTCTCTTCTCTAGATGAAAAGCATTCTGTTGGGTTCCGGGCCAGCGCCCTCTTCTCTTCAATCTCTTCTCTTTTTCTTTGATGCTCTCTTTTATTCTTATGACTTCACATTCTTCCCCTCTGAAAATAGCCCTGAATCTCTGTGTGTGCCTTGGGCTTCCTTTCAGCGAAGCATGCCTCCCCATTTTACATGAGCTGTTTAGCTGGCACTTCCAAAAAAGAGCATCACCAATAGAACTCTCCACCACCTCACCTCGCAAATGGCTCTCCTTGTTATTCAGGACACCTTCCCCCCAACCCCTGAAACCCGCCAAATGCCAACTTTAAATCCTAGGTCCTCTTTAAGCCTTTCCTGTTCATGTACAAACCCTTCCAAGTCCTAGAGACTATATGTAGCTCAATGTTGCCCCCACCTCCGCCCTGTGCTAGACTGAGTCTTAACTGTGCCTCAACTAGACACTTGCAATGCCTCTTTACTGACCAAACTCCCTGCTCTGATTTGTCTAACACAATATGGTCACCAGTTCTCTGGAAAATGTTTGACTAGAGCGCTCACATGCTAAAAATTCTAGAAAGCGTTCTTTAGCTCCCTCTGATTTAATTCCAAACTACGGAGACTCTTTGCAATCCTGTCCCAGACTGGCTTTGTAACTTTTCTCCCCCTGTTTCCCTTGTGACAGTGTTGCGTCCAAACTGACCAGGAACTCATCCGGGGGCACGTCTGTGCCTCGTGTCCAATGCATGCAGTCCCCGGTCTCAGTCCTGTCCACCTGTGATAACTGAGGACTTTCTGCGGATCCTCCTGCACGTATTATGTATCTCTAGTATACTTTTGGGATTGCTATATTCAGTCCCGTACTTGCCTTATCCATCCAGAAGACAGACCTCCTTAGAATTAAAGGCTTCACAGTGTGCAGACATGAGTTGTCAGAATAACTGGGGTAATAAAACTGGTTTGTTTGTTTTTCGATTTACCTTTTGAGTGGATTCAGTTAATTTAATTAATCTCTCTCAATAAGAGAGATTTCTTCTTCTGTAAAATGGGGATGATGCCATAAAACTTGCAGGACTATGGGAAGACTGACTTAAATAACATACAAAAGAGGTTTGGTAACTTCATGGCACACGCTAGATGAACATGCTAGTTGTTCATCTTTGTCTTTCCTGGGAGTTTAACCCCATCCTTGGCATATAGTAAATGTCCAATAAATTCTTGCTAGCTACCTTGAATTGGATTTGTTGAATGAAAATATAGAAAGTCAAGGATGAGAATTCCAACCCTGACCAAACTAGTGAGCCTCACTTTAAAGGGAAAAAAAAAAGTCTGTTTTATGGTCACAAATTCTAATGTCAATGTGTTTTCTTACAGCTGTGTGTCATTGGCCCTGGTTAAGCCACATAAGGGATGTGAGAGTCTGTGTGTCTGTGTTTGTGTATGTGTGAAGGGCCCAGAGCAAACCCATCAGTGCTACCTCGAGATAAGGCTAATTGGGTTTAAATATTCAACTATTTCTGTCTTTACTGGTAACTAACACATCACATTTCTACTGGTAACTGACATACTGCATTTCTTATTGTGAGTGGGTTAATACCGGTACTCAAATATACTTAATGAGAAAGCAATGTGACCAACATTACTCTCTATTTGCTACATAGAGAAAGAAGTCCAGAAAAAAAAACAAATAATGAAGAGGGCACTCCCAAAGAACATGGAGCAGCCCGAAATTGTTCTGGACGTCAGAACATAGCGGGTGGACTTGCGGTGGCGAACTTGCCTGGTCCGAAGCCCAGCGTGCGGTTGAAATGACATCTACGCGTATGATGTGCTCACTTTCTCTTTTCTCTCCCCAAACTCTCCAGAGCCTCTGAAAGCTACCATCAGCCCCAGGAAAGTTAAAAGCAGCGTGGGTAGCCAGGTTTCCTTGTCCTGCAGCGTGACAGGAAGCGAGGACCAGGAACTCTCCTGGTACCGAAACGGTGAAATCCTCAACCCTGGAAAAAATGTGAGGATCACAGGGATCAGCCACGAAAAGCTTATAATGGACCACATGGTCAAAAGTGACGGGGGCGCGTACCAGTGCTTTGTGCGCAAGGATAAGCTGTCCGCTCAAGACTATGTGCAGGTGGTCCTCGAAGGTCAGTGGGCCTGTTGTCGGGTTCGGCTGAAAAGAGCCCAAACCCAGAGCACGCACACAGGAGGATAAGGGGCAGCGGTGCTGATAAGATTCTATCTGACCCGCTAGTCACTCTCCCTAAGTTTTCAAGATTGATCGAGCCAATGAAAGAATAAGTTCTGATGACGTGAAAATTGTGTATGGTAGAAGTAGCGGAGTGGTGTAATTTAACATAAAGTGAAGTCACGTGAATGTTGCCCGCTCACGTGCTTGAAGTTACTTGTCAGGATCTAGACATCCGAAACTTGAAACTTATGGTGTGGTTGACAAGTCACTATCAGCTCAATATTGTTCTCTGCTCTGAGTGCTGTTTTGTGCACTGCAGGATACTTAGCAACATCTCAGGCCTCTTCCCAATAGAAGTTAGTAGCATCTCCCTACAAGTTGTGAGAACCAAAAGTGTCTCCAGGCATTGCCAAATGTCCCATGTGGGGCAAAACAAAGCACAATTTAAGCGACAAAATGCAGAGCAAGAGAAAAAAATGGCGTCTGATTTGTAGGGTTGTCCTTGATTGGGTCCAAATATCCACAGATTTAGGTCAATGGAATTTTTGAGGAATTACCTTGGGGTATAGACAATAGATTTTAGGTATATGTTATGGGTTTTGTTTTCTCTTTAACTTACTGCGTACTGCCTACTTGCATCTTCAAACTTATTGATCAGCTAGGGAAAGAAGCTATTAAGGTACCATTCAAGTGAGACATGTTTATCACTAGATAATTGAACTCACTTTTATCTGTGTATTTGTGTGTGTCTTGTTGGAAATTGTGTCTTCACATAGAATTTTAAATTTATCTGTTATCAATTCATTAAAACAATTACAGACTTTCATGTAGCTTAAAGTAAAAAATAATAAAATCCATTTATATATGAAAATAAGTTTAGATATGTCTTGGTACTAAGAGGATATTGCTATTATTATTTTTTAAACCTTAGCCAGTTTTTAAAAAGAAATAGGCTTAGAATGACGTTCTTATTTTGATTCACGCATTTCCTTGCAGACAATGAGTTTTTTAAAGCGGAGATGAAATTAGCCGAAGGCATGGTACTCATCATATTAAATGCCTGACACTGTGCTCCACATAATAATTAAGTGCAGAAAGTAATCAATTTGTACAGAGCTGGTTTGTTAATGATGATGCACTGTAGTCCTCACATAGCCATTATTTTGAGATTCTTTGCAGAAAAGGGAGAGATTACCTTTCAAGGCCTAGTTACCTTGGCAACCATCTCCTGTGACTAAGAAAACCTAAAAAGCGTATTGATAATCCATAATGATGTCGAAAGAGTCCAGGTTATCAGAGAGTGACAGCGAGAACGATTTCAAAGACACTCAGGTCTCACCGGGAAATTAATGTCTGCTTTCATCTCCCCCAAAGCCTGTCGCTTGAATAAAAAAAGGGGAGTGGGGTGTACAGCACTGAGCACACTGGCGGATTTATTTGCTGCATGTCAGTTTCCATTTGGGACAAGGAGCTTCACGTTATTTTTCCTCTTCTGAGAGATGACAGTGCTAATGTAGCGAAAGAGAGCAGAAATGGAATTACAAATACATATCCAGTGTCTGCCTTAAAAGGGTGTCTAACTAGTACCCTCAGATATAAGCTCCTGTTATTTCCACTGAAATAGCTATGGATTAACATAAATTGTAAAAACTCACAGTGCTGTGAATATAATGCAGAATCAGGGAGTTGTTGTTTTTTTTTATGAGGCCAAAGAAACTGGAATGGAAGTCTAAAGAAACTAGAATCTAATAATTATAGGCTCAAGATCAAGCCAGAATAACTGGAAAATGGAATAAGAAAAAAGAATAAGAAAAGATTCTAGAAATGATAGAATAACAGGTATCAGACTAACCTGCAAGAAAATAAAAATTATTAACTTCGGGAAAAATAAAACTATTTGCAGACACTAGAGAGACACCCAAAAATAGGCAGAAAGAATTTGGCCCTAGAAATAAGGGGAAAGGATTAGGTAATCTCTACATTAATGCCCCCCTCCCCCACAAGGACATTCTCCAGTCCTTGTAGCGGGTGGGGAAGTAGGAGAAAAAGCAAAGCAGAAAACCTGAAGTCTCGTGGCATTGAAGTGAAGGACAGGGGCCTGGTCTATCAAATAACCTGCAAATTGAAGGAGGTGAGTAGAGACTCCAGGAAGAGGAAATAACAGTAGTGAGTCCTGAAATTTGAAAATAAATTCTTTTGGAAAACTTGGTTGACAACTGAGGTGCAAAAATGTGAAAGAGAATCCAGGTATATTGTAAAAATAACTGGACATTCCCCAAAAAGAGAGGGAAAAAAAAGGAAAAGAGAAAAAGGATACTGTGACCAAAGGTCAAAAGACAAAGTAGGCAATAGAAGCAGATCCTGAGAGGGTCCAGATATTAGAATTAGCAGACACATACTTAATGCTGCCATTTAAAATATATTCAATAATTAAAGGAAATTTTGGACATAATGAACGAACATATGGGAAAGACCAGCAGAGAAATGAAAACTATAAAAAGGAACCAGTGGGAATGAAAAATGCACTGTCTTGGCTTTAATGGAGAATTGGAGAAGGAAAAAGAGAGGCTCAGTGAACTTGAAGATCGATTAAAACAGATGATCCAATCTGAAGCACATAGATAAAGAACAACCCAAAGATAATTGGCAGGGTGTGAGTAACACGTGGTACATTTATCCTATGTCCTGTATTACATAGAATTGAGGGCCCAGAAAAATAAGAGACAGAGAATGGGGAAGAAAAATATTTGAAGAACTAATGGCCACCATTTTCCAAAATTTGGCATAAAAAATCAAGTTACAGATCCAAGAAATTGAGAAAACCCCAATGAGATTAAATACAATCACATGCAAGCACATCACAGTCAAGTTGCTGACAACCAACGGTAAATAGAAAACTGTAACAAGTCTGAGGGAGGGAAAATAGTACCTGAAAGGGGGACCTCCATACAAATGCTGGATGACTTCCACCAGGTATTTTGGAGGGCGGTAGACAGCTGAGCAACAGCCTTAAAATATTGGAAAGGATTCTTTAAAAACCACCCTGTCCATCTAGACTTCTATTTCTATCAAAAATAGTCTTTAAAAATTAAGGCAAATTAAAGACATTTTTTTTAATTAAAGAAAAGAAAGCTCAAAAATTCATTTGCCAGGATGCCTGCACATTGGCGAATGGAAATGACCTCATGCAGCAGGAAGGAAATGTCCTGGCATTTAACGCAGGTCTATGGGAACAAACAGCACGAGAGACAGTGAGCATGTTAGCAAACACGGAGCACAATTATCTTCGTCTCTTGTAATTTCTTTAAGCAACTGATGAGTTGTAAAATTAATAACACTGTATTATAGAGTTTACAATGTAAATAGATATAATGACACAAAGGACAGAATGTAAAAGTCTCACATTCCACATGAAGTACTATAATCTTACCTTTTAGTAGACTTGATTAAAAGTTTACACACATATACCTATCTATGTACATGCCCATATGCATATTCATATTTATATAATATGCATGAAATAAATAAATATATATGAAAGGGCAACTACAGACTGGGAAAAATATTTTACACACAAAAACACATTTATGTCATAGATATTATATATGTCTGACAAACACATGTAATTTATGTAAGATAACTGACAAATATGTCTGACCATTAATCATATATTATTACCAGTAAACTTGTACTGAGTTGTGTATATATATATACGTGTATGTGTATATACATATAGACTTGCATTCAGTATACATGAAGAATTCCTATGAGTCAATAACAAAGGTAAACAGTCTAACATAAAAATACACAAAAGACTGGAGGAGACATTTCACACAAGGAAATATACAAATGGCCAATGAGCACATGACAACGTCACTTCCATGATACTGTCCCAAAATGCACAACCTGCATCGAATCATGAGGAAATATCAAACTAAGTTTGAACCACTGGCTACAAAGTAACTCTTCAAAAACGTCAAAATCAGGATACACAGAAGAGACCAAAGAATGTTCCTGATTAAAAGAGACTAAAGAGATAATGACGAATAAATGTAATGTGTGACACGGATTGGACTGGGAATAAATATCTATACAGGGACATTATTGGTCAGTTGGCAGACTTCCGGTATGAACTGGGTACTACATCGTAGTACTGTTCCGAAGTTCCAGTTCCGAATTTCGCTGCAATGTGGTTGTGATAGAAGATAACTCAGCCTGGAGAAAGAAGGCACATTCTATGGATACATAGATTTGAAGCCCAAGAACAGGACAAATAGAATGTGGTAGAAATCAGAACCTTGACTGCTATGGTGGTGGAGATCCAGCAACATTGGGGGTGATGCGAATGTTTTGCATCTCACCCCTTGTATACAGGGGTATATAGTTAACAAAACTCATTCTGTATGTACACTTACGATCTGTACATTTCACTGTATATAAACTTTATCCACACACAAAAAAGTATAACTGAAGAAAATTTTCTAAATAGATTTAAAAGACTTGAGTTTTCACTGTGTAGCATAAAAATCAGTGCAAAGAAACTTATAACTAAGTACATCCTTTAAAAAAAACACACTGAATCGGAAGGTCAAATAAAGACATGTCCACACTCCCAAGCATCAAGAGCTGCTTTTGCACTGAGAACAAGAAGCTGGAGGACGTCTAACTTCTCTGTAGATTAAATGCGGAGTCCACTGAGGCCGTCAGTGTCTGCGGTGTTACAAGGGCAAAGCGCAGGCTCGACATTTTAATATTATGAAATACTTTTAAAAATCTTCGATAGTTAAGTAAGAAGCTTGCAACCTAAGCATACTGAAACATGCTACGTATGAACCTACCTGGGGAAAACATACTTAGGGCCTTCTCCGGCCACCCAAAACACGAGTGGGCATGGAAAAGTTAAGATTCGGGAATGTGCAAATGAAAAGATGGTAGCGGGCAGTCGGGATGCACCCCAGCACCTCACCCCCCACAATGAAAGCCCCACACAGTTGGCCCCTGCTGGCCACAGAAACAGCCTTCATGCCTTTGGGGGTTTTTTTCCAGGGGTATTTGCAAGTGTTAAGAGTTACCTTGATGGGGTGGAATCGCGAGCTATCTTTAACTTTATTTCCCTCCTTTCTTTGACTTACACAGTCAAATATTCCAACAATGAATTTATACAACTTTTAAAAGTAAAGTTAAAAACGAAGAAAAAATAATGCCTGTTAATTATCATCTTTCCTTATGATTAAGTCCCTAAAACGAGCACACTTTTAAAAAAAACCTCCTCCAGCAAGTTTTATTACCAAACTCAGTGACCCACATATGCCTAGGGAACCCAAAGTGTCACAGTGTTGATTGATATGCCTGAGGCTCCTAGACCTACTGGTAACATTTCGTTCTTTTGACTTTCATACATTTATCTTTAATATACATGTGTCTCTTTTACTTTTTCATGGAAAACCATATTCGTGGGGGGCCTTCCTTTGTGATTACTCCCATCCACTACGTGGGAAATGGTCCATATACATGCTATAAAAATGATGGACTGTGAAGGCTTGGTCTTTGTTGAAAATATGGGAAATTCCCATGGGCACTTCCCTAAGATTAAGCTCCTAGTTTGCCTGGGACAGTCCTGAATTGTGCCTGTTCTGACAGAATTGTCCCTAGTACACATTTCATTCTCAAAGTGTCCCAGGTTAAACGATAAATTACACAAGTATCCACATAATATACTATAGAGATATTTAATACATGCCAAATGATCAGACTTTATTTAGCTTCTACCCATTCCCAGCGACGTCAGGGAAATGTACATGCACTTATCATTTGTCATTAAAACTATAAAAGATGATTTCTTAGGAGAAAATGAAGATGAGCTAATCAGTCTTTCTCTCTTTCCTTTATTGCTCTAAACAGTTTCCTAGTGAGCAATCTTAACTCAGGGGAAGTAGAAAGCTGAAGTGACCATTGGGGGTGTAGCTTGTCCTCTATGTTTGTGACTTTGGGTGGGGAAATATCGATTTTGAATACAGACTTTTTGGGGACTGACGTTGTTTAACATGAATAGCTGGGCTGTATTGTTACGGCATCAGGCACTGCATTAGTGATGTATCAAAGCCCACTGATGGTGCGTTTACCTACTGTGAACAGGAAATCTTGTCCCGAGAGGAATGTAGCCTTTGTGAATGAAACCACCCTTTTTGGTAGCGATCATGCACACCACACCTGCCCCTGATCAGTACGGAAGCCGACTTGGCAGTGGTGTAATTCTTTGTGTGTGCCACTCCCTTCCCTCATTTGTCTTCCTGCAGATGGGACTCCCAAAATCATTTCTGCCTTCAGTGAAAAAGTGGTGAGCCCAGCCGAGCCGGTGTCGCTCATGTGCAATGTGAAGGGCACGCCGCTGCCCACGATCACGTGGACCCTGGACGACGACCCCATCCTCAAGGGCGGCGGCCACCGCATCAGCCAGATGATCACGTCCGAGGGGCACGTGGTCAGCTACCTGAACATCTCCAGCTCCCAGGTCCGCGACGGGGGCGTGTACCGCTGCACAGCCAACAACTCAGCCGGAGTCGTCCTGTACCAGGCTCGAATAAACGTAAGAGGTGCTTGTCAAAGCAGCTCCTCAAAACCACACGCGGCTCACTGGAGTGGAGGAGGTTTCTGCATGCACTAGCGGGGCTTGGGAGGCCACCCCGGGTCCCCAGCTGCCGCCCCTTGCCTGCCCCTTGTCCCTCCTCAGGAACTGGGCGGATACTGGCAACAGCGGCTGGTGTCTTCCGTCAGCTCGTGGCCCCGCGGGACTCTGAGAGCTGTCCCCTGGGGCTTTCCTTTCCTGGTTTATGGTCTGCATGCTCCTTCCTGCCTCCTTCTGCTCTGGTACATTCGCGGTGAACCTTCATGGACAGGGCCCTTTAACCTCCCTTCATGCCGCAACATGGCATGACCGCCACCTTCATAATCGAGTTTATCGAGAGCGTTGTGCCATCGAGTCGCTACCAGTGTCTTCCCAGAAAGAGCACACCTGTTCGGGCTGACAAGCTGTTGTATGGGTTCGGCTGCGTTTTCAATAGGCGTCGTCGAGAGATTGGTGAGCCCTCACTCAACTCATTTGGAAGTTAAGAGACGAAAAGAAGACAGTCTCAGAGAAACGCCAAATGCAGAAAAACGCGTTCATTGAAAATGCTGTCCTTACATAAAATTAATCTGCATTTTTCACTCAAAGAAAGGTGTTCCCTTTTCCTCCCACGAGACGTACCCTTAAATTATTTTCAGGAGTTTCTTTGTGTCTCCCCAGGGCCTGCAAGTATTCGACCGATGAAAAACATCACGGCAATAGCAGGACGGGACACGTACATCCACTGCCGAGTGATCGGCTACCCCTATTACTCCATCAAATGGTATAAGAACTCTAACCTGCTTCCGTTTAACCACCGCCAAGTGGCATTTGAGAACAATGGGACTCTGAAACTCTCGGATGTGCAAAAGGAAGTTGACGAGGGAGAGTACACATGCAACGTTCTGGTTCAACCACAGCTGTCCACCAGCCAGAGTGTCCACGTGACAGTCAAAGGTAAGGCCGTCCCCCTCACGGCCCCCATGCAGCGCCCCCTCACTTAGCTTAACCATTTCAGGGCACCAACGACTAGGAGAGAGAGTGACATTCCTCAGTTATAAAGACTGAGAATGACCAAGCACATGAGACGTTCTGTTCTCTTTACTTTCGCACCTTCCCACGACCTGGGGTCGATCCAGCTGTCTTCGCATGCGAAGTGTTGGCTTGGTGTTCCAGCAGGTAGGGGTTGTTCACACGAACACAGACAAAAGAAACCCACCGTTGGCTTGATGATCTACTGATCTGATACATACTTTTAAAACACGTCTGTCTTTTTTCTAAAAGTTCCAGTGAGCACCCAAGTGCATTGCTTTGAGATAGCCGTCAGCCCAGGAGGCAGCTGATATGCCCCGTGCATTCTTACCATCTTGTCACACAAAACGTAGACATTAAAAGTGACATGAACTCCAGGGTCAAGATTTACTCAAATTAGTATTATGTTTTAGGCTCATCAAACGTCCTTAAATGAAACTGGTTTAAAAACACAACTGATGGTGCATGATGGTGGACAATGCAATGACGGCTGCTACATGTTGGTGTCACCACTGTGATTTGTACTGAGGCCCCCACCGTCTTACCCACCATTACGTGTGTGCACCTGTGCAAACGTCAGCACAGTGAGAAAGGCAAATAGCACCTTAGCATTATAATGAACGTGGCTGTCGTCTTGCCAAACCCCTAAAGTGGTCTCAGGGATCCCATAGGGTCTCCAAACTACATTTTAAAACTCTGTATTCTAGTGCTAAATATTTCATTTATTTCTAATATGTAACCATTGTGAATGATGACTCAAATGAACTACATTATGCATTGGCCTTTGTCTGCTGTTAAGATGATTTCTTTCAGAAAAATTGTCAGAAGGATGGCCATTGGACAAATAGACATACCTGTTTTAATTTCAGTTTTGTTTTAGGAGACATGATCTCAAAGGCCATTTAAATCGTTAACTTTTATTCTTAAAAATTTCCAGGCCAGCATAAGTCAATGTGTTAATCTGATCCTTTTCATATGTGTCAGGAACCAACTCAAACTCACTTATGCTGGATTGGAAAAATTATAACAGTGGGTTTGCCGAGAAGCTGGGAATACAGAACTTGCTCAAAAAATTTGTGTTCAGTTAGCATTCCTAGGATATAGATTAATTTTTGTGCACATGCCTGGGCAGAGAAGAAAGTATATACTTTTTGTTAATCTTTGCTTCAAAAGATGCTTTCATCTATTTCAAGGGACATTTTCTGAATGAAATATAATTATTGGCTATCAATACTGTAAGGTATTCTACCATACTTTTATTTAATTTATCGTTTCTGTGTAGACAAATAAAACTATCGCCAGAGGTGTCCAATCTTCTGACTTCCCTGGGCCACATTGGAAGAAATATTGTCTTGGGCCACACATAAAATACTCTAACAGTTACGATAGGTGATGAGCTAAAAACAAAAAGGGAGGGGGTCACAGAATGTTTTAAGAACTTGTGTTGGGCCAAATGCAGTCATCCTGGGCCTCAGGTTGGGCACATCTGCTGTGGACACTGAAAGAGGAAATTGCAGGCTGAGGGGACAAGGTTTTACCTGCTTCAGCTTCTCAGGGGAAAAAGAATAAATTCCCCCTGGCTCTCACATGTCTGCTCAGGGCATCTTTTTGTCATATTCACATGCATGGCACCCTAGGAAGAGATACTTGGAGAGATTCGTTCTAAGATAACCACTTGCATTTCTTGCTTCAGACGACTTCTAACTTTCAATATATAGTAACAATTGCATACCATTAACAAGTTTAGCCTTTCCTTAGATATCAGGAGAAAGGTCAAAATCGAATTGACTTCTGAACCTTTAAATTTGAATTTTAAAGTGTTTGGAAAGGAAATACATAAATTAAATCACACTCCAGTGGTCAAAACTGTAGTCCATCAGAGCTTTTAAAAATTAATAATCTTTGGTGTTTTCAATTAGGCTAAGGATTATAAGACAAAAGATAAGTGATCGAGTGAATGATGGAAAGGACTGAGATTTTCGACTCTCCCTGTGGCCCAGGATGGAAAGAGAGCCTTATTTTAGTGGTACAAATGCAGCCCCGTTCCCTTCCCAGTTTCACTGCACAGCACATACCTTAGTCAGACGACCTCAGGAGAGCAGACACGATGCTGGGGAGTTGGCTTCCTTTGCAAGTGGACCCATTTGCTTCTATCAGTAATGCTGCAAACTGTGAGACCAAGTGATTTTCATGTTGTTTCCAGGAGTTTCACCTTTTACCCTGAACAGAGTTGCGTGTGTGCGTGCGGGCACACGTGCATGTGCACACATTTAGGTGACATTTTGAAGCAATACTATTTTCCAGTCATGCCTTTTTTTCTTTTTTTGTAATAGTCATGGCCCCTTGCTGATTTTGTAGCATGACTTGGAAATTTTGAAAAAAAAAACCAAAACAAAACTCAAAAGATTGATATAAATAGCATATTAATTAGGGATAACGCCTAAAACCTAAAGCAGTTCTGAAATATATTAACTACCTCGAAACACAATTTTGCTACCTTCAAATGAGTAGGGAGAAGAGTCAAAATCCCTTCTTTCAGTTCTTTTCAATTGAACAAGCAGTGTGATATTTAACGGGTTTCAAAGCTTTCTCTTTCTCATGTTAGGTGCCACATTGAACTTGAACAGTGACTAATTGAATCTTCTAGTTTCTAGGGACCAACACTGCCCAGAAAGTTAATTGGCTGCTAGATGAAAAATATCACCTTCTAGTTATATTTATATTGAACTGTATAGTTTACAAAACATTTCCAAATGTGTAACCTTAATTAATGCTCACATTGAATCTGACGTACATAAAACAGCCAGGAAAACGGAGTAAGAAAGAGCAAGAACTTGCTCCAAGTTGTCCAGTAACTTAGTCAAGACTAATACAGAGCTTGGGATTCCGGTGCAACCCCGTGGTGTTCTTTTAGAAAAGTAATTCACATTGCAGTGGGACGCTGAGCTGAAGTAGGGACAGATTAAGGCAAAGAACCCAGGAAGAAAGCTTTTTTAAAAGTAAAGAAAGGAGATTATTTTCAAAGTAAGGGAGTGAGATATTGAGAGCTAATTTAAGGGGGAGGGAGGTAAAGGGACACACAGAGAGAGAGGGAGAGAGAGAGAGAGAGAATTGGAATTAGTTAAATTGGAGAGATGAAAAGGAAGGATTGGATTTGGTAAGTAAGGGGGACTAAAAACCCAAGATAACTCCCCAAATTCTCGTCTGGATGCTGGGGAGAGCACCCTGAAATATGAGTGGCTTGGGAAAGTCTTATGAAGGGTAGGGTTTGGTTCAGTGTCATGACCCACCACCCTCAATTCAGACTACGGGAACTTTGAAAGATGGATTCGGAGGGCCAAACATCGGCAAAGAGAGAGACTGAAACAGAACAGGCCGGCGTGTCTGAGATGAATCAGGCTCTCAGAATTACACCTCATGGGTTCTTTAAATGAACGGTTGCCAATCATAAGGAGAACTGCAGATGCTAGAAATGGGACGTGAGCAATGACAAACATTTGCTCGCTCACCTTCGGTTTCAATGGTAGGTGTGCAGCCTTCCCCATTCTAACCTGAGACCCCTTTGTATCGCGTCCCGCTTTAAATGGAAGGAAGAAGGAGGTGTCACTGACGCTCTTTCCCACGCGAGGCCGGGAGCCTTTGGGTTCTGCAGCCTCACAGGCACGAGGGTCCGCACAATGTGACAAAGGTTCTGCTTTGGCCACAGCTTCTGATGCTACGAGGGCGCATCTCGTGGGCGTTGCTGCCGGCGCAGTGGTGGGTGGAGGCTCATAAACGTCAGCCGAGCTGACAGGGACTCTACCTCCGTGGCCACCGGTGCTGCCTTCTAATGACCTCATTCCTCAAGGGCTCCTGACAGCGCATGTCACCTGGCCCAGTGGAGGCACCGCTCTGGGCACAGAGACCACCTTGCCAGTGCCCCTGGCCCCCGCTTTCTGACATGAGCTCATGGGCTGTCCCAACCAGGACCGGCCTCCAGCAGGGTCCCAACCCTGAGTGAAGAGTCTGCTTCTCTTCATCTCTCCCTCTCTCTCTCTCTCTCTCACTAGAGAGTCATGGACAAGACTGGGGATAGAAAACATGGCATCTCAACGTTGTTTTTCTCTTGAAGGTGCCTCATTAACGCTGAGCAATGCTTAGTTTAGGGTCCTATTTGCTGGGGTCTTGGGTGGCCATAAATTTTAGTCATTGGCAGTTTTTGTTCTATTGATTTTTCAACAACCACTTAAGCCACGTACAGTTTCTATTATGAATAATATGGGAGAAAATAGATCTAGGAAGGGAACGTAAAAGTAATGCATTAAAGGTGTGATCTCTTTGTGGCAATCTGTGATTTCAGTTGGGAATTTAAATTCTCTTTGCTAATTTAATGTCCCCGATATGAAAAAAGGAAGGTGGGGCAGGTGAGGGACTTCCAGTCCCCCTCCTTTCTGAACTTCCGAAGAAGCAGGCGTGTGTAAATGTGCTTCATGGCTGCCCTTCCGCCCCTGCCCTCCTCACGCTCCCACTCCCCCGCGGCCGTGGAAGAGCCGCTGTCACCTGTTCAGGATCGTGTCAGAACTGAGCGCCAGGCACGGCTGGTATTGCTCCTCTGGACAGGTTTGTCCTGGGGGCGGAATGCATGCTGGTTCCTCTTCATTCTCCAAAAGGAAGCTGCATCTTTCTTCAAGGAAACACATTATTATTATTATTATTATTATTATTATTATTATTATTATTATTTATTTTATTGTTTTGAGAGAAGAGAAGAGACAGAGAGAAGGGGGAGGGTCCAGAGCAGTCTCTGTAGTTGCACATCATCAGTTGTGACACGGTTTCATTCCACACAGGTGGATGTGGGGCAGGAACCAAACCCAGGGCGGGAACTTTTGCTCCGAGCCATCCCGGCGGTTACCAGTTGCACTGCAGTTCAGGATATGGGTTTGCACAGGTCAGGGCCAGGAATTGAACCTCGAACCTCACAATTGCAAGACAAGTACTCAACCCCTGCGCTATCCCAGCCTCCCCCAGGAAACTGTTTATTAATTTTTTTTTTTGTAGAAAAAATATCTCAAATCGCTTTTCTCGAAGTGGTGAGTATCTTTTCCAAGACTGTTTCTTGTCCCTTCCCTTTGTCTTGGATTGTCTTCATTGGGATCTTGATGAAGGAGTTTCTGAGCTCATGGAAGACACATTCCTACCTGTCTTCCTGTGTTTACTCTGTTACTTTTTCTATTGTCCGCATTCAGACCTTCAGTACACGTGAGGGTTGTCGACGTAGTAGAAGAGGCTGTCCGATGTCTTCTTTCTCTATAGATTGGGTCAGTTTTCCTAATTCCATTTGTTGAATAATACGTGCTTTCCACTCTTGTCCACGTGCCAAGATACCATGCTGGTGAGGTCAGGGAAATATATTGATGTATTGAAGCTTTCTCTATGGATGTTTATTTTTTTTAAGTGTCCACTCTTATATCATTGGGCATAAATTTTCTATATGTGTTTCATTAAATTTAGTAATTGTATCATGCCTCATCTCTAGCTTTTTAAAATTCCCTTCATTGGTCAATTATTAAAGTGGGTGTTAATATTATCACGTATAGTTGTTGATTTACCCATTTTCTGCTCTACTCTCTGATTCTTTTGGTCTTGAATTACCTACTATGTGTTCTTGCCCTCTTTATTTCATGCTTCCCAGGTGGGTCTTTTCCCATTTCAGGCACTCCTGCCTTTCTGTAGCCTTTGGTTTATGTTTCTTGAATCCAATTTTTAATCCTTTTCGTGTGTGTATGACTTTTGATGCATGTTTGATACATCTATGTTTATTTCAATTAAGCTGCATCAAAAGTTATTTTAGTAACCTCAAATTTTACTTATACCAGTAGTTCCATATTTTCCATTTATTCTCTATTTCCTGCTTTCTTTATTTTGCACTAGACTCATTTGAGTACTGATAATTAGGTTGATAATAAGCTCTGTTTATACTAAATGGTCATGAATATGCTGCCGTCATACTTCCATGCACATGAATATCCTTGTGCCAACTATTCAGTTCTGTCAAATAATTAGTTAGTTTACTCAGGAAAAAAACAGTTGCTTGGTATATGTATTGATCTAAGCGTGGGAACAAAATACCTTGGCTTTGCAAACCTGAATTTTTCAGTTCTGTATAACTGATGAGAATACCTGGAAGATTTCACTCTGTACCCTTTATTCAAAGAATCAAAACATATCAGTGCAGAAAGCCACCTTGTCTAAATCCTCACCATGAAGAAACCGGGACAGAAGTGACGAATCTTGTGCGGGACACATGGCTGCCCCTCAAGAATAGAGGGCAGAGCTATGGAGCTAGTTTTGCATGTTTCTGCTGATGTGAATATTGTGTGGGAGGAATGCGGAGGGACAAGTCTATCAATGGTCTATTTTTAGGCATTTAACAATATTGCTCTTTTATTACATGACTAATTCAATGCCTTAAAATTTGGTAAAATTATTTCATTAACATGGCTTCATTGAAATATAACTACTTTTCTATACTCTTGTCTTCAGTGTCACATATTTCATCATTTTGAGCAAAATGCAGCCAGTTCAAGTCAGTTGTGTTGAATAATCACTCTTCTAAAGAAGTCAAGGTCAGGGAGGATGCTCCTTAAGTAAATAGCCTGCTACTGCCAAAAATCCTTATGAAAAGGGTAATGAAAAAAGAGGCTGCGTTGTAAAATGAATGCGCATGATTTTATGCACCTAGGTTAACCCTGTCGGTTAGCATAGCTGCTGTCGCCTCAGCTGTAGTCACGTGGCTTTGCTTCCCTCAATAGTCCGTACAAACAAAAACAATGTAATTGCAAGCTCTCTGGATGCATCTTTCTCCACCCCACTTAGTAAAACATGAGCTACATTCCATCTTCCTGAAGCCATAATGGTTCAAATGGCCTTTCTTTCAATATTAGAGACGCAGGTTAGTTTGGGTTGATCAGAAAATCACTGGGTTTTACCCATGAGTCTTTTGCATGAAAATGTCATCATTGCCCTTCATTAGGAACAAAGTGACCCGCCCTTCACCCCAGACTCAGGGGACTCTGGGTGTTAGGAAACAGAAATTCTCAGGAATTCTAAACTTGTTCAGGGGAAACCGGGATGGTTCAGCAGGTTAAGTGCTCACTTTGCAGCCCTGGGGATCAAGAATCGAATCCCGGCCCCAGCCTGTGCAGACCCATATACTGAAATGGGGTGAGCTTCCCATGTGGGAGGCCCCCCGGCCCAGTTCCTGCCTGTGCAGCCCCTGCCCCCCTGTGTGGAATGAAACCATGTCACAAACTGATGACGTGCAACTATGGAGACGGCTCTGGGCGCTCCCCCTTCTCTCTGTCAAAAATAATAAAATCTAAAAAAAATTAAGTTGTTCAGGATTTTTAAATGTTAAAAAAAACTATTTCAACATAATTTGATTATAGCTATAAAGTGCCTTCCATTAAAAAAAAAAAAAGAACCTCAAAGAAACATCTCCTGTGACTAAAAACTCAAATCACCTCAAGAAACCACACAGTTGCTTCCGCCATATCCCACTGCAGGTGTCTGGCTGACAACAGTAGAGGCAACCCTGTTTCCTGCGAAGTGCTTTGCAAGAAGATGCTGCTGCGCCTTCCAGAGCTGGTTTCGTCTTGTACGTCCCCCACCCCGCACACTTTGTCCATTTTATACTTCATGTCTGATTTGCATCTTTCCAGAGGATGAAAATGGCCGTTCCTATCTCTCTTTCTTATAATTCTACATTATGCCTTAAGGGTTTTTTTTCTCCTTAAAATATTTTCATTGTGTTTTCTCTCATGGATATAATTGGTCATTTTAAGCACTTGGTGGGGGGGTTGTTTGGGTTTTTTTTCCTTTTCTGCTTATGTTGTCATATCTATGACTGTGAAGTCCCCACAGTCTCGCTGTCCAAAATACCTTGTTTAAAAATCACTGTAGAAGAGTTAGCTACTCTTACCCCAGGTTTAATCCGCAGTTGCACTATTGGATGCTACTCTCCTATCTGGTATTCGGCTTTTGAATCCTATACTTTAGGCCTCAGCTATGGGAAACCTTTTACCCAGTATATGTAGTGTGTTTATGTGCTTGAGTATTTATGTCTATGTGTGTTTTGGTTTATTTTCACCATACGTTCTTATATTTGCAAGGTCAGCCTTTTGAGATTTCTTGAGTTCTAATTCCAATACTAGTACTACACTCTTCCTCATTTTAGTTCTGTTGACATACGCTTACTGATCTTGTAAACATGCATAACCCCATATTAAAGAGAAAGACATTTCAATTGTGGACACTGGCTGGACTTGGGATAGCTAAATGAGCGCAGACTTGTTCAAGGTAATGAATAGCAGTCTTAAATTCAACTTTCAAACTATGTTTTCCTGTCCTCACACCAACAGTGGGTGCACGTTTGTGTGAGCAAACTGACAACCAGGTTTCTGTGTGTGAGAATGCAAAGAAGGGAAACATGTTCTGTGTTCAAAATGAAAGCGTGTTAAGTGTTGACAATATTTCCACACATAGGAGACGTCTACACCCGTTGGGGCAGGACCTAGAGCACCTTGCCTATAAGTTGACAGTGCTCCATCTGATGTGACGGTGAGCACTCGCAGCGTAATTCAACCAGATCTTTCCTGCCAGTAACCGGTAGACCCTCATCCTGAGGTCTTCTTAGCATCACTTGAACTCATGGCAGACCCAGAACCCTAACTTTACATGGAAAACGCACAGCACTTTTGACACTGAATGTGCCTGTCGGTACCTTACTGTGTCCTTGTTTGTTTCCCTGGTGAGACCTAACTTGAGCCACCTCCTTCCTAGTCCAGCTAAGTCTGGCTGTCCTTGCAGCTCTGAGTCCTACCTTCCAACTGCTTATGAAAGCATATAGTAATAATAATAATAATAATTGACTAGCCGGGGCTGGTATCCACTGCCTATGAGTACCCATGAAGCTCCTGTGGGCAGGGACACTATGTACGGTCATCACTGTAACACCCGCAGGTGATGTTGTCAAGCACATGGCGGGTGCTCAGGGAGCACTTCCGGAGTGGATGAGTGGTTGAATGGCTTCTATTTAGATGTTTCTCAGCGGGATCCCTTACATCTCCTCCGAGTTGATCATTGCAATGAGCCTACAATCAATTTAGTGAACAAATTCTGCAGATATCCTATTATTTACTAACTTTATTCTGTAGCGTCACTTAGTATATTAACTGGCTGATATCGGGTTATTGCATGCTTAATAACCTTATTTTGCAAGCTTGGTTATTTCCAAGCCCCTGTCCACCACCCCCACCCCCCAAAAAGAAAGAAAGAAAGAAAGATCTGAACCCTCATTCTGTAGTGAACTAGTTCCATGGTGAAGGGCAAGGTGACATTTTTGAGTTTCAGTTTCCCCATCTCCGGAGTGAGGCTGTGAATAAATCCACATAAGGCTGATAGGGAATGTATTGAAAACTTGCCCATGAGCCGATCATTAATAAGTAACCAACGTAGGGTTCAAACTCGGCTCTATGGCTCCATTTAAACCGTTTTCTGATGCCAAAATCTTGTGAGGCCTTCTAGGAACTTAATGAGGAAGAGTGGTCCCGAGGCAAGAAGGATCAATGGGCGCTTATTGGGGAAATTAAGTCAGGAGAGAACTTTCCAGAATGAGCTTAGCTGTGTACACAGCTGAGCAGGCTGAACCTCATCCTCTTTTAGCAACACATCTCAACAGCTCAGTAACTGGCCATGAATCATTTTATAATTTGAGGTCAGGTACACAAAATGTATAAAATTGAGGGGTTCAGAGTAAAGATGTGATTATCCTAACATAAAATATCTATTCTGATTAACATTTGCTATTAGTTGGACATCGATTACAAAAAAAAAATCTTTAACAGAAACATTGGAATCTCTGCTTCCTCAGCAAGTTTAAGATACGCTTATCAATAAAGCAGAGAACGAATAGCATGCCAGCTATCACAGTGCTGGTAATAAATAGCACAGCAGGAAAGCAATCCCCCTGTTTTATAAAGCAGGGGTCTCCAAACTTTTCAGCCCGCGGGCCGCATTAACTATCAAACAGCAGTTTGGGGCCTACTACACATTCGAGGTCCAAATAAAAAGAATCAAAACATAGATGTTGTTTTTAATTATTTATTTAATATTATTTTCTTCAGATAAAAAGGTCTCCACGGGCCGGATGAGAGGGCCTTGCGGGCCGCATCCGGCCCATGGGCCGTAGTTTGGAGACCCCTGTATAAAGCGTCTAAGGGACAACCAAACCCAAACCCCTCTTTCACAGAATTTGTACTGAAAAGCACAGAATCTGAAATGTTTTTATTCTAAAAATGATTATTGAATTTTAAAAAAATGTATCAAAATAAATGACATGAAGCATATGTGCTACACGACAGATCAACCCACGCTTTTCCTTTAGAACGATGAGGAAATACAGATAGTAGGAGAGGCCTGTTTCTCACCTTGTACTGCTTCATCTACTTGGCTGCTACAGCAGTGACTGTAGGACTCTGGCAATGTCACGCCAAGGGGCTCTCAAAGGAAAAGGGAACGTAGAATATCTGCACAGCTCACTGTCATCTTTCCTCTATTGCTTGTTTCTCTCTTTTCCTCCAGTTCCACCTTTTATCCAGCCATTTGAGTTTCCAAGATTCTCCATTGGACAGAGGGTGTTCATCCCGTGTGTTGTGGTCTCTGGGGACTTGCCCATCACAATCACCTGGCAGAAGGATGGCCGGCCAATCCCCGCGAGCCTGGGGGTGACCATTGACAACATCGACTTCACAAGCTCCCTGAGGATTTCCAACCTTTCCCTGATGCACAACGGCAACTACACCTGCATAGCGCGCAACGAGGCGGCCGCCGTGGAGCACCGGAGCCAGCTCATTGTGAGAGGTCAGTGAGGGGCACGGGGCACCTGGCGTGAGATGGCATGGAAGTCACAGGCAGTCACAGGAAGTCCTCCCATTACACACACACACACACACACACACACACACACACACACACACACACGCCTGGACAAACGAACTGCGAACTCTCTGAAACTCCAAACTAAGGTTTCATTCTCCTAAAATAAAAAATCAGCAGCCAAGAAATGTGTGCGTGAAGACAGGGGAGCCGTGGGATTTAACTCATGAACTCGGGCTTTCCTATATTGACCCACTGATTTTGAGGACCAAAGTCTATGAGCTCTTGCTGTGTACTGACTTTCTATGACAGCCTTTTATAATGTTATCCTTTAGATTGATGGCTTTTAAGGATGTTTGTCAAAGCCAGATATCACAGTTTTTATAAAAAGTAAAAAAAAAAAAAAAAAGAAAGTAGTTTATATCGTTTTAGTTTTAGAAATGTGGTTTTCTTTGTGCCTCTCTTCTGTTTAGCATTAAATCTGTCATTATTTTGCAAGGCTATTGAAACATTTATTAAATTAAGCGAACTGTGTTAAGATTTAGGAAAAAGATTAAAAATAGGGCACTCTTAACTTGTAGAAAACTTTGGTAGGTGTATAAGCCCAGCTACAGTGTAAGCATCAGTCTTACTTGAAACCTCGGTTCAAGTGACCAAATTCCCACTAAGGCTCAGACTCCTTCCCCCTCTGCAAAGTGGGCAGCTGGTGGTCTTGCAAGTCTGCTGAGCTTGGGGAGTGGGGAGTCACGATTTTATGGTTTCCCCAGAGCGGTATGCCTTCAACCACCCGTAGAGGATTCACCCACGCTGCCAAGGCGACTGAGTGAATTTAAAGATGTATATGAATGTCATTATTTGCATTTGAAAATCTCCGCACATCAGGCTCTCAGCATCATTATCAGGAGGGATGACATCTGTCATCTTCAGGACAGCTGACAGACGGGGGCAGATTCTTTTTTACGCAGTAGGTTCCAGCTTCCTTCCTCAGGCCTTGAACCTTGTTCCCTAGTCTTCCTTTTTGGCTGAAAAATAAGTGCACTTTCTATCTACTCGCCAACAAGAGAGTGAAGCCTATGGATTCATAGAAAGAAATCAACTTTGCATTTATGTAGAAGATTTTCCCTGAGTAAATGAATAAGAAAATACTTATTTTAGTTATATACAAACTAAAGGTACAACTGACATTTCTCTCCTTCTACCTTACACTTTTGAGTATAAGAATTAGAATACATGGTTTTATTTCCTATTTTTTTAAGATGAGTAAAAATGGGAACCAACATGGTATCTGCTCCCCAAGTGCTTTCTTATGAGAAGAATTTCCTTTTAACTGTGTCATTTGTAAAGGGCAACGCAGTACGTCAGCTCATCGCCTCTGTAATCTGCTCTGAAAGATCCAGGTCAGAGAACAGAAATGCTAGATAAAAATGTACACAAATGTTCTGTGTATCACATTTCCTTGCATGAAAGACAGCCAGGTTCTTTGACCAAGGCAAAGGTCATATGAACAGAAAGCAAGTCCAGCCATTTGGGATAATGCAGTTGATCCCAATTCAGGTAGTGGCTCCGGAGTCTTTAAAAATGTTAAATAAGCTTCTATAAAATTAACATTAACTCAGCATTTAGATGATAACACCCTGAGAAAGAAAATGTGCTTCACAAGCAGGTCAGTGACTGAAGAAGTAGTCAGAACAAGATGATGGAGGGAGGGGCAGTCTGGACTTCAGAATCTCCTGGGAGAGGGACGAAAGCACTGGTGACTAGTTTCTGGTCCCAACTACCCCCAATTAAATTATAATCTTTGAGAGTCAATCCACCTCTCAGATCTCTGGGGCATTTTTTCCCCCAAGAAATCACCCATAAGAGGTTCTTAAATTTTGTCACATATTATTAGGAGGAGCTGTAAACAATTCCTAATGTTCAGACTATAGCCCACACTAATTAAACAGTCACTTTGGGAGGTGAAACACAGGCTTTGGTAATTTGTAAAATAAATCCCCAAGTGAATGTTAATGTGCAGCCAAGTTTGAGTCCAAGCACCATGGTTAATTTGAATATGCAGCTATTTTAGAAGTCTGACTTTTTCTTATGCAAAGAGAAGTCCCTGGTAACTTTAACCAGGTCAGTGACATGGCCTGATTTATCTTTTTAATTATCACGCTACAGCTGTGTGACAAATGGACTTGTCCGGAAGCAAGGATATTAGGTAAGAGGCAATTTCTGAAGTTTAGGCAAGATAAAAATCACCTTGTATGAAGGTGGTAATGGTCAAAGTAATGAGCAACAGTTGAATTGGCAATATGTTTTAGAGGCAAAGCAAGCAAAACATTAACTGGATGTTGCAAATGAGACAAAGAGGAATTTATAATGGAAGCACGTATTTCACCTAATAAGGTAAATGGAATTTTCCTGAATTGAAATGGAGGAGATGCAAGGATTAGCAATGGTGACGAGGGAAACAACGATGTGGGAGAAACAAGAGGGTCTAGACCCAAGGCTTCCAAGATTTCAGATTCCAGAATAAGAGGGAGAATCAGCAAAGGAGACCGGAGATGGAGCAGCCAAAGACATGGGAAGAAATCCAGTAGACTGAGGGGCCCTGAAAGCAAAATAGGAAACATAACAAGAAATGCTGGTAATAAAGGGTATCAAGTCCCACTGAAAGTAGAAAAAGGGAAAACCAAGGATCAGCCATTGGGTTTAAGAAGACAGATCTTGTGTGTGACCTTGGAGAACAGTGTGACTGTCGTGAATGCTGATTAGTGGGGCTTAAGAACAGAAGGGAGGTGAATGAATGTATAGGAACATAATATAAGACAACTATTTGCATATTTTCAGGTATGTTACTATGATACAAGGCAGAAAAATGGAGAAGTTACACATGGACCCAGGACAGGGGAAGCTCTATGCTGGAGGGAATGAGTCAATAGAGAGGCAAACAATATGCCGCTGGATACAGAGGAGATGGTTATAGTAACAAAGTCCTTGAGTAAGGGAATTGGGTTGGATTCTTTGCCCCAGTGGAATATGTTCAAACTGTGATAGTTTAGTAAGAACCATAGTGGGGTAGGAGGGCTCCAGAAGGAAGAACCAACAGAAATGGCTGGAAATTCTAGGGAGGCAGATTTGTGATGAAAAACTAGCAATCTACAGATAGACACGATCAATAAAACCCAAGAAAAATAAGCACAAAGGAAAATCATGCCATGGTACATCAGGATAAAATTGTTTAAAACTAATGATAAAATATTTAATCTACCAGAGGAATTAGACTCATTAAAGACAGCAGCACCGATTAAGAAAAGCTCAAACTATGCTGCAGAAAATAATTCAAGCCAGAAGAGAATGGGACAGTATTTTTTAACTTCTGAGAAGAAGGAGCAGATGAGGGAGAAAATATTGTCAATCTAGGATTTGATAATTAGCAAAATATGTTCTTCCAAAATCACAGAGAAATAAAGACACTTTTAGACCAGCAAAGGTTGAATTAATCTCCAGCAAGATTTCACTTCAATAAATATTATGGAATGTTCTTGAAAATAAAAGAAAACAAATCCAGATGTGGAAACTGATCTACACGAGGAATGAAGATCTTTGGATATGGAAAATAAGTGGGTAAAGGTAACAGATATTATATTATCATTTTTATTTCCTTTAAATATACTTAGATGATTAAACAATAACACTTTATTGTGTGATTCAGAACATACAAAATAAAACATTCAACAATACTATCACACAGGACAAGAAGAAGGAAAGTGGAATTTTACTATTGTAAAACTCTTCCTACGTTATGCATAAAATGACATTAATATAATGTTACCTGAATGTAGATATATAGTTAAATATGTACATTGTGAACTGTTCAACTACTGCCAAAAACAAAACTAATAGATGTAGCTATTAATTAAATAGAACAGGTAAAGAGAAAGTTAAAATACATTCAATTAAATACATAAAAGTTAGGAAAATAGAGAAAGGGTAACAAAAAAGAGATGAAAACTGGAAAACAAATAAGTAGATGGAAAAATTAACCACAACTATATCAATACTTGCATTAAGGATAAGTGGGTGAAATATACCAATTAGAAAGCAAAGATTATACCGATCTTAGTAAAACAGCAAGATTCAAGAACATGCCACCGCACTTTAAATATAAAGGTGTGAGCAGCTGTGGGCTCAGCACCTGGCTGACAGCAGAGACCACCGAGTAGTGTCCACTTGACGAATGAGTAGAGGGAGCACAGAGGCGTTCAGCCACCACTTCTAAGGTCACTGGGGGATCAACTGCCCCAGTTAAGACACAGAGGCTGCGCCATAGTCATAGTCATTGCGCATCTGCTTATTGCCTTGAACCAGCACGTGCTTGATGTCAGAAGTGACAGGGAGCGACACATGCCCTTGAACCAGTTGGCTCAGGGGAGGAAGAGCAGTCTAGTGGCAGCTGGTGAGTTTGCCAAGGGAAGGCCCACTGGCCTGCAAGCCTGAGTCCCCAGCCCTTTTCCCTATGTCCCTCCTTTCACCTCTTCTCCCTCTTACCCTCATCACGATGTGGACACCTGTCAGCTGCGAGTTTGGACCACGATTGAGGACACATCACCTAGGAGAGGCCCGGGGTTAAGCTACGTCCCAGGCAGTGAGTTAGAAGGATGCACGGGGTAATACAGCCAAAAAGGTAAAAGTGTGATGTATTTTTGGAGAAACTACAATAGCTGGAAATACAGTGCACGTGAAAACTGGAGTCTACGCCTAAGACATTTGAGCTGAGGTGTAAATCCAATGGACGTGATAAAAATGGCACTTGGGAGCCCGATATAAGTCGTTCCTTACATCATAGTCATATAACCTTGCGTCATTATAAAGCTCAGCGCAATTTTTAATAGCTGAGTCATTGGGAAGGTTGATAAAGACTTCACTTAAAATAAATTAGCTGTTAGAAGGGAATTAAGAGAAAAAGAAGAAAGAAAACAACTCGTAGCTCTCATGTGTGTGCTCCATGGCTTACGCTGGCACTGGGCCAATGATCTCCGTAATGTCACCTCAGTTGGGTGGCCTTGACCCTAATGAAGCCATTTGGAGGGAAAGTGCTGGACTTAATGACAGCACACCTGCCCTTTGGTTCCTGTAGCTGGCGCTGCGTGGCTGACCGGAGAGCTGCCGGCACAACTTTTTTAAGTGTGATTTGCTCACTCTTGTATATATCCTGTGATTTATCTGTTGTCTCTGGCTTTTAATGGTAAGCTGTCACCTTGTAAAACAAATACACTCTCTAAAAGGCCCCTGCTTGGCCTTTATCTGGCAAGGAAAATGAAAATTATACAAGGGCACTATCCTCTTGCTCTGCTTATTGATCCAATTTTTGATTAACCGTATTCGCGTTATGATTTCACTTCATTCATCCATTCATTTTTTGAACAAATATATATTAAGCTTCTATACTATAACAGATATTCTGTGTGTCCCGGGTTCCATGGCTATTAAAGCAGAGAGACTACCCAAGGTCCTGCCTCACAACACTCACATTCCAGTGGAAGAGAGAGGCAACAACAAAATGAAAAGAGAACAAATAACATCAGCACCTACAGTAGGCGTGAGAAGCGAAGCTGGGTACGAGGCTTGGGCACGAGGATGGGAATGGTATTTTAGGTTGGATGGACAGGGTAAGCCGTTCTGAAGACATGTTTGCCCACAGACTTGACTGAAGGGAGCGGGTGAGTCACAGAGCCTCCTGTAGGAGGTGAGTTTCGTGTACAGAGACCAACAAAGAGTCAGAAGTGAGTTTTGTGTTTTCAAAGGATGGCAGGAGGCCAATGTGCTGACAGTTCAGCAGGAGAGCAGGGAATGGCTTGAGGCCACAGGTCGGGTCATCCATTCCGGGTGGGATGGCCCGGCGTTTTAGTTTCCGCCGTCATCAATTAAATCTGACCTAGACTTCGACCAATTACCATCTTGACTAAACGCCATCCAGTAGATGGTGGCAATACTTATTTACATGCCCCCTCACCCCCACTGCCACCACCAAATGGCTTTCAGTTATTTTACCCCCGAAAACAAGAACAAGAACAAAAAACAATTCTTGTCCCTACTGAGAGCTAGGGAATCCTACATCCATTCTTCAAAAGCATACCTACTTAGAAGCCATGAATTCCCAACCTAAAACACTGGCCTGCACCTAACATTGAAAAATACTGGTCCTGTTGTAAACGTACCCCGTCCCCACTAGAAAAATCTTGCTATTAGAAACCCGATAGATCAGCAAATACTAGTGTGCTTACTAAACCATACCAAATGAAGTGTTACACAAGTAAAAGAAAAAAAGTAAATACAATGTAGAAAACAAGGAAGCCGACAACTTTGGGGAATGATACGCTCAGACAACGGTGTCCGGAGTCTTTGGGTCCTGTTATAAGTTTGGGCCCAAGCCATGGCCACCCTGAAGGCTGGGCTTCCTCCCACCTGCAGTTCTGTGTCTCCTGGGACAGGATGCTCCTCCAGTGCTCCATCCACTCAGAGACCTGAGTGCTAGGGTCCCTGTGATTGGAGTTATTAACTGAGCCGTGACACTTTGGACAGGTCTACATCCCTATTCTATCAACTAGAGTAATAACAATATCAATGTATTCATTTGTCCATCCAACAAGCATTTGCAGAGCACTTTCTATGTCCCAACACTGTGCTCCATGCTGGAGACTTAATGATCGATGAGGAAGGAATGGCCCTTCTCACAGGGTGCATAGCCCATGTGGGAGACTAACAATTAAACCAGCAGTGTGAAACAAGTGTGACACAGGCTGTGCTCGGGCAAGGCAGGGTTCTGGAAGCATTGCATCCCATCTAGCACCATACAAGGTGTCCCAGACTAAATGGGCCTTGATCTGGGATGTAAACAATAATATAATCAATGAGAATTTATTAAACAGAGAAATGCAGAAACATGTATGAAGACCTAGTGGCACTAAACAAATAGAGAGGCTGCAGCAGAGCCCGGAGGAGGGAAATAGCAAGAGAAGAAACTGTAGACCAAGGACCCAAGTCCTAAAGAGCCTTCACAGTGTTGTCAGAGTCTGGATTGTATCACGAACAGTGGGAACTCACGGCTGGCTTCAAGCAGGGGGGCCACAGTCATCCAATTGTGGTCTTAGAACGCTCCTTCAGGCCACTGTATGGAGAACAGGTTCAAGTGGGACAGCAGGTGGCAGGAAGACCAGGTAGGACACTATGTAAGTAACCCAGGCGACAGCCAATATTGGCGTTGTCTCAGGTTGAGATCCTCCGGAAGCGGAATGTGCGGTGTAAAATCGGCTGCCGATCACATATTTGAGATGTAGTCCCTGGATCCCAGTGTGAAAGAATAGGGAACCATGTGGCCAGAAAGGGAGGGACAAATCCATAAACATTGAATGAGCTAGTGGCTGTGTGGGCAACGGGCTCGTTTGGCGCGGGTGGGAGCCCTCTAGGAGTCACAGAGCTGAGGTGGTGCCTGGCCCAGCCTGCTCAGCCTCGCCTGGGAGCTCATTGGAATGGCAGAATCTTCGGTCCCACCTCGGACTTACTGAGTCAGAATTGCTCAGGAGGGCGTTCAGCACCCTGCGTTTTTATCAGCATTTTGGGTGATTCTCCTGCCCTGAGTGTTTGGAAAGCACAAGCATAGAACACCCCTTAGCGTTGTCCCACGTGGTGGGAGGAAGGAGAGGCAGGACGTTCATCCATCTCCTGTCCTTCCATGGTGTGGCATCGTCTCCCACGTCGCTGGGTGGCATCTGTGGAGGTGAGCAAGCACTTGTGGCTTCAGAGAAGGCCCTGGGACAACTGAGGCTCCTTCCTGCTCCTTCTTGGTGTGATTGGCCTGGCAAAGCGATTGGAACTATCCAGCACAAGGGTGCTGAACCCGATGGGCAGAGGGCATGAGGCATCTCACCACACACCTCAGCTGCCTGTCACGCCTCGGGCCTGGCGGTGAAGATGAACCGCCTTGGAGGGTATGTGATACATTTTCCAAGAATCATCAGTACCTGACACAAAGAGATGGAAGAGGGGATATGAAAGCTAATGCTCAGTTATACGGGCCGTTTCCATCTCTAATTATCTCATACTTACACTATGTCAATGGTGATGTCCCCTCTTCGATCAGACTTTAAGTGACATCCCTTTGGATTGGGGCCAAATTGAGGAGGGTGGTCATGGATCGATTGTAATCAAACCTTCTTCCAGAGGAAATGCAAAAGATCAGTTAGCTGCCCGTTTGACAAGGAGTTTCTTGTTCTTAGCCGAATGTGAGCCAAATAGCCTGTAGAATGTACATGACTTCATGTTTGCCTTCCACCTGGGCAGGATGAATCTGGCATGATGTCTTAAGCTTTGTCATTTATCCTTGAGTTTGATGATTTTTTACAACAAGACTGCTCTATAAAATCCTCTAGCATTTTGCCTAGGAATTAATTTTCTTAGCATAAGGTAGTCATCTGTGATCACCTTATTTTAGATGTACCTGCATTTTATTGAATATATTTGTCTTAGAATACCATCTAAGTGAAGTAAATTGCTCACTAGTTGAGCAATATCAATGGCTAGACGTCCTGGTTCTCCTTTGGCCCAGAAGGGTACTGACACCAGGATAACGGTCTCCACGTCTTGGGAAAAGTTGAGTAGTATGTGTGCTCTTTCTTGCCTTTAGGGAATGCCTTCTAAGTCTCCCTTTACCGGGGGAAGCCAGGATGGCTCAGTGGGTTAAGCGCTCACTTTGCAGCCCCGGGGACTGAGGATCGAATCCCGGCCCCGGCCCGTGCGGAACCATATGCTGAACTGGGGAGTGTCCCCAGTTCAGTTCTCTCTCTGTCTCTGTATCTCTCTCTCTCTCTCTCTCTCTCTCTCTCTGTCAAAAATAAATAAATAAATAAATAAATAAATAAATAAAACTTTAAGTCTCCCTTTACCTCATCTCGGGAAGAACAGACATCATATGCTTTGAGCAGTTCACACCCGAGAGGAATATTTAATCTTGATAATTACTCTTTGATAAGCAAATATGTTTTATCTGTTCTTCAATTTGCGATTTGATTCTATCCTCCCTGGTGTAGATTCCTGAAGATCTTCCACAAGACAAATCAAGAGCAGAATGTCACACCTCCTGGGTTTAGCCCTCCTCCCAGAGTCGAGAGTCTAGTTTCCCCCGGTGTGAAGTGACTTCCGTCTGCAGAAGCTCATTGCTATAAATGAGCAAAGCTGCCTGTGCTGAGATGGCTTTCCTAATTCGTCCCTAATGCAAACACTGCTTTTTAAATTTCCTGCATGTGTAACACATTCTTTGTATTTTAGTGTGCATTAAAATTCTCGGGTTTCTTAAAGTCATACCTTCAATAAATTGCGATCTTGTCTGAAATACTGATGATTTCTCCCCCCTTTCAGTTCCTCCCAAGTTTGTGGTTCAGCCACGGGACCAGGACGGGATTTATGGCAAGGCCGTCATCCTCAACTGCTCCGCCGAGGGCTATCCTGTCCCCACCATAGTGTGGAAATTCTCCAAAGGTATGAAGTTACTTGTTCACTTGTTCACTGCCAAACAGACGTTACAAAGATCTGGGTGAGAATTTTTAGTCTTTCCAGAGACGTTTCTTGCAAGTAAATATGCACCAGGTCCCCCAAGTCTGTCCTTACACGGACCCCCAGCAGTCCAGGTGTTTTTATTCAGACCGTGGAAGTGTCCATTCGGTCACCAATGGGGAGGCGGGTTATCCGCGTCCATTCAATGCCTGCCAACACTGTAGAGCCATAGACGGCTGCACACCCAGGATGAATTGTCTCAACTACTCACTGTTGGAAAATTATTTCCCCGGTATTTAGACGAATGAGATTCCGTGGCTTTAGAAGGTTACAAATAAAATTGTGGGTTGTTTTATTTACCTGGTTGCCTTTATAGAAATTATGTAAATTACGTAGAGAAACAAATCTATCCAATGTCGTGTTTTGAGTGGCTAATGTTCCCTCTCTAATAACGCTCTCTCTTCAAGGCGAAGAGCACTTCCCTTTGCAGGTAACACTGTAAACACCACATGAGTAGGAATGTGTCACGTGCCAACTAATGGGGGAACCATCCTAGACACTGTAAAAATAATCTGTGTCCATCTTAGCATCTTCTCCAAGGACTTTGGCTTAACTGTACTTACAAAAGAATTGGAAAGGCTTTTATTCATCTTAATTCAGTCGTTGGTTTATCAAGCAGTTGAGGCCACATGTGCACAGATGGGAAAAGCCAACCAACCAATCCATTTACTCTTTTATACTAACAATCTTAGGCCTACTATACGTCTTTAACTGTATTTGTTTATTTAATCACAGTCTGTGTTCCTGACGTTGCTTTTTAGAAGAGCATGGTGTGTTTTCTTGTTATGAAAGCAACAACAGTGGAAGAAAACTAAAGAGCACTCTAGCCACTGTACCTCTGCTATATTTCTTTTCAGACACAAGGAGAGGAAGAGAAGGACGTACTAGACACCATTTGATTGCAGGGAGAGTCGATTGATTCTTTATAAATCTCTGAGCTACTCCCCACAGCACGCCACGTAGATTGTCCGTGTGAAAAGCATGCTATTAAATAAATGCCTGTTGTTCAGAGTTTGTGCCTGTGGGACTTCTCATTTTAGTCTGTATCTGCAGCTCCATGTTGCAGTACCTGGAAACGAACAAGCATCAGACATGGGGTTTAGATGACATAGATGTGCACATATGACATTATGCATGTTTTCCGTGACACTTCCCTTCTTCCACACGACTGCTAACGTTTGCCCTTGTGTGGATGATTCCTGTGTCTCCCTTCAGTTGTGTCCAGGTTCTCATTACTACAAACGCACGGCAATGAACATGAAAACGCAGTGTGCCCACGTGGGGTTGAGCTGAACTCCTAGCAGTGAAATGCCATGACCACTGTTAAGGACTTTGGCCCAGACTGGCTCAGGGCTTTTGGGAAGCATGGGGAAGTTTACACACCCACTAGCAGTGTGAGGCGTGTGTGTGTCCCCACATTCTTGACAATCAGATGGGACCTTCTCATTCTCAGTCTTTACCATGTGATCAGTGACATGGTCTTCTGTTTCAATTTGCGTGTTTAGACCACTAACAGTGTTTAAAATGTTCTATCTTGTGTTTACTGGCCTCTTCTGTGTTTCCCCTTTGGTGAATTTCTCATTCATGTTACTTGCACACTTATTTTCATATTTATTTATTTTCAAAAGTATTTTTCATAGATTAAATGCTTTGTGTGTCATGGGTGTTACAGACATTTCATTCCTTCCCATCGCTGATACGCAAAATAAGTTATCGGAGCCCTTTTATCTTTAAGGTTTATATGCAAAAGAAAATCGCCAAATAAAAACTTATAAGTTACAATAAACACATTTTTTAAAAGTTAAATTTCCCCCAAATAACATCATTCAAAGAAAACCAAAGGTACCTACTATACACATTTTTGTTTAGCCTTTCTGACCTGTCCCCAGGCAAATTTTATATGCACACATATGTGTGTGTATATATGTGTATATGTGTATGTATTATATATGTGTATATGTATCATTTTGTATTTTTTTAATTTGATCATATGATTCTTTCTGATGTAATTGTCTTCAGTGAGCAGTACGCTATGAATGTCTCTCATGTCAACTACTATGGGTATTCCACAGGAGTTTTTAATGTGTGTGTAGAGTTTATATGAATACATCAATAAGCATAACTGTCTCTGCCTTTGAGAGGATTGTGTTCAGTGGCCTAAAGCAGTACGAGTTTACTCTTCCTCGTAAGAGGAGTCTGGCTGTAGATAGTTCCAGACACCTTTGTTTGGACCCTGAGTCATCAGGGACCCACGGCTTCTGTCTTTCTGTTCTGCTTCCTAACAAGCAGCTCCCAACATTAAAAAAATAATAATAATAACGGCCACTGAGCTGCCAGGGCCACTTCGCAGTCCCGTGGAAGAACAAGAGTCAAGGGGGAGGGCTGCCACGCACCCCCACCCCCAACCCCCAAGGCGGCTCCTTCTAAGGAACTTTCCAGAATGTCATTAATCCATTCTGCTAACTGGCTAGGTCACCCTGAGCCACAGGGGGTTCTGCAAGCTGCGTGGTAGCCGGGCATGCTGTTGTCATGACAACGACGTTTTTGTGTCACGAAGAAGGAAGGATGGACATTTGGCCGTTAGGTGTGTCCAATGCTATTGTTGGATATTGTGTGTTTGTTTTCTCCAGTTTTTGTTTGTTTTAACTGGTATAAAAATGTCACGGGGCTTTCTCTCTCGTTGGTTTTTGTATATGTGTCCATTTTTTCCCTGGGGATAAATTTCTATATGTAGAATCGCAGGCTCAAAACGTAGGTAATTTCTACGGCTTCAATATGCCTTGGGCACCTGCCAGAATTTTATTTCTTTACACACCCTCCCACGGCATTGCCTGTTTCTTACAACCAAAAACATGCTTGGTTTTTAATATTTTCCAATAGAATAGGAGGGGAGTGTATGTGATTATTTTAATTATGCAAGTAATAAAGATATTTCTTAAGAAAAATGTAGCCTTCCCCATGGAATGTGTTTCCAGTCATCAAATACTCACTAAGAGCTTAAGTGCAGCTCACTGGTATGTGACACAAAGACGCAAACAAAACACCTGGGGTGGTTTCTCTGAGAAATGCAACAATGTGATCCTGGGCTGCAGCGTTTCAGAGTAAAGCGTGGTGGTTTCAGGGCAGCTAGTACAGCAACGAAACCATCTTTGCTGAAAAAATAATATTACATTTTGACCTTGGGTCTGGATACACAAAGTGTGAGACATTCAATTCTGTATCCTGAGTTTTTTTTCTTTTACATGAACAAACGAGGCCTCTTGTCTAAAGAGTTTATTTTTAATCAGGGCTCCCAGGGGCCCACCGCTAAGCACATGGGTGTCGTCTACAGCAGGCACAAGACCAAAACCATCCCGAGTTTGCAGCCAAGAGCCAGAGTGGCTTCATGGAGGTCACCAGTGAGCTGGCTCACGGCCGGCCTGCGGGTCCTTTGCTGTCTGGCTGCCCACAGACAGGGCCACTTCTGACCTCCAGGGACGCTTTTGGATATGGGAATGCCCAAGGGCAAGGGTCAGAGCATGCCGTGGAAGTGGGGAGTCATCTGCATTTCTTGTCCTGGAAGGCCCCAGGGGACGGTATCACTGGAGCAGAGACTTAGCAGAGAGGGGGTGGGGGGAGCTATGCGTGTGTCTGCAGGGGGTGCACTGAAGGTTCAAGGCCCAACTAGTGCCAAAGCCAGGGCGGAAGTGGGTGAGTGCTAGAATGTTCCAGAAACACCAAGAAAGACACTGAAGCTGGGGCCAAATGCATGAAAGGAGATCCTTTCCTCATCAGTCACCCTACGGATGTGGTTTTTGCCGAGGTGGGGTGAGTAGGGGGTCAGGCTGGCGGCCGTGCTGTCTTTTCTTCAGCTGCATGCTGACACCAGCACTTAGGACGCTGTTAGGGGAGCCCAGGAGAAGCTGTGCGACCTGCCTCCTCTTTTACAAGGATCCTGCTGTCCCTGCCGTGTGCAAAGCAGACTGTGGGAGGCGGGGGCGGCACCTGGCGCCCATGGGGAGTCCGGGGTCTTGACGCGTCTCAAGTCGGGTGACGGTGGTGGGGGAGGGCCAAGGTTGGACTCTGAGTCGGTCTGGCTGATGTGGGGATGAGAGAAAGGGTGGAGTCAAAGCTGGTGCCAGGTCTCTTAGAAGAGGAACCTCCAGACAGGAAATTGGGCCCGGGGTCAAGGTCCGGGGTCTGGGCCTCTCGCCCTGCAGACACAACCATCAGCTCCCAGTAGAAGCAGCGGCAAGCTGCCTCAGTGTCCTAGTGTGTCCTCAGTGAAGCTTTCTCCGTGGGCCGGGCCTGTCCCGTCTCCGACATCGTGGCCGGCCCCCATGTGCCCCTCCTTCGCTTCACGTCAGCTCTGTGCTAGCTGGGCCCTGTGCTCACCCCGGGTCCGTGAGCCACCGTTTTTATAGGGACGGTTCCAAGCTCTCCCTTGTTCGTAGCGGCTCATCTGCTCCGATCAAGTCAGTTGAGCCGGGAGGAGGTTGGCGGCTCCCATTATTCTCCAGGAGGGAACAGCCTGGTACCCGGTTAGGAGGGACTTGGCCACTTCACAGCACACACCCAAGAGCGGGCTCTGAAATCCGGGAAATCTATAGTCTATGGCTGGATGTTATGCATTTCAGATCATTTCCCCCATGGATGTGGCGTGCCCGTTTAATGCGTGGATTCAGACCATCATCCGTGGAAGAAAACTGTTCTTCCTGTGTATCTATAAACAACTGTTTTCCTCCACGCTTTTCCTCTTCTCCAGGGTGTCCCGATCCGGTGCCGTAGGACTCCCACCGCCTCTCTGCACAGATAACATTTTCTCTGTGACTTTTTAACTCCTCTCCTCCCCATTTAGTTGGTTTGATAATTGTCATGCCTGTTCTCTGCGTGTTTTTTCCAGCAAAGCCTGTTCTACGTGCTCGCTTCCATTTTGCCTTCCTTTTTTAAGTGTATTTTCCTCGTCTTTTTCCTTTTCTACCAGTTCACATTTCCCTCCTTCTTGAGCTCCCGCCTCATAGACAAGTGACTATTTTATTCACAGCCTGCATCTAAATCATTGCGCTATTTCCCTGGTGGGACTTCATTACTCCAATTTCTGTCTCTTTCTTCCATGTCTCTTATAGTGTCTGTGCTAGATGCTGGCCTCCTTCTGAGAACTCACGTGTGAAGAAAACGCATGTGCTTGTGCACACATCTAGCTCCCCCCCTAACCCTACTCCCGGATTCTGAGACCCAGCCGGTCCAGGGAAGCTGCTGCCTCACCCCCACTGCACACTCTGCAGTCCTGGTGTCAGCTTTGCACCGCAGACGTGCCCGCTGCAGTCTGACAGTATGCACATGGCGGCGGCTGCTCACGGTCATAGCGGAGGCCCGGCTCCTTGTCCTTCTGCATGTGCACCTGCACGGTGCTCAATGTCACCTGCCCGCTTCCCTACTCTGTGATTGTGACTTTAGCTGCTAGGTTGTCCAACTTCATGCAACATGGAGTTTGCATTACCTAGTCCTCTTCCTCCCGTTTGCTTCTGTGAGGTTTCCGGGAAAAGAAGAAATGCTGGTTTTGTGTTGCCAGCCCTGAACCTTGAATCTCACTGCTTATTTACTAGGCTTTATGAAATTCGGACTTTATTTTAGAAAAGTAAGTAAATAGTCGGAATCTCGGAGAAGTAGGAAGACTATCAGTGGGCTGAGTCCAGACACACACACGCCATTTAACTATGTCCCTGCAGGAAATTGGCTTAACCTGCATAAACCACAGCTTTCTCGTACGTGAAGCAGATGAAATAAGGAGATTAATGTGATGAGTTAGTAAGATGAATCAGAGAAAGCATTTATTACGGTGCCTGGCACATAGCAATTACTCAACACGCATTAGCTGTTATCATCATCATTATTGTCATTATCGTCAGCTCACATGGTTAGCCAGTTGTCCTAAAACTGTTGGTTGAATAGCCCAGCCTCTTCCCACTGCCATGAATCGCTTTATAGTCTATGAACACAATGCACCTACTGAAGTCTGCTTTGATCCCGCTCCCGGTTACACTGATCTGTTCTGACATCAGAACCATGAAATTAGAGGCTCATTTCTTCCTAATGTATTTTAGTAGCTAGTAAAACAAGGCTCTCCTCATTATTCTTCTCTTTCAAAGATGTCCTAGATTTCTCACATGAATCTTTGTTTACTTGCATTTTCTAGAGGAATGTTAAGATAATTTTATCAATTTTCCCAAAAACATTATTCTGAAAAACTGGGGCAATCGTAATAAATGTAAAGGTTCGCATGGGAAACGCGTCCGCATCATTAAACTATTGAGACGTCCCAGCCAACATCGTGGGCAGCGCCTCCATTTATCCAGATGGTTTTCACGCGCATCGCCATTTGCGGGAGTGGGTATGTCTGAGCGTCTGCCTCCGATTCTTTTGACCGCCTTGGTTTTCCGGGTGGCAGGCCTTGCACCTGCAGGCCGTGTGGGCTGAGCCTCTCTGTCCATGTGTCTTTCTTCTCTCAGCAAGGGGGAGCTTGTCCTTACTTTGGGGGAGTTCCTATGTCCCCCCACTATGGAGTGTGCTTGCGGACCAGCTCCTCCTGGTCCTTGCATGCAGGCGTTCACTCGCACATTTATGAACCTTGTTCCCTTTGGTCTGTACAACAATCTATGTAGTATGGAAATGGGGGAATTCTTTCTTGTCCATATACGACAAAATCAAGCATGGGGACAGATCAAGCTCCCTGCTCAAGGGCACAGTCTAAGTTTCAGAGGCAGAATCGGAACGTTATTCTTCTGACTCTTAGCCAAGTGCTCTCACTACAGACCAGCAAAGGCTTACGAGTGGAAGAAAAGAGGAAACGGTTATAAGATCGGCTGCTGATTACAGAGTGGGTCCATTTGGGGGCCGCCCACTTTTCCCACGTCCTTAGTCCTCGAGAACACTGCTGGCTTATCTTTTCAGCAAATAAGAGAGGTCACACAGGATCACCTAACTAATTGTGTGAGCACCTCACATAATGCTTTCCCAGTTCCTTTTCATGTGAGGGAGCATTAAAATGTCCCCACTCCACCCCAGTTCCCCACCGAAAACTGACGACTTTTTAAAGATTTATTTTTATTGTTTTTTATTTATTTATTTATTTATTTATTTATTTATTTATTTATTTATTTTTATTTTTGACAGAGAGAGAGAGAGAGAGAGAGAGAGAGATACAGAGACAGAGAGAGAACTGAACTGGGGGAGCTCCCAGTTCAGCATATGGTTCCGCACGGGCCGGGGCCGGGATTCGATCCTTAATACCCGGCGCTGCAAAGTGAGCGCTTAACCCATTGAGCCATCCCAGCTTCCCCTGATGACTTTTTAATGAATGACTTTTGGTTGCTGCGTAGTGTATCTTCTAGCTAATTGCCCAAAGTGCTTACCTTCTGCCAACAAGATTACAGAATTTTGAATATTGTGCACACTGTGTTAAATTTTGCTCTTTCCACAAAGTGATGAATCTAACGTGGATGACTTATGAGCCTTATCACATCATGACGAAGTCTGTGTTCTCAAATCGAACAACTGCTAACTCTCAGAGCTGTGGTGCTGATGGTAGAATTGGCTAACTATTCTGCTGTTCAGCAAACATGATCAAATTTATAAACGGTGTAAACCCTTCAAGTTAGGTTCATTTTCTGATGGAAAAAAAAAGGTTTTTTTGGTTGTACTTAAGCTTTATTTCCATCTTCATTAGGACCTGTTAGTAACGTAGCTGCCTCTCTCTCCCAGATAGGAATTAATAATGCTCCTTTCTAGCTACTTAATTGAGACAGCTGAACATTGTGGTTACATTTCATATTGGAATTCTTCAGCATACGCATAAATGGACCAGATATTAGCGGTTCTGTTTTGATGACAACCACCTGCTGTGTGGACTCTGCCTGTCCCTCTTATTCTGTGTGAAAGGTCCCCTTTACATACATGATTGATGTCCCTTAATTCTTTGGTGGGACTGAGAAACCTGAACAGAAATAAGGGGAGGGAAACCCCAGCCCCCGTGAGTGACGAGGTCCCCATAGGGAGGTGGTGGGTTTGGTATGGAGACAGCAGGGGAAGGGTCTCCCCATCTTGTGTCCCATATGCAAGGTCTGAAGTTTCCTCCATGGGGAGTAGGCTGACACCCCACCCTTCAGCTCCCATGCAGGTTGGGGGCTTTGGGCACCAGCAGCTCCTCTGTGGAATGTACTGGTGGCCCCACTTCGGGCTTCTCCGGGAAGCTGGGAGGGGTCCTCGCCCCTGACCCACCCTCTCCTCAATCCTCAGTCCCAGTCAGAGAACACAGGAGACATGTTGAGGTTTGGGTCATACCCTCCTTGTCCCACCCAATGTCCCCAGGAGAGGGGCAAGCAACAGAGCAAGTTCATCCAACTGCCATCCCCTGCAAAATCTCTGCAGCCCTCAATGCCCTGCGTTCTGTCTAACTCGATTTTTTTCAGACACATTCACACGCATCGTGTGGTAGCTGCGGCATTTCCTCCTGGAGCACAGACGGCTCTGAGGAGAGTGGCGTTTTCGTCCCATGTCGTCTCAGTGCAACGATCTGACCCATTTGTTTAAGGAGCACGGAGGGATATTAACAGTGCGTGTGTTGCTAGACGGGGACATGACTGCACTTAGCCGCGAGATGTGCAGTAACCGCATCCTCGTCGTGGACGCGAATGTGGGCAGCGAGCACGGGCTTCCGGTGCCGCGTGCCTGGAGCCCCTGCGCTGACGTTCAGATTAAGCCCCTGGGACCGCAAGGAACGTACTTAGTGCCACCAGAGACATCTCTTCCTATAGCCATTCTGCTGTGATGTCGCTGCATAATTTATCAGCCACTTCCCACTCATTACATTTGGCTTCTCACGGAGAAACTGTCCGTAAGGCCTCGATCTCTGAGCTAGAAATACCCTCAGAGTTCTAGCTGCATGTGTTTCTCTCCAGGCAAGAATTTCAAGGTTGGCGGAAAGAAAACGAAATCGGTGTATCGCATGGCTGTCCTCTGTGACACCCGCAAACTGCCCCTGTCCTTTGCTTTTCTGTGCTCGTCTGGGTGAACCTGAATGCCCTGGCCCCCCATGTGTGCTCACGTTTACACCGTTGCCCCCCTTTTCTGCTCTGCTCCAGGTGCTGGGGTTCCCCAGTTCCAACCCATCGCCCTGAACGGCCGGATCCAGGTCCTGAGCAACGGGTCGCTGCTGATCAAGCACGTGGTGGAGGAAGACAGCGGTTACTACCTGTGCAAGGTCAGCAACGACGTGGGCGCCGACGTCAGCAAGTCCATGTACCTCACGGTCAAAAGTAAGGAGGACGGCGCTTCGTTTTACCTACACCGGTCCGTGGGGGCTTCCATCTCCATTGTCTCCATACGCATTTGTTTAGAACCAGAACCAAGCCCAGGCAGATGTTGGTCGGAGGCGGCTCGCTGGAGGTTTGGCTGCCCTAGAAACACAGTGGAAGTGGAGGGTCCACATCCAGGCACATCCTGGGGTGTGGGTCCCATGCTTCCGTCCCTTCGAGCCCCATGGCCACTGGTGCAGGCTCTGGGGACCCTGGCAGCTGCCTGGGGCTCTACCTTCAGCACCCACATTTCTATCCTGTTGCTTTTGCTATGCAGAAGCCCAAGCAAGGTCTCAGATGTGCTCATTTCAGGTTTATTTTCATACCTGTTATTGTTAGCAAGCGGTTTGTCCATAGATTTCCTTTTTCAGTTTCCTATGAAACCTCGTTACCACAACACACAGCTACCGTATGATAGAATCGTGTAGCGTTGTGCTTACAGGTCGTGGTGCTGACCCACTTTATGGGAAAGGACACCGGATAATGAAATTCTGTTCATACTTTAGTAACTGAACCTCCAAAGAAAGGACATAAAGTGGACCATCTTTTAGTGAATGCTGCTTATTCGCGAATAGTTGTGTATCTAGTTTGTAGTGAGTGGCTTATGTCTTACTCCACTTATAGAATTCTCTACTGGATAAATTGTGATCTCTTACCACAGGCTTTGATCAGGTTTCCTCCATCATATCTTCATTGTGTGATTGAAAAGGGTCGCCATCATAGCATTTATTAGAGGCATGGGACATAAAAGCGAATTTCAGTGGTATGTGTTCATGAGAGATATTTAAAGGCTAGCTTCACAAAGGCCAGTAGCCATACCATTTCATTAATAATTCATTCTAGTTATTCAAGTGTTTTTCCAACAGAACAATGCAAATAGCAAGTCATGCCCTGACCATACTTTTATGTTACGGGAGAAATTACAGTTCTGAATGGGGTTGCTTCAAAATGCATTTTGCACATATTCAGTACAGACTTTGACTTCTAAGTTTTATACTCTGGAAAAACTGACTTGCAAGAAACTGTCATATCACTTAAATCAAAAATTGAAATGATAATTTCAGAACATAATAAATTGATTAAATATCAAGCAGCTCAAAAGCTGAGGGTCACTGTTAATCAATGTCGACCTATCTTTCCCCAACAAAAGGAATGTTTTTATGCAATTGCTTTAGTATATTTTAAGCTTATAAAACATGCTGTGCATTAGGTGGCAAAAATGATCACGTAGTTGCATAACAAAAGCAGTGGAGTAACTTGATATTTCATTATGGAGCTTTCTGTTTCTTCTTTTAAGATCACCTCTCTGTTTCCTTTATTATCTTTTTTGCAGTTTTGTTATTTTTAATGTTTATAAACTTCTGCTATCATGTGATAATCCTTTGTGTGACATATGTAACAATATCTTTTTTTAAAGGTTTATTTTTTATTGTTTGAGAGAAGGTAAGAGAGAGAGAAGAGGGGAGGGCCCAGAGCAGTCTCCATAGTTGTACATCATTAGTTGTGACGTGGTTTTGTTCCACACAGATGGATGTGGGGCTGCGTGGGGTGGGAACTAAATGAGGGGGTCTCCCGAATGGGAGGCGAGAACCTTCACTGCCATCCCGCCGGTTACCAGTTGCCCTGCAGTGCAGCATGTGGGTTTGCACGGGCCGGGGCCGGGACTCAATCGCCAGACTCACAGTTGCAAGGCAAGCGCTTAACCTGCTGAGTTGTCCCGGCAGCCCCTCCCTCTGTCATTTTAACCTGTCGTTTCTCGTGACTTTTCACCCTTGCATAGCTCATCACCGCGCCGAGTGTGCACGTGTCTGCAGGGACGGACACCAAGGCCCCCATGCACTGCAGGCTGTGCACCTGCTGGCCGGAGCCAAGGCTTCCTAACCAGTTTCTGCTTCGTGCAGAGCTGTCAATACCCCAGTTAGGGACAGTACATGTATGGCTTTGCAAGCCTCTGAAATCTAAAACCCCAAGGGCCACTCAGTCATCAGGTATCTCCTGATGAACAGTGCTGCTGACCAGAAAAACCTTGCTCCTTTCTTCTTCTTCCTTTGCCAACTATCCCCAAGGGAAGACACTCAGCAATGCCACCTGCCCGCCATCACACTGACAATATCCCCACAAGTGGGCCAAGTGCAGGGTTAGACCTGCATCTGACACTCACGAGCCTGCAGCACAAAGCAAGAAAAGGCACTGCCTTTCTGTGCATGTGTGTGCAGGTGTGCCAGTGCATGAACGTGTGTGTGTGTGTGTGTGTGTGTGCACTTCCTTGTGCTGGCATTTGCTAGCGAGCTAGGACATGGTCTCCATCCTGTCGGGTCATTAATCCTACAGCTCAGTACATGAGGAGAATTCCTAAAGGCAAGGGGGCTGGTTCAGGCTCCCACGAGGCTGGCTTTAGCTGTGTTGGCTCGTTCCTTCGGAAGAGGTGTGTTTCTGCGTGCAAATCGCTGCTGGTATCTCGTGTCCACCGCCTCTCTCTCAGCCGGCCATTACTTTAGCAAATCTGTCAGACATGGCAGGAGAGCAGCTGAGCTCACTCACATATTTTTGTTTTTCTTTTTGAGAGAGAAAGCCCTGAAAAAGGAAAGAAATATGTAATGGTATGTTTATTTTCTAATAAACATTATTGAAATACACATTGTCTTGGCTTTCATCCAAAATTTGGGAGCAAGAATTTGAGAAAATTTTGATGCTCTAATGGCTCCCAAATGGTCCCCCGTGCCTGCGATGCACACACATACAGGTGTGCTCACGTATGCACATCCATGCACATGTGTGTGCACACTTACAAGTAGACATATGTGCAGACTGTGCACAGATAGAAGAATGCAACGCAGGCACACTCAAACACACACACATGCACACACCCACACATGCACACATACATGACCCTTCCATGGATCTGTGGCAACAGTCCCTTGGAAAGCACCACTGGAAACCCCTTTTTTGGCCAGCCAACGCATTCTTTTCGTAGAAACCATCAGAATTTAGCACTTCAAGGAAACTCCTTTGTTTTCTTACTTTTTAGGCCTGTGCTACCCATTTTCTAGGTAATCTGATGGATACAGCTATTATGTTATTTACCAAACCTATGAATACTTCATATAAACCCACAGAAGTGAGATGTACATTGAGACGTGTCTTATCTATGGCTTGAGCTTTATAAAAACCACATGATGTATTTAAGTGATTAAAATCCCTATGATGCCATCACCCTGACTCTCTGAGGGTGTGCCCTCTGGCCCTTGCCTGGGTACCTAGACATGAAAACTCCTCAGCCTCAGTGGAGTGTACATCTAGTTTGGAAAATAAGTCGTGGATGCCAGTATTAGCTAGAGAGACTGTGACTAATATTACAAACCCTGTACCACCTACAAAGGACCTTCGTGTACTTGACCTTGGCAGCGGCTGTGTATTGGGGGTGCACCACCATGGTACCCACTGAGGAATCAGCTAAGAGTGCAAACTAAGCTTGTCTAACCCATGACCCAGGGGCCACGTGCGGCCCAGAACAGCTTTGGATGCAGCCACAAATTTATAAAATTTCTTAAAACATTATGAGATTATTTTGCAATTTTTTTTTAGCTCATCAGCTACTGTTAGTGTGAGTATATTTTATGTGTGGACCAAGACAATTCTTCTTCCAGTGTAACCTAGGGAAGCCCAAAGGCCGGACGCCCTGCTCTAGGTGACTTGGGAGGGGTAGGAGGGATGATGCTAAGTCCAGCCCTAAGGTGGTGCTTCTCAAACAGACTCCTGGCCCCCAGATTTGCATTTCTAACAAGTGCCCAGGTGATGCTTCCATGGCAGGTTCAGGGACCACTCTTAAATAGCACCATTGTAGAAAAATTAATAACAAAAATGGCTGGTGAGATAGCGAACTGGTACAACTAGTTTTTAAAGCTGTTTGGCATTATCTCATAAACTGAAAAATATGTGTATGTGTTAACTAGAAATTCCACTCCTCTGTATGCGCCCTAGAGAAATTTGTAAGTGTGTAGGGTTCATATACAAATACGTTATCGTTGCATTGTTTGCAATGACCAAAGTCTGAAACCTCACAAATAAATAAACCGTGGAATATTCCTACAAAGAAATATTACACAGCAATGAAAAGACCTGCAGTCACCACACACACACACACACACACACGTTGCAGGTACCACACAGATAACACAGATTGAAAGAAGTAAGACACAAAACAATACAGACAGTCTGATCGTATTGTATACACAGCTGAAGCACAAGCAGGACTCACCTGTGTTGTGTAAGGATGCATATCCACGTGGGAAACATTTACTCGTTAGCTGCCTGCATTTCTGATTGTACCACTTACTCCTGGTGAATTCATTCAGTCAGCCTGAACCTCAATTTCTGCCTTCCTATAATCAGGGTAATAATATAATAACACCTACCTCCTAGGGTTGCTGTGAAAACTAAAAGCTCATAAAGCTCTCAACACTGGAATTAATACGTGTTACCTAGCATAGTCAAAGAATAAAGACATGCAGGAATAAAAAAGGTAGGCAAATTAAATCGGCCAGATATCACTAAATCCAGATAACCAAATTAACAAAACACATATGCATTGTGTGCAAGCAAGTGGGCAGCTCTCATCAGTGCTCAAGTGAAAAGGATGCTGTAGGGATGACTATTGACTTGGAATAAAGACCGAATGGTCGAAATGGCTTCAAAGAGAAGACAAAATGTCAGAAATTAAAACTATAGTAGGGATTGCAGGGTCAAAGGCCTGGGCACTGGCCCGGCTTAGAGCAGACTCTGCAGGGGAGGGAAGGCCCCGAATGCCCTAAGAAGGCAGGTGCTTGAGCACAACTCCTAGGAGACACCGTGCTGAGTGCCAGGGAGCCACAGGCAGCGCGCCGTGGCAGCCTGTCTCAGGAGAACATGAGATTTGTCGATGGGATGCGACTCATCTTCTCTCTCTTTGCTTCTCTGTGAGAAACAGCTGGATGGAAAACACCTGCTTAGGAAATATGCTTTGGCCCTAACTATGCTGTGGATCCATCCCAAGCCACTAGAAACTGCTGGTTCTGTTTCCATGGAAACTCCCTGCCTTCCATGGACTGCATCAGAAGACTTTAGAAAGGGGAAGGCTTGACGGGGAGAATCCACGCCCATGTCCCTGCCTGGGCTCGTTCACCGGGTTCCGATCCTCATACACGATTGGCCAGACCCTTACATTCCTCAGGGTCCTCTCCAGGGGCTGCCTGGTGTCCTGGTGACATGACGGCAGGCTTCTCTGTAGCCAGTGAGCAGAGAGAGAGGAGAGAGAGAGGCGGAAGCTGCAGTCCTTTGCTGACAATATAATCTCAGAGCGCTTTCCTCCCCTTTTGCCGTACAGCCACTCCTCCCTTAACCTGCCTGCTAACGACCCCTCGGACTACAGTCTTTGTCTCGTTCCTGCAGGCGGTCAGTATTCAGCACTGAGTGTTCACAATCACACAAGACCACATAGTTTGCTTGTAAGCGTGAGGCCGTGTGCTCTCTGTTGAAAAACACAAGCCCTGTGGCACCACACCACACCGCAAGACGTCCACGTGTAAGGTCCTCGCTCATCGGCCAGCTCGCTCAGTGTCCCACCGGCAGGAACGGAACTGGCGTTAAGAGGAGTGCCCTGGTCTACTGGCCACGCAGACCAGCGATTCCGGTAAAACGTGGGAGCGGGTGTGGACGGCTCGTGTGCCCGAATTCCAGGCTCACACAGAGGACCGGCTAACACAACGCTGACTCCTTTTTCCTAATTCCTATCCTGGACCGCATCCATTTTTCCATGATGACGTGGTCAATATTCTTACGTTTTCAAAAAAAAAAAAAAATGTTCACTGTAACTATGGGCAGGAAATCCAGGTCTACTGACTATTGTTTTTCTATGTAATTATTAGGAGGTTTTCTTTTTAAAATTTTATTTTTACTGTTTTTGACAGAGAGAGGAGGTTTTCTTATGAGGCACAATGGAGCCTCTATGTACTTGACCAGAGAGGAAAAAAGGAGAGAAACAGAGAAAGAAATGGCGACCTGCCTGTCTCTATGTGAATTGGAGAAGAATGCTGTTTTTGATATCGCTGGGTTCATATTCATACCTGTCATGCAAAAGAAATGAACTTTCTTCCAATCACGGGGCGTGAAGCCAGTCCAGAGCGCCGGTCGTGTAAAATCTCCACGGCTGACATGGCTCATCGCACCCCGGGGTCGCGACAGCGCTGTCAGGGAGTGGGGCCTTTCTGGTTAAAGCGTCACACCAAATGCGGCCGCTGACGCTCAGCAACACACACTGGATTCATGGTTATAATCAAAGGAACTGCATTATGCAAGCATAATGGCCCAGCCGAGGAGGGGTTTCAGTGCGTGCTAAGAATTTATTAAATTCCTGGCTGGAGAAATCATTTTCTTTATGGAGATTAGGGCTGCCCAGTAGGTAGCCTGACTCGATAAAACTTTTATGAACAAAAAGGATTGGGGCAGGAGGGGTTTTGGGCTCTGCAGCAGCCATAACAGCACTTGGTATTTCCAGGGGGGGACTTTTCTTGATACGCTGTGTGGGTTCCATGAGCATCATCTCATTAATCCTCATCACAGCCTGGGGGATGGGGGGGGTGGGGGGCACTGCAGGTCTCATTGTTCCAACAAATGACAACTGGAGATGAAGCTGAGAAGCAGAGACCCCCAAGGGGAGAAGAAAGCCACTCGGCCTTTGAGGGCCGGGAGAAGCAGCAGGTACAGAATGGGGAGCCGTTGCCCTCACCGAGTGCTGCGGGCGTTTTCGGAATGGACGCTTCGTGCACCATGGCTCACAGAAGCATGAGTCGCAGCAGCCCAGAGGTGAAGCCAACCTAAGAATCTATGGACAGGTGAGCGGATCAGCAAAATGCCCCACGTACACACAACAGAATATAATCGGGCTCAAAAAGGACTACAGTTCCGACACATGCTACCACGTGGACAAACGGGGGACACCCTATGCTGAGAGCAATAAACAGTCACAAAAGGACAAATGCAGCGTGTTCCACTTCTACGAGGCCCTAGAGCCGTCCAATTCAGAGAGACAGACAGTAGAATGCGGGCTGCCGGGCCTGGGCAGGGCCTGGGCAGGGAGCGGAGTTTGACTTGGGGCAGGTGAGGAAGTGCTGGCAATGGACGGGGATGAAGACCGCCCCCCGTGGGAACACCCCGAATGCCCGGGACGCTGCACTAAACGGTGGTTGGAGCGGTTCCGTTTATGTTGGCTGTTCGGAGACCTGTGTTTGCTGCCGTTGGGAAATGTGTGTTCCCTGTGGGCCTCCGGGGGAGGTGAGGAGCAGAGGAGGGTCTCGTGAGAGAGGACGCTGGTGAGGTGGTGTTGATAGAAAGGGACTCACTGCCTCTCTCCGGAGGCGCTGCCTTTGTGTGCTCGGCCTCCGTTCCTCATGACACTGGGGACAGAGGAGGCCACTGCCTCTCTGGTTCGTCTTCCAGATTGTGGCTGGTCATGCCCAAGTCTCCCGGGGGACGGGCCCCTCCCAGCTCCTTGGCCCCTTCAGGGAGCCAGGATACTCTCTCCGCTGGTGGCAGCGGCTGGCCTAGGACCAGCTCCCCAGCCCTGCGTCCTGGGTGTGAGACCAGGGCGGGGCCTTGAACCCTGAGCTCCCAAGGGCCCTGCACTCGAGGATTCATGGTCTTTGGATGCCATCTTGAAATTCTTAAGTTTTATCTTTAGATTTGTGTCTCAGAAGTGGAGTCCGAACGGGCACCGAGGCGTGGAAGGGGACTTGGAGCCTCAGCCCTGCGTCATTCCACTGCCCGGCACCTCCTGCCTCCCCAGAATGAGTTCTCAGCCGCCCACACCCCTACTCCCTGGGCCCCTTCCCTCATGCAGGTCAGGGTCAGGCTCCATGTGGGCATGGCAGCTGCCCTCCCTGCCCAAAGCTCTCAGTGACTCGGGGACCTTGGGGTCACCCATCCAGGACCGAGGTGTGGTGGTCCTTCTGGTGGGAGGGGGACCCTGGCAGCCCGTAGGGCCCAGGTATGTACATGGCAAGTTCTAGGTCATGCCCAGTGGGCCTGGGAGGGGCAGCCCCTGCCCGGCCCCAAATCTGAGGGAGCGGGACATTCGATGGAAAACACAAACCATCCTAACACATGGAAACGGAGGCCTCAGAAGACAGGAGACAAAGGCTTTCTGTCGTGGAGCTGTGATGGCGCCTGGTCGCTGCTGTTTGAACAAAGGGCTGGGCGTCTTTGCTGCACCTCAGGTCCCGCGAGTCCTGTGGCCGGTGCTGCGATCTCACGTCTCAGCGACACAACGGGCTGGCGGGAGGCCGCAGGGCTCTCACTCCCCGGCGCCGCTCCACTTGTCGCGGCCTTGGAACTTGTTCGCAGTCAGATGCTGGGAGAAAGCAGTCAGGAGTCGTTCAAAAGTGAGTTCGTGGGTCAGAGCACCTCCCTCCCTGGCCCTCCCAGCTGGGGCCCCTGTGTCCCGCTCGGGTGTCCCCCCGCTCAGGTGTCCCCCAGCCTGGGCACCTTGCTGGGGCCCCGGCCCCTCTTCTCCATCTCTGTTCTGACCACGTGGGGGGACTGAGGCACTTTCAAAGGCGCAGGACCATCCTGCTGGAACACGGGGAGCCCTGGGCCTGCAGAAGGGGGGCCACCCTTCACGTCAGTCGTGACTGATGAGGATAATGACGGTTTGGGAGTAGGAGTCATTAAAGCCACTTCCTGGTGGACACTTGCATCTGGCCTTGGATGTTCGTTCATCTCCGGTTTTCTCTTCTCTGTGAGATGAAGGGATGGAAGGGGATGCTCGTGACGGACAGGCTGTCCACCCAGGACGCTTGGGCTTTCCTTGTGCTGCCTCTTCAATGTTATTTTCAGCAGAGCTGGGGAGGGAACAAAATCAAAGTGTATTAGGACCATACCTGTTATTGGTAGAGACGAGACAGTAAAACAGGAGAGTCACGTTTGGAACAAATGTCTAATATCAGTGATTGATTAATAGACATGTTCACCCTCTTTACATCCTTGTGTTGAAAAATCAATGTATGCGTCCTTTTATTGCTGATACGTGTGCAAAGATACAGTGATGAGCGACTCGTATCTGTAGGGTTTAGTGTTATGAATACGGCTAGTTACTGCCCGTAGGTAAACTCAGCAACATCTCAGTGCCTCTGGCCTGGTCACCCAGTAACGTAGTGAGATGCCCTCCCATGTAGGGTTCTGTTAGGGGCGGAGGGAGGGAAGGTAGCCCTGCTTTCTAGCACGTGCCGCCTGCCGAGGTGTAAGCCCTCCCGCCAGTTCCAATTTCAAGCCATGGAGGTAACGTCCCCGGACCGCAGTGCTGGGTCACACCGTGCATAGTCAGCTCTCTGGCTGGTGACGGCAACACCGCTGCACCCGCGGCCTTTGCTGAAGAAAGCGGGTCCCCTGCGGCTCCCGGACAGCATCAGAGTGCAGACTTGCCGAACATGAGGCGTGTCGGGCGGTACGGTGGTCCACGGAGGGAGTTTACAAGCCGATACCCCAGCCACCTTCGGGGCCGGTTTGCAGAAGCGCGCGCTCTGAACGGAGCTCCTGCCGCGTCTCCTTCGCTCTTGCTGACAGGGTTGGCCCACGGCTTGTCCTTGGTCCCAGTCCATGAAGTCAGCCTGCCGTCTGTTATACTCTGGAACTCTGTGCAGAAAGCACTGCTCTACTGCCAGGGTGTCCAGGACTGTGACAAGTGACACCGTTGGGCTCCTGACACCTGCGCTGCAAAGAGCCATGAGAAGGATCTTTCCTTTTTCTCTTTTAATCCTTTGACCACACTTGGGTGGGACAGGGGCACATGGGCGTGCCCAAACCTGTCTGACCAACTGCAAAATGTATTAACCGGCACCATGAGTAGAATCCCCATTTGGGTGGGGCATTTTTTGCAGCGTAAGATGGGCAAGCTGTCAAGCAGAGGTCCACGCTTCCCCCCGCGTAGAATGCCATAAGGCTTTTCGTTACTAAGAGGAGGAACGGGCCGCAGACAAGTCCTCGGGCTCTGCACCGCGTCCTTGGAGAACCAGGGCGCATCCTGCTAGCTGGTGGTTTGAACGTCACAGGACAGCCCACTCCGGCTGAGTGCCGGCGTTCAGGGCGCGTCTGCTCCCACGGCCAGCAGCTTGTGAGGTAGGACAGGGACCGTCGTCTCAGAATCGGTTGACTGTCATCTAAGAGAAGGAAGGGGTGGTGGTAAAATACCCTGGACTTGGGCAGCGATCACGCACGCCCTGTCCTCCAGGATACCTGTATTTTTTTCAAGGCCCTCCCTTTTACCGTTTTCTTTTCCTCTTCCCACAAACACTGCACAATGAGGAGCCCTCTCAAGAGCCTTTAGGTGCCATGGCACCGCGAGGCATTCACTTTGCTCCCAGAACACAGCTTTGCCACCAGTTTCCGGATTCTGGGCTCAGGGTAAGGGCCTGCAGGAATCAGGTCCTCGCTGGTGGGCCCAGGGTGGGACCATTTCAAAGGTAAATCGCATGTGGGCTTCCCCGTCGCTGGGTCAGGTTTCTCGTCTCTGAGAGGAAGGAGGGCCTACCATGGGCTTCTGCCCTCCGTGAGCTCGGAAGAGAAGGGCGCCCTCCAAAGCTGAAACCACACATGACCACTTCTGCTCAGGGCTCGTCGCCTCGTCTCATGTTTCTGCCACCTTCCCTCTAGTTCCATCATGCCTCTTGCTCAGCATCTTCTTGAGCAGATTTTACATCAAAGAAGCGTCTCTTGATGCATGATTGAGCCGAGGGTGACGGTGGGTAAGGTCCGGAGCCCAGCCTGGCCCAATCACGTGTGTCTCTCTTGGGTTTGCAGTTCCTGCGATGGTCACATCCTATCCCAATACCACCCTGGCCACTCAGGGCCAAAAGAAGGAAATGAGCTGCATGGCCCACGGCGAGAAGCCCATCATTGTCCGCTGGGAGAAGGAAGACCGGATCATCAACCCTGAGATGGCCCGTTACCTGGTGTCCACCAAGGACGTGGGGGAGGAAGTGATCTCCACGCTGCAGGTAACGGGGGATGCGCACCGCAGACCGGCGCCTGCACCCCTGGGCAGAGCCAGCCTGTCCCCTCCTGGCGGCAGCCTGGTGTGGGTGACACACAAGCAGCAGATGATCTTTTGGAGCTTATTTCTGAAGCGCCGTTTCTCTCTCACTTCCCACCGCCAGATTATTGAGTAGCCTGCACACACTGTGCTTTAGCCTAAGTAGTATTAAGAGTACAGTGATCAGGAACCCGGCAGGGGACTCCACTGTAATGAGAAAGAAATGTGAGAAATAGTCTCTTAATGACAGCTAATCCTGGAGGAACGGCCCCCTATGCTGTGCACATGTTCTTGCCTCCTGTAAAAAGGAAAATTGGATGGGCTTTGGGACAAAAAACATTTATATATATATATATGTATATGTATATGTATATGTATATGTATATGTATGAAAAATGTTTTGCTTCTTTGGAATAAATTGAACCTAAAATTCTGTCCTTCGTATAGACTCACAGAAGCTAGAAAAAAGTGTCATAGGAGTGTATATGTTGTTGCACAATTGGTGGTGAGCTGAGTGTTGCTCTTCATGTGGGGAGAGACGATGCTGTAACACACACAAGAAGCCCCGCTGTTGACTCGCTCTCGGGGTCCCATCCTGCGGGCCTCCCAGAGCCGTTCTCCACTGGGGCCCTGCCAGACCAGCCCCTGTTGCAGCATTTACAGCTGTCCCTTCAGGCGGCGTTGTCTGGGGCGTTTCAGAAGCTCACTTTGGGGAAATGTACGTGTGGACTGAATAGCCACCTGACCGCGACATCCTGCACCAGTTATGCATCCAGTTTAGGGAGCTGGCTGCAGGTGTTGCTAATGCATGTTGCAGTTGTTTGGAAATGATTTGCTGTCGGAGGGGTGTGTGTGCATGTGCATGTGCGTGTGCGTGTGCAGGCCGGGAGTGGAGACAAGGTTTGTACAGGTAGAGCTCTGTTTCTCATTCTCGCGCTCCATGCTACTGGCTGAGATGGGTTTCTTTCTGCTTTACACGTAGATTTTGCCCACGGTCAGGGAAGATTCTGGCTTCTTCTCCTGTCACGCTATCAATTCTTACGGGGAGGACCGTGGAATCATTCAGCTCACGGTGCAAGGTAGGAAGGAGACCGCAGAGGGGACGACATGGCTATTTGAGGACAGGGAGCGCCTTCCGGTCGCGGGCCTCTGGGTGGGCTCCCCTGGTGAGCTAACAGCCGGTCAGTCTCGGAAGAGTTAGGCTACGCACGGTGCCCGTGAGTATGTCAGGTGCAGCCTCCGAACCTGGGGAACCAGGTCCCTAGAGGATCTGGGTCAGGTGACTCAGTGGCAGTCCCGTGAGCAGGCCTTCGTTGCTCGGGGTTGGGCAGCCTTCTAGTGGACGATCCGAATGAAAAGAGAAGCGTAGCATTTGCAGGTTTACTCAGAAGGTGTCTGCAGCCTGGATTCCAAACTCGAAGGGTGACATCTCAGTCCTTCCGCTTGGGCCCAGCTCGGCAAGGGCTATGGGAGTGGGTAGCCTGTGGGGACTGGGACTGCCCCCCAACATGAGATTAGCAAACATGTGCTTCTGGATCAAAAGCACCGCCCCCTGTGGGAGTCCCACCGAGCTCCCAGGAGTCTGCGCGCGCCCCAGGCGGGAGCTCACCCCCCGTCGTGTCATGTCGATCACACAGAGCCCCCAGACCCCCCGGAAATCGAGATCAAGGACGTGAAGGCGCGCACCATCACCCTCCGGTGGACCATGGGCTTCGATGGCAACAGCCCCATCACAGGCTACGACATCGAATGCAAGAACAAATCAGGTGAGCCCCTCCTGGCCTCCCGCTCTCTGGCCGCTTGGACCTTCTGTTGTTAGTGATCATACTGTAAGCGTCAACCTGGATGCACAGAGACCCACGGGGGCTCGGTTGACCCATCGGTGCTTTCCTGGCGCGAAGTCCACCCACGTGTCCTGGGGGCTTCGTGTCACCTGCGTTGGCTCAGCTCCTTTGTCTTGGAGCCAGCCGGACCTCAGTCTTGCTTCACAGCGGCCACTTGGGCACTTGCACAGCTGCTGACAGAACCGGGCCGCCACCGTCATTATATTCCCTGTCCCCTCGGCTGCCCTTTGCTCCCCGTCTGGACCTTCACTGCATCTCGTAGGAGAGATGAGGCACGAGGGCGCCGTCAGCCTGTGAAGGGTTAACGGGATGCTCAGCAGCCACACGAGCAGCCGTGTTGTTCCCTCCCCGGCGGCACTAGGTCCTGGCCAGGCTGGGACCGTTTGAGCTGAAGCTGGAGTAGAAGTTAAGCGGAGGCAGCTGGGAGGCAGGTGGGGACTGAGGAACTACGTGAGGACAGTGTGCTGGAGACAGCATAGGGAAACGGCCTGCAGCGGGGCCGCCCAGGGACCCGGAGGCACAGCTAAGGGGCACGTGTCAGGACAGCAGTGTGTGAGGATTAAAAAGAAGGGACCTCAAGCCGAGGGCGGTGCTTCTAGACGCCGCACTGGAGACTGGCTGTGAGGAGCAGGCACGGAGATCCGGAGGACGGATGGGGGCGCTCAGCTTGTCCAGGGCTGTAGTCCCACTGCCCCCAGATGTCACAGAGACAGCACAGGCTGGGGGCAGGGGTTCAGCGACCCGGGCAAACACAGTGATCGGGCCCTCCGCAACCCCAGTCCGGAAGCTCCTCGTCTGTGACACCAGGGACAGTCAGGACGGGGGGGGGAACATTTCCATCCTTCAGACCACTTCAGCCACACCCGCTTGGCTAAATGCCCCCGCGGCCCTGGAACCAGGCAGCTTGAGGGTTAGAGTGAGTCCCAGAAGCCCTGGGACGGGCAGGTCCCGCTCTGCCAGGGCCCTGCAGGACGCCTGTGGCTCTTCCACTGGGAAGCCGTGGGAGGAAGGGTCTGCACGGGCGGCCGGTGTGCGTGAGCTCGCTGCTTACGCACAGGGTTTCAGGCAGCACTCTCATGTATTAGTTGCACCTCCATACGTTTTGAGTGTGCATAAATACAACCACAGGTTCAGCGCGTGCAAGTCATAGGCTGAGTAGCTAGAAACCCGATCTGCCAGTCACAGCTTAGATGCCACTTCCTCCAGGAAGCCTCCCCTGACCTCCCGTCTTAGTGTGCCCCTCCTCCGCTTGCATAGCGTCCTGCCCACCTTGGGACACTTGGTGGGCTGGAGACTGTTGACGACTGTCTCTCTTTTCCTCTGGGAAGACATTTAATAGCTATCTCCCCCACTGAGCAGTTGTCCCCTCACCCCTGAGGGGCGGAGGGCAGGGCTGTCCGAGGATCCCTGTGCTGTGTGCTGGCGTCTCCCACAGAGATCAGCACACGGACGAGACTCAGGATAAACATTTGTTGACTTGTTGACTCTTACCTTGTTGTAGGCCAGGGAGTCGTCCCCCAAAGATGCCTTCTTAAGGTGACCAGACGTCCCGCTTTTGGTGGGACAGTCCCAATTTTTAACAATTTGTCCCAGTGTCCCGCGGCATTTTAAAAAGTCCCGATTTTTGGAAAGAATGCACGACAAGCTAGGGAACGGCGGGAGATAGACCCAATTTTTAATTAAGAACACCCCCCCCCCCCGGTCAATGGTGTCCCACTTTACCAATGTTAACATCTGGTCACCGTATGCCTTCTTCTACGTCCTTGGTGGTTTGCTAAGAACCATGCATTACCACACTTCACATTCTCATCAAAGCAGGTCCCTGCAGGGGACCATTCAGTCACTTGAACCGTCCCAGCAACAGAAACTCACTGGGCCCAAGGAAGCACCGTTCTGCCGTGCACTGTTCGAAGCTCTTGCATTTCTTGCACCAAACTGGATCTTCCAGTGCCCACCCCCAATGCCCCCAACCCTTTGGTCAGATGGCATTCTCTCAGGGATTTGAAAGTAGATGGCACGCCTTTGCTTTCTATTTGCCAAGAAATGTGAAACGTCCCAAGTTGCTCCATGTGCGGCTCCTACAACCTGCTGCTGAGCCGCTTGCTCGGACCCTATACTGTGTCCCCCTCCCAGGCATCACCCCAAAGGGAGCAGCTCCCCCTTGTGCTGGGAACCTCAATATCCCCTTTCGCCCAGCCCGAACCTCTGTAAATAGACTCTTTCTAAGCATCTTCTAGTGTGACTTATAATATAACCCCTCCTTGATGTGACACATGCTCTCTGCATCTAGAAACCACCACCCCCTTCCTCCATTGGGCACAAGGAGAGGTGCAATAAAGCCTCACAGCAACTTCATGCCTCACGCCCCCTGTTCGTGTCCTTACCCAAACCCTCCCCACGCGTGCTCGCAACCTTGCCCTCGGACTCCCGAACGTGCGTGTCTGTCCGTGACTGACTCCTGACGAGTCCACTGTGTCTGTGGTATAGTCTTGCTAGTTACAGCCGTCTTTCAATTTGCGATTTTATCCTCTCACGCGTCCGGGTCTCTCTGTGATTGTTTGCAAGGCCCGCGGTGACTGTCTCCAGCACACTGTTAATTGCCCACGACCTGCCTATTGGCACATCACCCCCTGAGATCAAAAGTCCCACTTGGAGTCCCGTTCCTGACTTTTCTCTCCTGGGTTGTCACCGGCCTGTTTGCATGCCTCCTTTGATGCTGTGTGATTTGCCAGAGTGTGTTCGGAGGTGTGTCCAGACTCTCCTGCTCCATTCGGTGACTTTACAATCCTTCAGGATAACACACCTTTCTCATCTTGACCTTCAGCTAAACCGTCATCCTGCGTTGTTCTGAGCCGCACTCTAATGACCGTGGTCATCTTTCTTCTTTCAAAGTGTAATGCCTTCAGTGAAGATGCCAAACCACAGCCCCTTCTCCAAGGATCGGTCACTTCCTGCCCAGACTCCCCTGCCTTGGTCACGCCCCCATGGCCTGTCCACACAAGTTGATTGGCAGGAGGAGGTGGTCAGTGGACATCCATATACCAACTCTTGAGACGCTCAGCCTCCTCCAAACACATCGTCCGGAGAAGAGGACCATGTCTTTCTTGGCTCTGTCGGGTCCAGAAATCTCCATATCGCCCTGGGCGGAAGCGTCAACTACTACAAGTGTCTGCGTCCTGCTGGGCCCCGCTAGCAACTCCCTCTGCATTGTGCACCCCAGGGCTTCCTCTCTGTCCTCCTGGATGTCTCCGAAGGTGCAGCTTTTTCTTTGTGGGACAAGGGCTCACACATATGCATCATTTCCCTGGTATTAAGTACCCGCCCCCCATCTGTCCTCGCTGAAATCACATTCTTCTCTCCTCTCCTGATATTTTGCAGCACTTTCTCCTTTTATGTCATATTCTTCCGCCTTGAATCTTCTTGGTGTAAATCTATTTCTATCTGGAATATTAGTTGTTAGTTTCTATTGCATCTCATCCCCTGATAAGTTGAGTAAAGGCAGGCTTGGGGGGCAACATTTTTTCTACACATGCAGAAAATCTCTTGTGGTAATGGTTCCCCCTGGGCAGAGCCTTCTGAACCCCCATAGTCACCCTTAATGTGCAGAGGGGCCATTCCCAGGGCCCGGTCTGTGCATTTGCTGTGTGTTCACTCATCTGTTGGACATGCGCTTATGATTTGCCAGGCTCTGGGTGAACCCTGGGAATACCGCACTGAACACGGCAAACGTGTTCTCTGCTTCACGAGGTGGAACATCCAGCCGGGAACACAGAGTCTCGGTGACATTCTCACCAGCTCGATGAGTACCTCCCACCACACCTGGGAGGTTCGGGGAGGCGAGGCCCTGAGCACCCTCTCCTCCTCCCCTCAGGGGGTTCCTTGTGCTTCTACAACCAACACCATCTCTTGACCACCCGCCCCATCAGCACCTCCTTGAATCCTTTGTAAGGCAGAACCACTTACTCATGTCCTCATCATGGGTCGAAGCCCTCAAATCAGCAGGCACATCCTGTCACAAATTCCATGATGACTCTTCCTAGGTGGCATGTGCGGTCTTTAACATTAGCTGTGGTTGAAAAATAACTCCCATGATAAAGGACCTGAGACTAAACGAGCTCAGAAGTTGGACCTGAGAGGAGCTTAGCAAGCCGTGTTTATAATGCTGGAGTGAGAGCTGTGTTTTGATGCGTTTCATTTTAACCACTCTCTGGGAGAAGAAGCGATCTGGCATGGCTGGAAGTTTTGCTGGCTTTAAAATACCTTTAGAACCACGGATATTTTATCTTTTGGGTGTGGGGGGGGGGAGGTCCTACGTCCTTTCCTTATCTTGGACAATAGTGCTTAGATGTGGCCGTTTTCCACTTCACCTCCTGAGTGTCCCCCATGTTGAGTTCTCTCTGTGATCTCCCCCAGGGGACCTGGTGTGTAGTCCCGGGCAACCCCCCTGAACACAGGTGCCCCCGGCCCTTGTCCCTCCTCAGTGTGGAGCCACCACTTCGATGGCCAGCCCTCCAGAACTTGAAAAGCATTGCATTGGAAATTCACTTTGAGTTGTAACCTTTCTTTCCTTCTTTTTAATTTGTTGTTTGTTTTGTTTTAAATTTTTAACTCCTCCTTGTGAACTTTCAAAAGCAGAGGGAAAAAACTCACATCTCTATCTCTTCTTTTTTGAAAAACAAAACCCCAAAGACTCCTGGGATTCTGCTCAGAAAACCAAAGATGTCTCCCCTCAGCTGAACTCGGCCACCATCATTGACATCCATCCTTCCTCCACCTACAGCATCCGCATGTACGCCAAGAATCGCATCGGCAAGAGCGAGCCCAGCAACGAGCTGTCCATCACCGCGGACGAGGCAGGTGCGTGGCACCCGGGCCCCCGGCTGGCAGTTGGGGCTCAGGCGGTTCATGCCGAGCCGGGCCGCTGACGAGCGCCCTTCATAGCTGCACGCCCTCCCAGAAACACAGCGCTCTGCCTCCGAGTCAGAGGCTCCTCTTCACACAGGGCTTAGTGCAAGGTGCTCTTACCCAGGACTTAACGGCACGGGACCCTAGCAATCAAGAGAGAGTTAGGCTCTGTCGTTTCCACAGTCCCTTTGTGAGGATGCAGGGAATCAGGTGACAGGAGACTCAGGAGTGCATGTCTTGCCCAAGACCCTGTGTGGTCCCGGCGAGGGAGGAAGGCTTAGCAGGGAAACGGCAAGAATATTTGCTGTGTGCGGGTTGGGGACACAGAGGTACAGGTTCTTTTATTGAGTAGAAACATCGCTGTTTCTATAGTAAATGTTATTGCTCCTTTTCCTATTACAAAGTATTTTGTATTCAGTGGCAAACTTAGGAGATAGAGATTAGCATTTTGAAAAAGGCAAAACAGCTCCTATAATCCTACCTAGAGATAGCTGATATCACCTACTAAGTTGTCGCACATTCACCTCCACACATACACATGCAGGCATGCACACTCACCCCGTACACACATACCTGCAGGCGTGCTCACCCACACACACATATGCATGCACACTCACCACATGCACATGCATGGAGGCATGTTCACCCACACACACATGCAGGCAAGCATGCACACTCACCCACACACATGCAAATGCATGCAGGCATGCTCACACGCACATGCATGCAGGCACACACAAGCATACATACCCCCTTCAATACCACAGTCCACTCTGGCTGCCAGGGGGTGAAATGGAGTGGTTTGCAGAGGACTGAGCAGGTAGGCAGCGGCGATGAGGCCCATTGACAACCCGCCTTCTGGAAGGGGCTGAGGAAGGCAGCTGCCCTTGGGCTGGGCTGGGGGAAGACAGATAAGGAACCAGGCCTGGCTCCTCTCCTGGGGTGTCCAGCCCCCAGACCTGCCTTCCCCTTCCACCAGCACTCAGCCCTCATCAGCCACCACCTCCAGCCATGGCAGCGCTGAAAGCTTAGCCTCCAGTCCCCTCCTCCACCAGCAAGGTCAAGGTGGCTTCCTTGTGTTTTCGTATCCGCAGAACGGGCCTAATGGTGCCTCTCTCCTGACCACAAACGTACGGGATACATGGGAAAAATAATTCCAAAGCCTAAACGTACATCGCATTTCTTAGAAATGAGTGGAAAACGAGTGTTGGCGCGCTCCTGCACAAATAGAGCCTTATTTAAATATTTATATGAAGAACCCACTGACTTCCTGGAATTTCATTGCACCGACTATTCAGGGAGAGTCAGCTGTGCCCAACAGCGTGACCTCGGAAGTCGGCGGCCCCCTGTCGCTCCCCTGCCCCCACCCCGCCCCCACCCCTTCTCTGCGGAGCATTTTGCAGCTGCCAGTGTGAAGGCTGGGGCAGCGCTTTCTCTGGCTTCCTCTCGGACCTCCCCTGGCCGTTGCCATGGCAGCATCTCTCCTGGCAGCCAGGAGGCCAGGTGAGCAGCCGCTCCTGGTCAGCGGTCTGCAGCGCGGCACCTCCCCGCCAGTCCGGCGTCTCTGTGGACAGATTGTCCCCTCCTGGCTCGCGGGCTGGCCTTTGGGACTTGACCTTGGTACCTGCTGCTATCAGCCTGGCTCAGAGGCTCTCGGTGCCCTTTCCGAGGGGCTGGGAGCACTGTGTGGAAAGGGGCGGGCCTGGGCAAAGGAGGGCGACGACATGCAATGTGTCTTTGTCTTGGTGCAGAGGTTTGCGTGACGAAAGCCAGAAGGTCCTCTTTCCTGGCGTGACACACGCAGAACAAAGGACAACCGTGCTGATCCAGGCAGCCCTCCCCGGAAGTGCCTTTTCCGGGCGATGCCCCAAAGCACCTCTGTTAGAGGCTGCAGCCTCCAGACGCCCGTTCCCCACCCTGACTGCCCCCGTTCCTTAAAAAAAGCCATCACCTCTCAGGTGCTGAGAATCCTGGAGTGGCAGCTTCTGGAAGCTGTGACCCACTCCGATTTATGGTAACACAGTGCCCAAGTCAGAAGCACCCAGCCGCGTAGATGAGTCTGTGCGGTATTTAGGTCTGGGTGTCCTCCTCCCTGCCATCTGAGGGTCCACTGGACTCCCTATGGCCCAGTGAGGGACACCCTGGCCTTTCCTGCACCCCCACCCCCCACCCCAGGGCATGCGTGCTCCGTCCCGTCTGGAGGGCCCCCCAAGTTCTGTGGTCCCTCTTCTTTACTCTTTCTTGAAATACCAGGTCACAGATGTCCACCCAGTGCCATACCTTCTGCAGTCTCCCTGGGTGACATTTGTGCCCCTCCCCCAGGACCAAGCAGGAATCTTTCTGACAATGGCCGTGAGCTATATTGTCACTCCTCCGTGGAGCGACGTGCTCCTCACGTTTCTACCCTCGTGTGTGTTCAGCACTGGGGAGAATGCTCAGTACACGTAGGAGGAATGTCCATAAATATGCCTCATGGGGTCACCTTAGATTAGTGTAACAATGAGCTGTATGTGTGTGTGTGTGTGTGTGCTGAGAAAAATATGTGGTGGATTAAACCCACACTGTGATGCTGAAGGACCGCATAAAGAAAGAAAAGTGGACAAAAGCCAGAGAGTCAGGCTGGAAGGCGGAAGGGTGAGGAAGGTGGGGGAAGGGAGAAGGCCCCCGTCAGAGCTCCACGTGGGACCACAGGCAGCTTCGAGCCCGCGGTGAGGTGGCCGCCCCGTCCTGACAGGGAGTTCAGGCCTGTGGGTGTGCCGGGGTGGCCCTGCCTATTGTCACACAGATCATGACAATCAGGTATCAGTCTTTAAAGATTTATTTTTATTGTTTTGGACAGAGAGAGAGAGACAGAGACAGAGAGGAGGGGGAGGGCCCAGAACAGTCTCCATAGTTGCACATCATCGGTTTTTCCACATAGTTTCATTCCACAGGTGGGCGCGGGGCTGCACGGGGCAGGAACTGGGCCAGGGTCTCACCCCAGTGAGAACTGAACTGGGGGAGCTCCCAGTTCAGCATATGGGTCCCCACAGGCCGGGGCCTGGATTTGATCCTCAGTCCCGGGGGCTGCAAAGTGAGCGCCTAACCCACTGGGCCATCCTGGCTTCCCCTAGGTGTCAGTTTTTAAAATCTGGAAATTCCAGGTCAAAACCTAAATTTTGACTTTCTCTCGCGTGCTCGTTTGGCGTGGTCACCCCCGCACCTCCGAGGACCCATCAGCCCGCCCTCCCTCCCTTTGCTTCAGGTCCCGCAAACTAGAGCCCACGGACCAAATTCTGCTTCTAAAATTCTGGAGCTACGAACTGTTTTTACGTTTTAAAAAGAAGCAGAAAAAGAAGAATATGCAACTGAGGCGGCACGTGGTTTCCCAAAGCCTGAACAGAGTAGACTGTCAGTTAACCGAAACTCAAGCAACCAGCACAAAAAGTACTTGATGTTCTGCCAGTTGCTTGAGCGTTTTGCCGGTTGCTTGAGAGTGCATTTATCCAGCCTCTGCCAATTCCCGTGCCAGTGAAATGAGAGTCTACTGTATTTGCTATCTGTCCCTTTACAGAAAAGCTTTACAGAACCCTAAGTTGGGCCGTGCCACAGTGAGCATTGGGGTTTCGATTCCTATGGTATCGCCCGTTGCAAAGCTTCGTGAAGAAAGAATGACCGCCGATTACACAGCACTCCTACCGAAGGGAGGAAACAGCCCCGGTGCAACCACGCAACGCTGAGTTTATGTCCCTACGAAGGCGCAGCTGCATTAGCGTATCTTCTAACACACTTGACCTCGGCCACAGCCTCAGAGCAGAGAGCACACTGTCGGGTACACTCTTCCCGACACCCCTCGGCAGCCCTTCGCCCCCTAAAGAGCCAAAGTCCAGAGATGAAGTGGGGATCCTGGCAGGAGTTAATGAGATCAACGCCTAATGGACCCGAAGGGCAGGGGCTTGCCACGTCCCTGTGACAGAGACCAGCGTGTCACATCCACAGCTGAGCCTCACCCGAGACCGGCTTCCCCATTAGCAGCTGTGCCCTGAGGGTCACGTGTCACTTAGTGCCTGCGACTGAGTGTGGAGTGGCTGAGCGCACCAGCGTTTCCTTATGAATCTGTCCGCAGCCCGTGGAAGCTCAGGGACGCGGCGGCTCCTTGAAAAACCCCTGAGTTTGCACAGATGGGTCCGAGGACAGAAGGCCAGGATTGCGGGAGGGTCCCCTCAGGCAGCCCCTGGGTGTCCACGGGATCGGGCCCTAAAGTCACTAGTCTTTGGGCCCCTCTTCATTCCCTTGCAGAGCAGCAGCCCTGAGCTAGAAAAGTCTCCTGAGTGCTGAGCTGGGGGCTGAGGGAACCCCGGATATGAGGGGGGCTGAGGGAGCAGCAGGCGTCGTCAGTGCGGAACAGTAAACACAAGAGTCAGGCCCAGGGTCCGTCCTCGGCGCCCCAGGAGCGTCCTCCACCAGAGCCGCCGGCTCGCTGCTTCCGGAGCAGCTGTTTTTCTGCAGCTTCCACGTGGAAACTGGAAATTAAGCAACTCGCTGGCATCCTCGCTGTTCCTCCCTCATGCCCCGGACACTCCCACCAGCTCTCCTAGAATGTTCTGCAATATTCTGGGATTGTTCTGGAATGTTCTTCTCCCTCCTTCCAGACCTTCTTCAAGTCGGGGCTCAGATATCATCCTCTCAATGAGTCATAATCAGGACTTCCCTTCATCCTACGAAGTTTAAAGTTCATCCCGCAGCCTGCTCTGTCACTCGTGGTCCCCTCCCGCTGTGAACACTCTGGTTTTTAAAAACAGCATCCATCAGCGTCCAGCGTGCCAGACCACGGCTTGGGTGGTTTCTGTAGGATCCGTGCGGGGCCTGTCCCACAGGACGGGAATGGTCTCATTCACCACCGGACCTCAGGCACCTAGAGCAGTGTTTGGCACGTCATAGGTGCCAACGAAATAATGTTCTAGATAAACGAGCTATTTGTTTAATAAATGGTTATTTAAACTGATTCCTGCTTTCCCCTGTGTGTGGTGGCTGCTGAAGGTTCTTCTCTTCCCCCTTGGAAGTCTCTCCTAGTGACACGGCTTTGGGGCCACTCAGGCTGCTCAGAGCTACTGAGGCCAAACAAAACATAAAAACGAGGATTCTGGTGCCTTTGAGTCTCTCTGCTTTCGTTCTTCTCTCTTTTCCATCTAAAGCTCTTGCTGCCCCTGGGCTGTGGCCACAGGTGGTGGAAGCAGAGCTGACGAGCAGAGCAGACTGTGCAACTCCCACCAACCTATTTCTAACGCTGGTACGGAGTGCAGCTGCCTCCAGTCTCAGCCAATGAGTACATGTTAGAAATGCACTTTGCGCTAAGTACCTGGAGTAGAACTAAGTGATAGAAAGCGGGGTCTTATTAAAAGCAAATGTAAAGTGCTTTACCCTTGAACGTGAGGTTTATTCATCAAGTTTTCAAAGACATGGCGAGGAAGAACACAAAGACAGCCCCGAGAGTCATTTTCAGGGGAGTGAGGAAGCCCGGGGAGGGGGATGGGGAGGGGGGAGGGGGGAACAGCTCGCAGTGATGCTGCCGGTTGATTTGCTCATAAAGCGACGGCACACGAATCCGGGAGGTGGCGTGTGGCCTCCGGGCCTGCGTGCGGCTGGGGGAGTCCGTGCCCCGGGGTGCTCACCTAACCCCCTGCGGCTTTGCTCTTCCAGCTCCTGATGGCCCCCCTCAGGACGTGCACCTGGAGCCCACCTCCTCTCAGAGCATCCGGGTCACCTGGAAGGTAAACCTTTGCGTCCCCGGCCTTTTCTCCACGGGGCGAGCGCTTCGCTCACGTGAAGTGTGACGAGGCCCCGACACCAATGTTTTGTTCTGCCACGTTAGAGCCGAAGCCCTTCTCGTAAAAGCCCACGCGTGTATCCACACGTGGAATGCTTCCAGCAGATTCTCCCTCCACAGGGGCAAAGGGGCGGGCTCTTGTTTTCATTCGTTGTGTCCTGACGGGGTCCCAAGTGCTGGTGTCCAGACCAATAGCGGGAATGGTGCGCCCGTTCGCCTCACTGGCTTCATCCCAGGGCTGGCTTCTTGTCGCCGCTTTTCCTCAGCGACAAATCGGGGGGTGGTAGATACACTGCCCGGCTGGCAGGAGCGACAACTAGCTGTGTCCTGAGCACCCCCTTCATTTCCTCGCCAGTGAGGGCACTGTTGAACCAGCTGCCATCGAGACGGCGGTCCCCCGGGTGTGGCTGCAGGTGCAGACTGGCCACTGCTTGGCCGAGGGCTTGTCCCTGTGGCTGGGACATGTGTTCACAGCAGAACGATCCCAGCCAAGGGAGCAGTTGATTCATATCCTGGTGCAAGTGCCTCACAAACCAGCACGTGAGGCACCATGGCCCGGGGACCTCACCTGGTGTCACTCACTTGGTGTCACTCACCCAGTGTCACTCGCCCGGTGTCACTCGTTGTCACTCGCCTGGTGTCACTCACCCGGTGTCACTCGCCTGGTGTCACTCGCCTGGTGTCACTCACCCGGTGTCACTCGCCCGGTGTCACTCACCCGGTGTCACTCACCCGGTGGGGAACCTGCCTTGAGAATCAGCCGTCTCTTATGGTGCCCTTGCAGATGCCTCGCTGAGGCCGCTCTATCTTGAGAGCTGCCAGGGGCCAACTTTCTATAAAGTTGCACTTGCTGTTCCAGTTCTGGGTTCCTCCCATCACAGGGGTGTCTCCTCGCCTCTTTCCTGCCCCTCTTCCTGAGTTCTTGCTCAGAGAAGTGGGGACCAGCCACAGTGCGTCTGCCAGGCGCACGCCTCTGGTGACCCTGCAGAGCCAGGCCCGCTGGACCTGTCTCCAGCTTTTTCCTTCGAGCGCCAGCTCTTTCCTCACGTGACCAGTGTCGAGAGCAAAACGAGTTTTCCGTGGAGGAGCAGAGACCCCCGTCGGTGTCGGCAGGGAGCCCGTCAGTGTCAGTTCAGCCTGGACGCTGTGATCCCAGCACGGCGGGCCACCGGCCGGGACCACTCAGCGCGGGTTCCGTGCGGGCCGCGCGCTGTGGGAAGGGCCGTCGTTCAGCTCTGTGGGCGCGTCTGCCCACTGCCAGCATCACACGCCGTGGAGGGGAAGGCCCTCGGCAAGCCCCGGCCCCGCGTGCGGACTCGCTGTGGCTTGAACTAAAGACTCTGAAGTTTGACCTTCTCGTCGCCCTCAGCCCCCTTGCATTTTCTGCCCCTGAAAACACCAGCTGTCACTGTGGCCCCTAGAGCTGTGGGGGCCCTGCTTGAGCAGAGGCTGTCCACGGAGCTCTCATAACTAAGCGCGGAAACGTTCCCGGCTTTGGAAGACAGTACATCCTTTCTGCATCCGAAGAGAAACAGCAGCAAACGTCAGTACACGGCAGCTGAACGTCCACTTAATGTCAAAAGGATGCGTGTGACATGGGTTGTTAGAAAGGAAGCCGTGCTTCCATTAGGTCGTGAACCAACTAATATGATGTTCATGGAGCAGGGATTCGTCTCAGAGGAGTGGCCGCCTGGCCTGTCACCAGACGGGTGTGTGGGCGACTTAACCACTGAGCGAGGTGAGGGCTGCCCACTCGCTGGCTTGTCATTGCACGCTGACCCGATTAATGTAAAGAAAGTGTGCCGCTGACTCAACCAAACCGCATGCTCTTCTCCACAGTCTAAAGTGTGTGTAAAGTAGGCTACGGTGCCTCAAATATGCCTCTACTTCGTGGTGTGAAGTTCCAGACTTCCACTTCTTGTAAGGAGGTGACAGGAAAGGAGGAGAAGGAAGGAAGGAAAGACAGAAGGAGGAACCCCGTTTAGCCCAAGGAGGGCACCCCGCTCGGGCAGCCGGCACGGAGATCTCAGGAGCTGGAGGACGTCTAAGGGGCAGAACCTCGTTCGGGGTCACAGGTCAATGATCAAGAGCCAAAGATGTGCTCCATGAAGAGAGAGGTGATGGAAAGAAGAGCTCTGGGGTTTGGGCGGGGAAAGCAGCCATTTTAGATGCTGAGCCTCTTAAAGGAGCCCCTTGGTGGCCTTTCTGTGACACTGCAGACAGATGTGAGCCTAGTTTCGCTACCATTGTACAAACACTTCCATCACATCCACCTACTGGGGAATAAAATGAACACCTTTCCCTCTTCATTTCAGTTATTTCTTTCACCAAAGAAAGTTTCAGATTTTAAATTTTCCAAGTCTGTCCATTGCTGACTGAACACGGGCCCAAACCCAGCAGACACTAGGCCATCGGCCATCAGGCACCACCGCCTGTGTCAGGATCGTCACTCTGCTTCGCCCACTTAAGAGGCACCAGCCATGCCCATGGCTGTCCTCTTGTCCTTCTCCGCTCTGCCTGTCCAGTCCTGCTCTCTCAACGCCCCAGTCCCACGCGACTCTCTGAGAACATGCATGGATCTCCAACGTGGAGTTGCTTGCCTGGTCCTCTGTGTTACCCATCACTCCTGGTGATAGTGCAAGCTACATCCCCGTCACACGGCTTCTATGGTTCATTCGGTTGCATCGCTCAGTTGTTCTGGGAGCTCTTTAGAAGCAGAGTGTCTCATTCATCTTTGATTCCCGGTGGCTGGCACGTTTGCATGAGTGAATGAATGAATGAGTGAATGAATGAGTTCATATGTGAGGCGGGAGTGACGAGGCCTACAATACAAGTGTTCCACATGGCACTGGCCTCTGAGGCATCCCGTCTTTCAGAACCTGCCATGGAGCAGATGCCCTGCTCTCAGCACCTCCAAACCGCAGGCTGTGCTACAGGGTCTCCTTCATGATCCTGTCCCATCCCCCCGGCAATCAGCGGCAAACACAGAAGTGTGACCTGTGCCCAGTGGACCAGACAGACCAGCCACCTTGCAGACGATCATTTCTTGAAAAGTAAATAACAGCAATGGTCCGAGAAAGATGTGATAAGTTTGAGAAGAAACAGCCATCTGCCGGCCACTTCAAATGTCAGAGCACAGATGTCCAAGTTCCATATTTAATTGTCTATGTGACACAAGACGAAGGCTCAGAAAGGGCTCGCGAATTCTTTGAGATATCTTGAGTTAAATAAAAATACTACACAGCACCAGAACAGGAACTCAAGAGATAATACAAATGGTTATAAATCAAATAAAAATAACTGATAATATTCATTTTCTCACTCTTGCTCCACACCCTTTGAGAAGGCAAAGGGTCTGCATAGTACATGCAATTTACTTTACTGCGTGTTTTTACTGGAATGACTCAGAGGCAGAAAGAATATTGAAAGCTACAAATTATTGATAACAGTATATTTGATTAAGTACCTGAAAATTGTAAAACAAAAACAAACAAACAAAAAGAATTCTTTGGTTTTTCAGAAAATTCTGAATTTAGTCTGTCTCTGAACTGTTAAAATACTGACAGAATGCATCTCTTTTGACAGTTCCTGTCCCCTTCTTTTCTGGTCAATCTCAGAATCAACTGATCTCATTTGATGCAAATTAAGGACAGTGTGATTGCCTGCTGTTTGATGTGCTCATAAAATAAAACATTTAGTATTTGCAATATTTAATTATTATCGCTATCTCAAAACATTTCTCCAGAGAGAAATTAAGGCAGAGGTCTTTTTTTTTTCCCTATTGATGTCAATATTTTGTTCTGTTTTGTTTTGTTTTGAATGAGAAATTGTCTTAGAGCCACAGGCTGTCCCCAAAATATGGAAATTTCAATTGCTTAAACATTACAGTTCTGAAAACAATGGTCAAATTGATGACGCAGGATGTAAATCCTGAGAATAGTTTTTCCACTTTCTTGAGCCTCAGTATCAGAACCTCTGGCCAAGACTTTATTTAGAATGAGCAACGTTACAGAAAAAACACGTGACTTCCACAAAGTATAAACACTGAATATTTAGGTATGTAATTAAATTTCAGCAGTCTGAAATATACTTTTAACTGGAATACCACATCACCACCGTAACCAATAGTTTCAAGGAATTGAGGCATCACGACCATCTATTAGTACTTCAGAGATGAGCTCTGAGAGTACAAAAATGGCGAGGGCCGCCACTGAGAGCCAGTGACCTTCCTAGGGATTTCATAAATCGTAGGCTCCTGTGCTTAGGTCCCCCTACCTCTACGAAGTAGCATGCACATCGGAAAAGGAACGGCTTCCTGAGCTGGCATGTCCTGGGAATCCTGGGAAAGGTGTCTTCCTGGGCATTTGCTCTCTGCCAGGCACTATGCCCATCTCTGCCTGCACACTGTCATCAGATCTGTGCTCCGGGTGCCCCCAGTTCTGTGCCAAGGGGCATCCTCACATTGGAGGGACTCGCGTGAGATCTGAGGGCTGGTGACTGTCAGAGTGAGGCCCCACCAGGCATTCTGACCCCGCCCTGGGGGCTTCCAAGCAGCAGACAGGCCAATGCCTGTGAAATGCACAGTAGGGCTCATCAGCTATTAGTTTCTGTTCCTATTCCTTCCAGCTTCGTGTTATCAATTTTTCCCAATGCCGTTGAAGTTAGAGAAAGCATGCAACATTTACATTTGTACCTACGACCACGTTCTGCCCAAATTATACATTTAACCTCAGCGTAACTTAGTCAGTCAACAAAAACCCTCTGTTCTTACACCAGTTCAAATCCAAAAGAGCCGCCTTAAAATTAATTTGGCTTCACTTTTTTAACTCTCACTTGGATCCTTAGGTTGTGAAAAGGTACAAAAGTTTACATTTCTTTTATGGACTAATCAATCGAGTCTAGAGATGGATTTACGGCAGTTGTACTAAAAACCCCGATGACCAATCTGCCTTAAAAATATTCAAGGAATTGTCAAGGCCTTCTCCTCATAACAAGTCTGAACTCTTTCTCCTATAACAACAAATAAAAAAACAAACTAATTTCAAAATCTCTTGGTCAACCATCTAGAGTCAGATCATTCTTTCTTGACTTCTTACAGGCGACCAGCCTCTAAGCATAATAAGAATATAGAGGAAATATTTTGTTTGTGTGCTACATCCCCCACTAGAAGGGCAGTGAATATTGGTTAAATAAATACACAAACCGCTCCCAGTGCTCGCTTTCATATTAAAGTATTTATACCAAGAAAGATTGCTTTTCCTTTGGGAACCTCTAAACACCTGACTATAGGAGGGGGGACCCAAAAAAACCCAGAACTCTCTTCCGGAGGGCGGGCCCTTGTAGCACAGGCTTCCCCGCTGGGTGAGGGTTCTAGGACCCCGTCTGCATCCGCGTGCCAACTGGTGTTGGTGTGAGAGGCTTCAGTGAATGTTTTGGAGACGCTTTCAACACGTTGGCCCATTTCATGATGGGTGATTGACATGAACAACGTGCAACCTGGCAACGCACCTGCCCACCCCGCGCTGAGCGCTCAGCAGTTTTTGACCAAAAGCGGCATGACCCCCGTGCCCCACCCTCCCTAGTCACCCAATCTCGCCCAAAGCGACATTTTTTGTTGATTTTTTGTTTGTTTCTCTGGGCGAAAAAAGTCCTCCAAGGGAAACGTTTTGTGGATGTGGAAGAGATGAAACAAAAAATGGCAGAAGCCCTAAAAGGCATCAAAATCAGTGACTTAAAAAACTGTTTGGGGCTGTTCAAAATACATGATGGGTGTATTGCATCAAATGGGGAGTACTTGGAAGGTGACTGAAGTGTAAACATGTCAGAATAAATGTGCAATCTTTTATATGTAAATTCCGGGAGCTTTTGTCCCCCTCGTGTTTGCATCTCACATTTTGTGGATATATAAAATATGCAGAAACCTTTAAGAGAACCATTCGTTGCTTATTGGCATCATTTGGAGTATATTCTGCATCCCTCTTCCTCTGTCCATTGAACTAGCTCTCTCTGTTTAGCCACGTGATTGGCCTTCTGCAAGGACCCCAGTTATCTGTTCCGGAGCGGAGCCAATCGTGGGCCTGCTCAGCAGGTCCTGGCTGGCATCTCAGTCTCAGCAGGCAGTTCTGTTGGTTTTCTGCCCCAAAATGCAGCGAGAAGAAGCTGCCCACTTTCCAAAAGCTGTTCAGCCGTCAAGAACGCGGGATCCAGGGCTGACACCGGACACGCCGGGAAGGGATGCTGGCCAGGACTCGGAGTAGGAAGCTCGTCTCCATTCAACCCAGTGGAAAGGCTCGACCCCGCCAGCTAATTGGCCCTGACAGGACAGAAATTGAACTTGGACTAAGGACTAGGACCCAGGCCATGGCATTCAGCCGCTGGCAATGATTTTGGATGGTTTCTTCTAAAACATGGAGTCTGTTGGGCAAACGTGGCACAATGCAGCGCATCACAGGGCAGTTGTGTTTAGAACGGTGAGGTTATAAATAGGTTAGACGCTCTTAGGTCACAACCCGTCGGAGGCAAGGATGGTTTTTTTCTTTAGAGAACATACTATCAGAAATAAGCAGAGTCATGAGTAGGAAACCACAAGGTTGCAACTAAACAGCACTCTGGACATTGCGTGATGACTAGCCGTCGGTGCTTCCTGATTCAGTACTCAGACACTAACTAGTCCTAAGGTTGGGATATTAGGATTAAAAATTAGTTATGGTCAGGATAACATTAAAAAGTACTTAATCGTCTAGTAAGAACATGATCAGTCATTTTAGCCATGAAAACTTACACTGTCATATGTCTGTGACTATGTAATATTTACAGGGAAAAATAAAGAGTATATGTAAAAATAGCCCTTCAACGATGACATTACATTATGCATAAAGTAGGATTTGCAAAAGTTAAGTGCATCTACAACCAGTAAATTATGTATAAGGACACTTTGACATTATGTAAAAGAACTGGAGTGGTCTTCAAGAAAATTAGATATTACTCTGATTTCTATACCTAATAAAAATGACCTCGATCGAGTCACTTTATTTGTCATAGCTGGAACTGGAACCCTTTGAACTAATTTCAAGCTGGGTGTCCTTCTCATTACATCACAGACAAATAAATAACAGCACATGTAAATGGCATATTTGCTTTCTACTCAGCTCACAGCGATGGCATGACACTCACGAAGGGGAAGGTGCAAGAGCGCTCTAGAACACCCAGGCTGACGTGTGACTAGCGAACCAGATCTTCATCCCAGCCCAGATGCTGGCTCCTGCAGTGGTCCTTTCTAATAAGAAATGCTCCCAGTAAATGTAAACATTGTGAAATCTGCCTGACCAAAAACAATAATAATAATACAATTTCTATTTTAAATCATCTAAACACAGAGTTGGTCATTTTAAGAAAATTATTCAGAAAACTGCCTCTTGTAGAGTTTTTCTGGTTCTCCTAAAACGCCAACTCCACTCTTCACAGAAAAAACATCTGAAGATCAAATTACGGTGAATATGACATCGAGTAGTATACAGTCGCGCATCCAATAATGACGTTTCGGTCAACGCCAGCCCACACGCACTGTGGTCCCCCGCCTCCGCTGACTGCTGGCAACTCTTCTCACCACCTGGGGAAGCCCGCTGACCCTGCCCACCCGGCAGCCCTCGTTCGCACGCTTCCGATTTCTCTACAGGTTCCTAAATTTGTTTCCTCTCCCCACCTGGATTGTAGGCACTTTGGAGGCTGAGAAAGCAGTTCGGAGCCTGGAGAGATCTAAACCCATGGTTTGTACTGACATGCACTCACATTCATGTGCACACACACGTACACATGTGCATACTCACACATGCGTACACACATTCATTGCTCACACAGACATAACACTAATACACACGTACACTTGCTCGCACACACACATACTCGTGCACACCCATGGCTGTTGACTGCCTAAAAGTCTGTGAACCGTTCCTGCTTTAGACCACTCTGGTGGTGTTCTTGTAACAGGTCATACTTGAGAAGAGTCTGTTTTCTTAAAAAAAGGACAACCTGTCGCCAAAATTGTTCCGTCATCAACTCAGGAGACCCTTTCTCCTTAATTACCAGACAAGCTAACGCCAGCCTCACGCTGACCCGTTAAATCACCGTAAAATGATTCCGAAGTGCCTTAGGCCTTAAGGAAAGAGGTTTGCTTCGTGTCAACGGTGGATTCCCCCCACTTCCAGCTTTTCAACCTGCAAACACCTTTGTTCTGGAACATTCTCTTAGACAGTAAGCTCCATGAGGGCAGAGACCTTAAAAAAAAAATCAGTTCTTTCCCCCAGGGCCTCGACCCATCTGGCAGAACGGCCAGCTCGATGGCCTTTGCCGCTGAATCCGTGAAGGTCAGTGTCACTGTGCAAGGGTCAGGGTACCTGAGAGGCCACAGACGCCGTGCACCTTGGACACTGCCCCACCTGGTCGCGGGACGTGGGCCCTGGGAGCCCGGGCTGCCATGGTGGGGCCCCCCAGCCCCCTCCCCCCCACTCCCGTCTATGTGGCCGCCTCCATCCAATGGGGGTGGGGGTAGTGCTGGGTCCCAGGCTTGTGGGGAGCCCGCGATGCATGGAGCCCCAGGCTCCATGAGGTGGCTCCCAGGAGCACCGGGACCATCGCTACACCGCTCACTGCTGTTACCGTGGTTACTCAATTTTTCTTTCATTGCCCTGAGAGGTGGGCGGGAGCTGGTTTCCCTCCTGTTGAGTACTCTAGTGTCCTCTTATCTTTCCTGTTTAGGCTCCCAAGAAACACCTGCAAAATGGGATTATCCGAGGCTACCAAATCGGTTACCGCGAGTACAGCGCAGGGGGCAACTTCCAGTTCAACATTATCAGCATCGACACCACTGGGGACAGTGAGGTTTACACCCTGGACAACCTGAACAAGTTCACCCAGTACGGCCTGGTGGTGCAAGCCTGCAACCGGGCCGGGACGGGCCCGTCTTCTCAGGAAATCATCACCACCACCCTCGAGGATGGTAGGTTCTGGGGGGCCGCGGCACACCGCTGTCCTGCCTCTAGGTTCGCCCTGGCTCCCCACAGCCTGGCCCCCTGCAGCAGCTGGGCCTGCGGGGACTGGGGTGTCCTCTGGGGAAGCTCCCCTAACAGCACTGCTTCGATCCCACCCTTGACCGCTCTGGATCGCACAGCCCACATCCACTCCCTCGTCAGCATCTGTCTCGTTCATTTTAAACACAAGGACTGGGCTTTTCCCAAGGGACACAAGGCTCTCCCCATGGGCGCAAATCTGAACAGAATGTAGGAACCTGATTTTCTAAGAATCCCTCCCAAATCAATATTAAGGAAGGTTCTCTGCCTTTCCTTCCTTCCTTCCTTCCTTCCTTCCTTCCTTCCTTCCTTCCTTCCCTCCCTCCCTCCCTCCCTCCTTCTTTCCTTCCTTCCTTCCTTCCTTTCTCTCTCTCTCCCTCTCTACCTCTTTCCTTCCTTCCCTCCCTTTATGATTGCTTCCTGTTTCAAGCTTTGTGAGACCTGAGAACAGGAATGAGCCGCGTCCCTGAAGCAAATCTCATGGTGCCTGAGCGCCCCCTTGTGACCCTGAGGAGTTAATTCTCCTTCTAGCATGACCTAAGAACCTAAAATCTCCCATTTCCAGGAGTGCTTGGAAAGAGAGAGCCCTGGTGGCCGGAGACTTTTGGACACGGCGTGGGCTTCACTGTCGCAATAAGTAGCCGATAGTAAGGCAGCAAGCTTGCGCTGCAATTACCTCTGCGCAGTTAGCCACGCAATCATAGGTAGAGAAGGCACGTGAGGACTTACATCTGTAATTTCTGGTCTTTTTCTAAAGGAGAAGTCTTAGATAACTAGAAACTCAAATACGGGGAAATCCTTTCCATCTGCATAATGTTTGCACTAGGGAATAACATGGCTCTTTGGTATCTGCTGCGATGCTCATTTTTCATGGACACACGTGGTAGAGTCCCTACGAGGTCCTCTCTCCTAGATACAGCCTTTCTTTCAGGTTTGCATAAACGAGATGTGAAAAGTATCGCAGACACTCTTAGCTGTACCTCAGTCCCTTTGCTCTCTTGCCTCTGACATGACGTCACAGTGGTGAGCGAGGAGCTGGTGGGGAGGGGTAGTGAATCAGCTACGATGGCATGTGGCCTTTTGAGCACTTTTCAACAGCCAGACTTGCTGTTTATATGGCAGCTAGCAACAAATGGAGGGAATATATTGCACAAAGTAAATGCGACTTAAAGCAGTCACTTCCAAGAGTCGTGGGGAAGTAGACCAGACAGCAGTGGTCTTACAGCATCAGAAGCGTTCTCAGCACCTTAAGGCTGGGACGGCCTCCTTAACAGCACAGTAGTGGCGCTGGAAAGCGACAATGGATGTCGGTTAGGACAGATGCACAATCCCAGGACACTTTACAGAGTTAGCATAATATATGTAGAAGGAGAACGGTACTCATGTTTTCCTTAATTGCGGGGGTTGCTTGCCGTGTTTTTCTTCGGCTTGCACGTTGAAATATCCAGCAAATGTTGCTTATTCGGTATTGCTCTGCTCATGAACCCACCCACTGTTATTACAGACTCTTATTATTTAATTGCAGTGCCCAGTTACCCCCCTGAAAATGTCCAAGCCGTCGCCACGTCGCCGGAAAGCATATCCATATCCTGGGCCACGCTTCCCAAGGAAGCCCTGAACGGCATTCTGCAGGGCTTCCGAGTCATCTACTGGGCCAACCTCATGGACGGAGGTAAGGGAAGTCAGCGAGGCCTTGGCGTTTGCCCCCAAGAGCTGCGGTGGCCTTGGCAGACTCCACGCCTTGCTCTCAGATGCGATGCTTCTGAGCCAGGCTGACCCCCACTCCATGAGCACGGGGCTGCATCCTGGGAGGTAGTTAGGAGGACTTGCCTAGATCACTGGCTTTCCCGGGGCCTCTGGGGTTTGCTTGTTTGTAGCTTTTTCCTTTAAGAAGGGCCCGGGCATCGCTACCACACAGAGAAAATGGGCTCTAGTGTTATGACGTGGGAGGAAGCGGTGCCCCTGGATCAGGCCGGGCAGTGCTGTTTCTGATGGGACAGCGATGAGGAGGGGAGTTCGAAGGCCCCGTGGGCCGCCCGATCTCTTCAAAGCGCAACAATGAAAAGGAACCAACTGCAATTCCCAACTACAGCACGTACGTCCCAGATTACTGTGCTGATTCGAATTCGCTTTCGGGTGTGGATTGAGATTGGGGTTCGCATTGTTTGGATGAATTCATTCACCGTGAACCAGGAACACCACTGCAGTTAAAAGCAACCCCCACTGAAAATGACCCCCAAGGATTTCTCAAAGAGCCCTTTATTGTTCTTAGAAACCTTTGCAGAACCCAGTGGTGACTCTTCAGCCACGTTTTCACACATCACTCGTCTTTGCTGACATTGCCCGGTAGCATCTCAGTTCTGTGACGCATGATGTGGTCTGTAGGGTTCAGTCAACGTGACACTCAGAGCTTTCAAAACTTGGTTATTCAAACACATACACTTATTTAAATAAATAATGCTTGGAAATGCTGACCCTTCCTAAAGACACTTTTACTCAGTGCCAAGATCAAGGTGATATGCTTAATATCTAAGGTGGAAATTCTACACTGACCTTCCAAAAGGTAAGAACGAAGCCTCCCAAACACAAGCCTGCTCACTTGTTCCTGCGCTTCTGCTGCCCACGAGACAGGACAGTCATGAATTAGCAGGAATTGCATGGAATGGCCCGATGCTTCTGCACAAGTTTCTGGTGCTGCGGTCCCCAGGTTCCCACACAACATGTGGGGACTGTAAGGAGCTGTAGCACTCCCTGAGAACACACACACACACACACACACTCACACTCACACTCACTCATACGGGCTGGGACAGGCAGAGACTGTGGCTGCCATGATTAGCAATTGCCCCAAATCCTTCCAAAAATATACATGTAAACAGATTTTGTCATTGTTAGTGCGATCGGATAAAATAAGTCTGGTTAATATCTTATCTGATAGCACAGGTTAAATAGTCAATGAAATTTCTGAAAATTTTATAATCAGAAACTTAAATAATTTGTAAGACCTGACAAGCAATTCATCTGAGATTGTTAGGAAAATTGTACACTTTGAAAAGTCCTGTTTCCATCTGAATCTGAGCTACTCTTTATCTCTTTGTCTTCCTTCAAGACAAAAATGGATGACTCTAAAAAGCAACATTTAGGTGCCACCAGGGTGTTTGATGTGGTGGTAGGCAGTTGAGGGAGTGGGCTTCTCTGGGAAAGTTATTTCCACCCCTATTTATTTATTTATTTATTTATTTTGCCTTAAAACTCTAAAAAGGAGAGCAGATATAAATCATCACGTAAAACAATTTTGTTTTAAAATATAAAGTCTTTTAAAAGCTTTCTCTATAAAAATAGTGTGATTACTAGATTGATTTTATATATCCATTTCATATGATTTTTACCCCTGACTTCAAGTAAACTATTCTTTACTTCCCATGTATTTTTAAAAATAGCCTCAGTGATGCTGGGAAAGGCAGATAATAGAAATCTATGCATAAACCATAGAAAGAACAAGAGCTAAAAGAAATTTAAAATTGGAAATTGGAGCACGTTGCTTTGCACGTGGCTGTTTCGTGCCTGTCCCCCCGTGTTCGCACCATCTCTGCTAACCAGGACGGATCTGCCCGCCAGGATGTCCCTCCCGCATGGAGCTCAGGGTGCGTGGTGAACGCGCTGGTTCTGGTGGTGGGGCGCTTTGAGAAATCCTTGGGGGTCATTTTCAGTGGGGGTTGCTTTTAACTGCAGTGGTGTTCCTGGTTCACGGTGAATGAGTTCATCCAAACAATGCGAACCCCAATCTCAATCCACACCCGAAAGCGAATTCGAATCAGCACAGTAATCTGGGATGTACGTGCTGTAGTTGGGAATTGCAGTGGGTTCGTTTTCATTGTTGCGCTTTGAAGAGATCGGGCGGCCCACGGGGCCTTCAAACTCCCCTCCTCATCGCTGTCCCATCAGAAACAGCACTGCCCGGCCTGATCCAGGGGCACCGCTTCCTCCCACGTCATAACACTAGAGCCCATTTTCTCTGTGCGATAGCGATGCCCGGGCCCTTCTTAAAGGAAAAAGCTACAAACAAGCAAACCCCAGAGGCCCCGGGGAGGTGCGGGGGGGGGGGTGATTTAGGCAAGTCCTCCTAACTACCTCCCAGGATGCAGCCCCGTGCGACTCACAATCCCTTTGGTTGTGTTTGCTCCGATTTTGTGTGTGTGACATTTGGATGTAAGTGTGCATGCATGGCCCATTTCAAAACTCAGGACACCGCGGAGGCGTTAACCCATCACTAAGCTTAACATGTAGAATGTGCCGGAGACGGGAGAGCAGAAGGTCCAGTCTTCGAATATCATAGCTGATCCCACTCCAGAGAAAGAAGCACCTTTAGCTGGTGCTGAGTTTCTGACACGTGGGCGTGTGGCTACAGCAGGGACATCGAGAGGGTTCACTGCATGTGAAAGGCGGGGTGTTGGGGTGCCTTCACTCAGCCCAGACGCTTAAAAATATGTGCGCGCTGATGAGGAGTTGGATTTTAGAACAAAACCAAAAGCCGACTTTCTTTTGGACGTGAGGCTATGTTTGCTGTCTTCACTGGAACGATGGGAGCGCCAGTGTATGCACACTTCCAATCTCATTAAATGTGTGCAGTTCTTCAACTGTGTTGTTCGCTAGAGTTGACGTACAGTAGCGTATTAGTTTCAGGTGTGCAGCGCAGTGGTGAGGCATTCATGTGCCTCCCTAGGTGATCAGCACGGAACGCCAGGTGCCATCTGTCCCCATCCACAGCTGCTCCGCAGGAGCGTGTCCGTGGGCAGCTGCAGACGGGGCTGCAGTCTGAGCGATCCGCCGTCTCGGCTCCCTGGGGTGTGGGGGGCGGGGAGGAGCCACAGGGCAGGAGGCCTTCCCGGCGGTGGCAACCTGGAGCTGGCGTTGGGTTTAGAGCACTGAACTGGGCGTGAATTGCTCTGTCGTGGGGACCGATGTTCCACCCGGTGGTCGGCGGCCCTTTGGTGAGGAGGGTGTCTTCCGAAAGAGAAGGCTGTGCACAATGCCTGGAGTCACGTCGGGGTGGGACCCATGGCGGTGAGGTGGCCCAGCATGGGACACCAAGGACCATGCGGGGACAGGTGCGTGCCCACAGCCACGGTAACTAGATGGCGTTTTCTTGTCCTCCAGAGCTGGGCGACATCAAAAACGTCACCACGATGCAGCCTTCCCTCGAGCTGGACGGGCTGGAGAAGTACACCAACTACAGCATTCAGGTGCTGGCGTTCACGCGCGCCGGCGACGGCGTCCGGAGCGAGCAGATCTTCACCCGGACCAAGGAGGATGGTGAGAGACGGCGGCCTGGGCCCCTGGCTGAAGGCCGGGGCGTGTGAGGCTCCGGCGGGGGGCAGGGGGGGCCTGGCCCCGGCGCTGCTGCTGCAAAGGCCAGCTCGCGGAGCTCACCTTAGCCCTCGGCCTGGCCTTGGCTTCGCTCCCTGCGAGCCTCTGGCCGCCCTCCCAAAAGGCTCCCGCGTGACGCAGACCGTTAGCTTCCTGTGTCGCCTTGGTTGGATTTGTCCATTGTTTCTTTCTTCCCCTATAATTTTCCGTCGGGGCTAAGTATTCTTTGAAGCAAAAATGCCTTTTTATCCCAGGGCTGTGACGCACGCCAGGTGCATTCTGTGTCCCGTTAGAGTCATCGCAGTGGCTCTTCAGCCGTTAAGTGTAAGCCCGATTGCTTCTGTCTTTCCACTTGAACACTACGCGTGGTCTCAGTGACGTTCTTCCGTGCCAGCCTTAGAATTACTTTAGCGAAAGCCCTTCATTTGAGAGCTCTGTGCTAGTTTTTAAATGTCTGGCTAGAACACATGGTAACTTAGTAAAATCTTCAGTGATGGCACTTTTTTTTTTCCAGACCACTGATTTTTGCCATTCAACACAATTTGGATTGAGTTAAGTGACTATTTTCCAAACCTACAAAATCTACATGGCCAAGCGTTCTTTGTATGATTTTTTTAAGGGAAACTCTGAGGGGCCTTATCCACACCTGTGTGAAGAACAGTTTCAGTTCAAACATATAAATATTAGAGCAATAGTGAGAAAAGCACGCTCCCCCTTAATAAAGGGAAAAGCAACAGATGTCGCATTGATCCCCACGTGGAACCCTGCACTTCAGAGCAGTCGTTCCAGAGGGGGGGTGGAAATGAGGCACCACGATGCGTCAGTTCTGTGCTGACTCCGCTCTGCAAGTTCCAGGCCTCTGTCCCCCGGGAAGCTGGGCAGGGTGGGGGTGCAGTGCCCAGGACCTCCCCCAGATTGGCAGGTTCGATGTCTCTGCGGCCTGTTGGCTCCACAGCGTAGCGAACGCGCTTGGCCCCTCCTCACATCCGTCCCGTGGAAGAGAAGCTCAGGACTCATGCTCAGAGGACGGGAGAGCTCTTCTCTGCAGCACGTCTGTCCCCTAACAGCGCTCCTGACACCCGCAGCCGCCGTCTCCACCCCGTCCTCCCGCCCTCACACGTCACTCTCCCTGTCTCTCCCCCTTGCCCATCACAGGACCTGCACACAAACGAATGCCCCTGGGCGGTAGTGTCCCTGGAACACGCGGGTGGTTTTTCCGGGACCAGGCAGGTATCAGCCAGATCTGTTCAAAGAAACTGGTTATGTCGAGCACTGTAGGGTCGAAGTGCAATGCCATCACGAAGTCGCACATCGATAGAGCTACAGAGCTACTTCCCGAGTGGAGACCTTTTTCCTTCAGTTTTGAAAATGTTATAGACAGAGAGCCATGCCCAGATGCTGGGCTGTCACCCGCTGCCCGTGGGACTTTATGTCACCTTCTCTGGCTCTCGTCGTGTACAGAGTGTCTGTGCCTATCAGACGGCACAGAATTAAGATAGAAAGAGTGGTGTGTGCAAACACCTCGTCTGACACAGGGTGGGACGGTTGCTGACACTCGATCGTTGCTTAGTTGGTCTCGCTCTTTCAGAGCCGGGGCGGAACGTGCTTCAGCGTTGGTGAGCGATCGCACCCCTGTCACCGGAATTAGGGTTTAAAGAGCACACTGACCAGCAGGAGGACCTGTGACGCCTGCACTTTTCAGAAGACGATACCAACCTCTACTAAGAGGGGCAGGCCGTCTAGAGCCCCCTGCTGACTGTCATGTCGGGTCAATGCTTAGTCAATCCTGCAGTGTCAGGAGTCATAAAGTTCTGTCCCAAAACTTGACCCCGAGACCCAGAGTCTCATTTTTCAATCAGTTATTCTCTGCTTTGTCAGCTGGTGCCGATGACATAAGGAGATGTGACCGGTTATGGAAGGCCCTGCTGGGGCGTACCAATTACCTCAGGGAGGAGGGGACGGGTCCCAAGAGAGCTGGTGTGTGGGACCAAGAGTGACACAAAACCAACTGTCAGTATTTACTTGGGATAAATCATCAGCATCTTTTTTGAGAAGCAGAATGATTGGGGGGAGGGAAAGAAACACTAGTGTAATAATGAGCTTATATCCCAGATTCACGTGAAAAATTCACTAATTTAGGAATGTTAAAGAACTGCACCAGCCACCATTACAGAGTCGGTCGGTATCAAATTTAAGCAGACATTTGGGCAGCTTATAGAGCTGAATGCAGTTTGTATGTCCAATTGAAAGAAAAAAGAACAGAGGCTAACTATTATAAAAGAAACGCTTAATAAAATTAAGACTATTGATCCTGTTTATTATTCTACTATGAAGCCTTCTAGTTTTGAAGTTTGAATACACTGCCAACTTCTATTGAATTATGTAAGGATGTGGATAAAATTTCAGTCAACTAATAATTGCCAACATTTATTAAGTTCTTTCTTAATAAGACATTGTCCTCGGCACAGGGTGATGTTTCAGTGTTTATTGGCATTCTCACAAGTGAAGAAATATTAATATTAATATGCTAACAACATATTAACAACAACAAACATTCAGTGGCATCCTCTATCACCAACCCCTTAGCGTCAAGAGGCCAGAGATTTAAATTATGTTAGGTCACTGATCATCTTAAACAGGAAAAATTGATCACTTGCTAGTAAAAATATACAGAAAACGGATTAAAATACAAAATAAATAAAACTAGATATCATAAAATAAATAAAACTAGATATCATAAAATAAAGTCAAAATAAGACAAAACATTTACTTCTGCAGGAACCAGTTGGCTATTAAAATATTTGTTTGGAGCACAAGTTTTTTGTGCCCTGAGCAGTTTCTCAGCCTCTATAAAGATTCTTGGCCAATAGACGCATTCTCAGGCCCACGCTGTGTTCTGGGGCCCATAGACTAGGGTGACCAGACGTCCCGCTTTTGGCGGGACAGTCCCAATGTTTAACAATTTGTCCCGCGTCCCGCGGCATTTTAAAAAAGTCCCGATGTTTGGAAAGAATGCACGACAAGCTAGGGAACGGCGGGAGATAAACCCAATTTTTAATCAAGAACCCCCTCCCCCCCGGTCAATGGTGTCCCGCTTTACCAATGTTAACGTCTGGTCACCTTACCTAGACAGAGTCATGAACTCCTCGGGATCCATCGCATCCGTGGACATATTCTCAGGGTCTGTGAGACTTGCTCACCTCTTGGGTTCTCGTCCTAAGACTGCTTGATCAGTGAGAACTTGTACTTTTTTATGAGGCAAGAACACAAAATATTATTTGCTGATCTGGCTTTCTGGTTTCGAACCCAAGACCCCCACTTCTGAATTCTAAAACATTGGTGAAATCCTGGCGCCCTTTTCTTTGCCGAGACGATGATCAGAGCAGAGCTGTGGGGAAAGAGAACGCGCACAACGTGCAACCTGCTAATTTCGCAGTTGTGATTCTCATGCTGCGAGTGTGAGGTCGCTTCCGCCCTGACCTGTTCCTGCAAAAGTCAACGCGGTCCCCGCGATGGCTGTGCCTAAGTTCAAAGACTTACGAGTTCCTTCCTGTTGCACAGAGCTCTGTAAGGCATTGGGCAGGGGGGGCCGGGAGGTGTGATGTGCCATCCCTGCGCCCTCCCCCAGGACTAGGAAGCCTTTGCTGGGACATCTGAAAGCCGAGCTGGGAGGGAGTGGAAAATAAACAGCCATCAGGACGACTCTGAATCCAGCTGCCCTCCCCGCCGCCCCCGTAGAGCCACACGTTCCCTGGAAGGAATGGGTGGTGTGTTCTCAGGTGATTGTGTAACCGCACCCCGTTGCACCTTAAAAGCAATGCGCTCTTTGTGTGTGTGCACGCGTGTGTGCGCCTTGGTCCACGCAGGAGGCGTGTGTGCTCTGCAAAGGCCTGACAGTCAGTTCATCGGGGATGCTCAGTGCTGCACAGGATTCCAGAGCCCCCCAGCAGTGTTGTGGTACCGTGTGTGTGTGGCAGCAGGTGCACCAACAGCGTGACAGACCCCATGTCCCAGAGAGCCCTGTGCCGTGTGGATCAAAGCTCCACCCTCGGCAGTGACTCTCGTACAGGTGCCTGTGATGTCGCTGGGCTCCTGGGGTGCCTCAGAGGTGCCCAGCGGTGAGCGAGAGGCCCGGTGGGGGGCTCCATGCACCCCGCTCTGCTTGGAGAAGGGCCCCCCCACTCCCAGTTGAGGCGCATGTTGGTTTCCTCTCTGATACAGTCGTTAAAAGATGCGTCTCCCTTCAGGACTGTCTGGAAGCTGCTCTGGTAAGAAGAGCAGCGGCTGGAAAGGCCGGAAGCGCATGAGCGGGCTGTGTGCCTGCGTTCCTCAGCTGTGACCGCGGCCAGGGGACACACCCAGTGTCACGTCGTCTGCTCACAGCTCAGTGAGGCTGCTGCGGAGCTAGGGCTCGGGGGGGGGGGTCCCACATGCACACACATGCCACACGTGTGCACGCTGTACACACATGCCCCAAGCACATACAACACGCCACACATACACACTCACTGCAAATATATACCCCTCACACAGTACAAACACACACACACACACACTATTAATACACACCATATACAGTGCAAGTACACACACACCGTAAATACACACCACACACACACATTCACACACACAGCGCACGCACACACACCCTGCCTGTGCCTGACCACCCAGACCACAGAAATGACCGTGGCAGGTGTGAAGCCGACTGAAATGTCTCACAGGCACTTGGACTGCTTTCATGCTGCAAGGCAGCATTTTTTTCAGGATACCAACTTGGATGCCCAATGAAGAGATATTATTAGAGGTCTCCACTGTGTGCAATCGTTTTCTATGCTGTCAGGCAAATCACCACAAACTCAGACCCTCAAGACAATGCAATGGGTGGTCTCACTGCTTCGAGGGGTCGGAGGTTGGGATAGCAGGGTCCTCTGCCTAGTGTCACACAGGCTGCACTCGGGGCGTTGGCAGGGACTGCGGGCTCACCTGAGTTCAGGTCCTCTCCCAAGCTGCCTGGTGGTCAGCAGGACCCAGTTCCTTAGGGTTTTAGGGCTCAGGCACCACCCACCATTCCCTCTCCTGTGACCTCTCCACAGCATGCAAGTTTGCTTCTTCAAAGCCATGCACCCCTAGGTCATCATGCGACAGAGTTCTGGGGGTGGGAGAAGCCAGTCACTTTCAGGGGCCCGGTATAAGAAGAGGTCCAATGTCACAGAACAGGAGGGCCCTGCCCCTGACCGGGCTTGTCCATGCGGAAGTCTGAAGATCACACCGACCTGACACATCTACTGAGGGGGACAGAGGCAGGGAATGCGAGGGTCTGGCTTTTGTAAGCAGGAGACGGCTGCTGTGGGGTGGCCAGAGGGAGTCAGGCTTAGGAGAGAAGGTGGTGAGCATGAGGGGTCACTGTGGACATGTCATAGCAATTGGATTGCAGCTCTTAAGAGCATCCACGGTGCAGAAGGGAGGGCCCGGCACGTCCCATGCATGCCCAGGAGATGGCGCTCTACAGCTGCCTCCGTGTCTTCAAGCCGCCGACCCTGAAGTCAGAACATGACTCAGCAACCGCTGGGCGTCCTCGCCCAAGGCCTGCCTGAGTTCTGCAGCTGATGCGCGAAACGCCGGTTACCACGACGCAGTGCGGGGACCAGGGACGTTGTCAGAAAATCTGTCTCGACAGGCTGTCCCAGGTCATGTCAGTCTCCTGCAATTCTCGTATTCGTAGCTCAACACCGAGTCACAGAGTCAAGGCCAAGATCCTTTAGTGTCATAAATCAGGAAGTGGGGATACTTTTTACAAATGAGCTAGAATGTATGTAGTGCTGATTGAATACAGGACTCCATGTGAATTCTTCGCGTGGATTCTCTCGCATAATCTTAGCGGTAAGATGATAAACAGTATAATTATTGTTCCAGCTTCACAGAGGAGCAAACTAAGGCTTATTGGAGATGTTAACAGACTTGCCCAGAACGTAGAAGCACATGGCAGGGGGCTGGGGCCGGGGTCCCCTCCTTTAACCACTATTTCAAACCAGAACGAAAAGTTTAAATTCTGGCTCTTAAAGGCTTGGCTCAGCAGCCCAGAAAACATTTCCAAAGTGTCTAGTTCTTCACAGGTTCTACACAGTTATTACTGTATTGAACAACATTCTAATAATGTTCAAGGGCAGGTTGCACAGGATACATCATAAGCCAGTGCGTGAGGGACCAGGTGGGGTTTAGATAGTAATCGCAGTGAAAGCCCTTTAATCTGATGTAATCAAGACAGTAAAAATAACCTGTCACATTAAGGAATCCTTCCATTTTTACAGTGACCAAGAGACACACCGTACACATGTATTTCAACTTAAAACATATAAACGTAGATTTAGTCTCTAAGCATCGTCTAAGCAAGTTCGGCTCATTTCTTGGAGTTTTGGGTGGAGAGATGAGAGTGCTTTGTTGTTTTTCATTCCATGACCTGTATTCACCACGGATCCTCTGTGTCGCCCAGTTCCCGTCTCTGGATAGTGGAGCGAAAGCAGGTTGCCGTTCGCCACCCATCTACCTGCTGATTTGTTTTAATCTGTTTGCCTCGAGGTTTGCTGTGTGTCCCATTCTTCCCAAACCTGATTGAACCGTCTTTTAAGTTCTTTACTCACCTTTAGACAGCTTTTCCAAAGAAGTCCCATTGATTGTCACAGAACCAGCATTCTTTGGCCTCACATTTCATTGGCTTCCGTAGTGACTCAAATTGCTTCACCATGACAGGTACAACGGTCACAGACCGGGCAGGAGCAAGTGTGACTGACGTGTTGAGCAGCGACTCAGGTGGTTGTGGTGGCTCCTAGAAGGAAGCCTGCCAGAGGGGTAGTCGGGGTGCCGGACGCCAGCGTGGGGTTGCTTTCCAGAGAAATGGGGGTGTTGGTCTGCTCCCTGCCGATCTCCTCGGCGTGCGATTGGCCGTCTTCGCCCTGTGTCTTCCCAGCGTCTCTCTATGCGTGTCTGTGTCCAAATTTCCCCTTCCTGTTGGATTAGGACGCACCCCAATGCCTGCATTTTAAGTTGACCACCTGTTAAGACCCTACCTCCAAATAAGATCCCACCTAGGTGCTGGGGGTTAGAGTGTCCCCGTGTGGGTCGTGAGGGGACACGTGCAGCCCATAACACCGATGCTTGGAAAGCTGAGCGGAGACCGTGGCCAGGCCCCTGGGGGAGGTGGAGTCCGGCACGGAGGGGCTGAGGGCTCCGTTTTGGTGACTGAATGCGTGGCTCTTCCAGTTCCAGGTCCGCCCGCGGGCGTCAAGGCGGCTGCGGCCTCCGCCTCCATGGTCTTCGTGTCCTGGCTGCCGCCCCTCAAGCTGAACGGCGTCATCCGGAAGTACACGGTGTTCTGCTCCCACCCCTACCCCACAGTAAGTTGCTAAACAACCCGGTGCCCCTGCAGCCTGTGCAGCCACGATCGATGGCCCACAGGGGAGCAGTTCTGTCCCTTTGTTCCCCCACCTTCTTGGGGCTCGGCAGCGGTTTCATTGTGCTGTTGTCTCCACCTGCGCAGCCGCCTCCTTCGGAAATGCACGTCGGCATCAGCAGAAGGGACACAGCTGTCTAGCGGCGGTGTTCACTGGGTGACTGCCCACAAAACGGCCAGCCGGCTTCTCAGAATCCATGCCCAGCGGCCCGAATTGCTAATCAGTAGACAACACCTACTGAGTGTGCTGGGGGACTGACAACCTGCAGTCCCTCCCCTCCCCCCTTGGCTCCCACCCCCGCCCGCCTTCCTTCCCGGCCCCCACCCTCACCCCCACTTCAGCCGCAGCAGCGGGCAAACTCTGTTGTGCTAGAAAGGAGGGACTCTCAGGATCTGTGAGCCTTACGGTTAGAATAGCCAGCTTAGTTCATGGCGAAGGCATTAAAAGTTAGAGCCCTTCCGATCCCAAAGTGCAGTGCTGATCATTAATGCTATTACCACTGAATAATGCCTGTAGAGTGCAACTGTTTCTTAAACCAGATGCAAAAGGGAGATTTTAGAGAAAAGAAAACAAAGGTGCTTCATCAAAATGTATGAGGTCTCCATAGAAATGTTTCTGACGCTTCCTGAGGTAGGTACCGAGTCGAATCCATCTTTATAGCTCCCAGCTGCCAGCATAGAACTTGACAAGCTCTCTGTCATTCAATAAGGATTTGCAGAAGGAATGCGCAAATTAATTTTGGTTTTATTGTGACAAAATAGCATAACATAAATTTTAGCGTTTTTACCATGTAAGTGTATAGCTCAGTGGCATTAAGTCTATTCACACTGTTGTGCAACCTTCACCCTCATCCATCTCTAGAACTTTCCATCTTCCCAACTGAAACTCTGCTCCCATGGACACGAACTCGCCCCCTTCTCCAGCTGCCGGCAGCCCCCATTCTACTTTCCGTCTCTGATTCCGACTCCTCCAGGGACCTCGTGTTGGTGGGACACGGGATTTGTTCGTTAGCAGCGGGCTTCCCTCAGCGTAGTGTCTGCAGGCTCACCCGGGTCGTAGCGTGTGTCACAACTTCCTTCCCAAGGCTCAGTCGCGTTCCCGAACGCATCGATTAATTCATGCTCTCATTACACTGATGTGTTTCCCCGAGGCCAGGGTGCAGGGGACCCCCAGGCCTGGTGGCGCTGTGCCCAGGGAGCGCGACTGACAGTGGAGAGACGGGTGTGTGTGGCTGACTGAGGTCAAGCTCACGGCTGGAAACGTCGTGTTGTGTGTCCTGCTGTTTGTCATCAACAGCAACACCTCCGGCGTCGAAGCAGATTTGAATGTGACATGGTCAGAGTCGGGTTCTAGGACTTTTATGGGGGGAGGGGGTCTTTGTTTGGTTTCAAACATGCTGCGAATTCGCGCCTGCTGAACCCCACCGCCAAAACCCAGACACGCAGCACGGCGTGGACGCTGAGAGGAAGCGTGGGACAGCGGGCTTCCTCTGCAGGCTGTTCTCCGAGGACGCCTCCGTTAGCCCTGCGAGCAGCATTCTGCCCGACAGGCGACAACCGCTGCTGAAGCGACACTACCCGCGTTGCACAGAATCCCCCGCGGCTCCGTTCTCACTCACTCATGCATGCACTCGTTCATGCGCCTGTTTGCTGCAGGACTCGGAATGCACTATTTGGACCCCACCAAGCTAGAAAGAGACTAGCCGGGTACAGAGAACCCTGGCAGCTCACTCTCTCTGTCTTCCCAACCTGGTCTTTATCCCTAAACGAAAAACCTGGCATTCGATGAGTGCGCCCTGGGCACGGATTCTATGGGCCGCCTTCGCCCCCGTCCTCCCGCCTGTGTGCTACATGCAAGAAGAAAAGGGAGAGTTCGTTCCCTGAGAGCATGAGAGACAGTCTGTAGGATGGAGCAGAAATGCGCAGGGGTTTTCATGGTGTCCCATGCAGAGAGCAATGGGACGTTGTCCCCCCAGTACTTTCTTGACAAGCCCCTTCCACAGTCAACAGTGACGAGATGCAGCCAACCAGAAAAGGTGGGGAATAGCAGCGGGACTTCTCGCCTCCTCGATGGCTTACCACCACCCCCTCACACTGGCTTTTGATCATATTTAGCAAAAACAAAAACCACTGGCGACCTAGAGGTACGATCAGCACAGGCCCTGCAGTCACCACTTTTTATACTTCGCAAGAAGGGTCCAGATCCCCAGGCTGTGCTCAGTAAGGTGACGTTACCGGACTAGGTGTTATTCCACCTCTATTCATCCACGTTGCTATTCACCTACTTCAAACATCGTTCGAGACCACAGGGCCTGTTTTTTTAATAGACTTTACTTTTTCAGAGCCGTTTTGGGTTGACAGCAAAATTGAGTGGGAGGTACAGAGATTTTGTGCGCGTGGCCTATTTTTAGGATAAAATAATACCGTTGCCAGGACAGATCAGAGCACGAATCCACGTCTCTTCAGAGGGGAGCCCTTGGGAACCCCGTCTGCTATTCTGCTTTGTCACATGAAATTAATAAGAAACTGTAAGCGACTGAAAGGGGGTGTTTATTTCCGTCTTTACGTTCTGTCATTTCATTTTCGGTCAGAAAGCAGGATGTTACCACCTTTTCACAGGCTTCCACGTGGCTGCCCACGAACACCAGAGGGCAGCCTGAGCTCTGTGCATTTTTCTTGCTCCGCCATCGGAATGTTTTCCCTTAGCAATGATTTCATAGTTCACCGAGGAACGCGGAGGATAAGTCAGGACACAGCACACCCTGTAATTTAATCTTCATTATCAGAGTCCCTCGGCTAACCTCACTGACGTCAGTCCTCTCTCCATATCCCCTTCCTCATTAGAAGACACGGGCTCTTCTCTCTGCGGGCTCAGTCTGTTGTCTAGCCGTTGGCAGCTGTTTCACGGTGTTCTCTCAGCTCAGCTTAGAGAAAGGTATTAGAACCGGACTGTGTGGGGCCACACGGGGGACTGGGAATGCATTCTCAGGCTGGGGGTCTGAAGGTGCAGCCGGACACACTGATGTCACCACCAGGGACCAGCAAATGCACCCGGACAGAGTCACACGGCCAAAACCTTAGACTCCACTTGATGCAGGGACTCACCCAAATCGTTTTTGGACCATGGCTATGAATTTGAATCAAGAATGGTTTGAGTGGTCAATTCACGTTGCTCGAATGATGGAAATCCGAAGAGGTGAACTAAACTGGTCCAAAGTAGCCAAGCGAGATTTCCTCTCTAACTCTCCTCCCTACATAAAAGCAGCCCATGGAAAAAAGAATGTTATATATTAAGTAAGCACTCGGGTATAGAGATGGTCTATTTTACAACTAATCTGACTTACACAGAGCTAAGAAAGGTGTGATTAGATAGCACAAACTTCTCCTTAGTGAAGAGTAAAATCAGAAAGCCTAAGATAATATCGATGAGCTGGGCTCCCCATTAGATATCCCAGTTTCAGACAATCATGTTCTTCAGTTCTTGCGCGTAGTAGGTGCTCAAAATGGATAGATGTTGCTTAGTGAGCAGATGACCATATGCCAGAAATCTTCGTATCTGGAAGACTTTCAGCAGCGAACTCCACAGCATAGCTCATGACTTAGAATGAAGCAAGTGTCCTGAGAACAAGGGAAGTAACTGTCACCAGGGCCAGGCCACTTTTCATCCAAGGTGGCAGGCATGTGTTCACTTCCTACCCCTCCCAGGGGTGCAGTTAACAAAGCCTTAGTGGGGCTGCCCACGACAGAAGGGGCACGTGGAGAGCCAGGGGGGTTCGGGCCTCTCCAGTCAGAGTGCTGGACAATGGAGCCAGGCAAGTCGTAGCTGAGCCGATTGCCTGCCCTTCCTCGTGCATAAATACTCTGCGTTGTTCGCTGTGCCTCCACCGGAAGCCGCCGTGGAGCTCCCATCCGGAAATGCCCACTCCTTCCATGAAAAGGCAGTGTTCTTCCGGTTTGAGGTTTAGCACAACTGGCTCAGTGTAGCTATTGACTTTAAATCCCTTCTCACGTAGCTTCCATTATCCTTTTATTCTTTCTCTCTTTTGTTGCTCTCTCCCTGGACACTCCACCCTTCGATGTAGGTGTTTTCCAATAGTCTTTCTTTATCCTCTTTTCACATTCTTCACTATCTCCAGGATTCATTGAATCCATTTTCATAATTGAACTATCATTTCAAGTTGAATTTAAAATTTTAATCTCTAACCCTGACAGCTTTAGAGAACCAATCAGACCTGTATTTCCAACTTCCTACCATCCATGCCCAGCATGTCAAAAACCAAAGTCCTGGGAAAGCCGGGACGGCTCAGCAGGTTGAGCGCTCGCTTTGAAGCCCCGAGGACCGAGGATCGAATCCCGGCTCCGGCCCAGGCAGGACCCACATGCTGAGCTGGGGTGTGCTTCCTGAATGCGGTGAGGCCCCCAGTTCAGTTCAAAAATAGAAAAAATAAATTAATTAAAAACAAAACAAAACAAAAAAACCCAAATTCCTTCTTGCCCCCTTCTCTTTCTGTTCCCCAGCTAAGTGAACAATCCAATAATGTCCTCTGTGTTCAGACGAGAAGCCTTAGAGTCCCCTTGGCTCCTCTCTTCTCTCTGCACTTATTATCTGATGGACTACTAAATCATGTCTTCATTCACATAGTACGTAGATGAGGCACCCCTCTTGACCATGGGCTGAGCCAGGTTCTGGGTGTATCAGTCAGGAGAAGCTGAGTTATACTGGGTAACAAGCATGCCTAAACTCTCAATGCTTTATCCCACCAAAAAGTTTTCTTTTTCTTTCTCATTTGTCTCCATTGTGAGGTGGAGGTTGCTCTGTTCCATAGTATCTTCACTCTAGGAAGGACCCCGCGGGTTTTATGGCAGAGGGAAGGAGCTCCTGGCAGGGTCTGACATAGGCAGCACAAATCATTGGCCAGAATTCATCACGTGACCTCCCTCAACCACAAGGGAACCAGGAAGAACAACCTTTACATGTACCCAGAGAACAGCAAAACCAGAATGTTTGAAGAACAGCTCTAATAACAACCACAGAATTGCAATGATAAATGACAGAGGGTCTTTCTTGAGGACTTCCTAGTTCTAGGGAGGGCAGAAAGTACCAGAGATTGTCACTGTTGCATGTGATGTGGCAAATAACACGAAAGTGGCATGCCCAGCACAGAATGCCACAGGCTCACGGGGAGGGGAGGTCACTCAAACAGTAGTCAAAGGTGGGCTTTTAGGGCTTGTACACGGCCCCAGCTTGGAGGAGGGGAGGAGTTGTACCTAATGAATGGGCATTATGATCAGAGGAAACAGCATCTGCCAAGTGACATCTGTCATGGGGGAGGGGGGGCTCTGTCTGCAATATCTTTTTAACCTTCTCCCTCTGCCCTTGTCTTGGTTCAAGTCCTCACCGAGGGAACCCAGACGAAGATAGAAGCCTCCCACTACCGCATCAATGCCATTCCATGGTCCACCTCGCGGCCACGATTATTCTTTCAAATCCTGGATCTGATCTTGTCGCACTCTTGTGCACACTTCTTGCTTTGTCCCTTTTTAGCTAAAAGGAGGTTCAAAACCCCCAAGGTGACCTGGACAGATTTCCATAATCCTGTTTAGTCTCCTATTCTACCAACCTTCTCCTCGTCCAATATCTAAACCACACCGTGTCTTGTGTTGAGTGTGAGTGTGTGTGTGTATGTGTGTATGTGTGTGTGTGAGAGTGTGTGTGTTGGGTCCTCCTTGCTTTCTCCCTTTCGTTCTCCCACGCAAAGTGCTTGTTCTTATAGCTCAGCGTAGACGCTATGTGATTTATTGCACCGTTTCTGAAGGCGTGCCATCCTCTAGGTGCTGTGTGTTCATGGCGTTTTGCCTGTGGTTCCAGTCCTACTTTCTCACAGGAGAACACGCAGTTCGTAATCACAAGCCAGGTCACACGCCACAAAGCGTACACTTACTGCCCCCGATGCACTCTGATATTTTCTGTTCTGTTGGATTTTTTTCCTCTTTTACTTTATTTTGTAAATGGTTGCCTTGACCCTCTAAATAGCATCTGTGAACCACATCTTAAAACTACGGTTTTCCATCAGTTAATTCCAATGATTACTTTGTGCAGGAAAGGCTGTTATTATCGTCACTATACAGTTACTGAGAATGTGCTGAGCAAGATAAAGACAGGGTCCACCACCCATCGGTGTCTCAGCTCTGAGCCTGACTCTACATCCTACAAGCCTCCCCCTTTCCCGGGAAGCTGGCTCCATCTCAGCGCAGTGACCCCCAGCATCGCTTGTGAAGCTCACTTCGATGTAGTCATCGATGTATTATCGCAGATGGGGACATAGGCGGGCCCTTCTAGTGGCGTGTCAGTTTCTTCAGTGCAGGAGCCAGTCATTGCTATGCCTTTGAAAACCCTGCTCTCATGCAGTAACAGTGGATGTTCGGCCAATGTTGCGTTGCACTAAATTGTAAGGGCTGTGGCTGTGAGTCACACAAAAGGGGCTGTGCTGTTCGATGACGTTTCTGCTTAACAAGGCAAGCGCGCCTGTCATAAACGTTGCGGTGCTCTCTGGTGCAGGAGGAATTGGATGAGAGGCCCGTGCTTTTCAGTCATGAACAGGGAAATCGTCCTAAGTGATGCAAGGGCGGGTCTCTTTTTCTCTGTAATGGCAAAGCCAGGCCTCAAGGAGATGCCTAAAGCTGGCCTGCGAATGCAGCCACGCGCCGGGTCCGCGTGTACCGTGAACCCCTCGTTCCTGAGGGCTATGTTGAGCACGTCTGTGTGGCCGGTACCGCTGGAATCTCTACACCCTGTGGTCCTGCAGGTCTTACGCTAGCACTCAGCATCTTATCCATCATACCATTGTACGGCTGGGGGCCTGGGGGGGTGGGAAAGTTTTCTTGAGCGAAAGAGATGCATCCAAGCATCCCAGAATTATGACAACCAACACCAGTTTTATAAAAACTCTTGGGAAGTATATTCTTGAAGTTTCCATGGAAACATCTCATTATCCCATGGCCAATTCTCGCAGAAATGGTTCTACAGATTCTTTAAATTGTTCCTGGTGTAATTTACATCTATTTATTAGACTGATCTTTTCAGGGAGTGGGAGAAACGGAATGTTATCTTTTATACTCTAGTCCTTTAAAAAGGGTCTTCCTGCCTCCTTTAGCCAGCCAGTCACTGCTCAACCTTCCTGTTAAATTTGTATTTTATGACTTTTTATCATCACAGTGACTGGGCATCAAGTGAAAACTGTCAGTTGCTTTAATTGGTCACAATGCAGGTGACACGCACTCTTGAGATTGGAACAAAACGTGGCCTTTCGAATGCTGAGCCCTATTTTGTACTCTATGGAGCAAAGGAGGAGGAACCCGTACATTTGAGTGGACTTTCTATGCAGGAAGAGCCCTGGAAATTTCCTCTGCAGCCCATCCCACAAGACAGCCTCCCAGTTTCACAGCTAAAGTGCTGATAAGTATCCTGGTTTTGCGGTGGCATTCAGTCAGACGAGGTGGCCAATGTGTGTCACCCCTAGTATGTGTCTCCATTGCTGCTACTGCTTCCTCAGTTCCATAGATGAACATGCCCTTGGGATGCACCAGCCTTGAGAAAGTCCAGCTCCAAACGTATCTTGGCTTTTGGATGTGACCTGACACAGACACACGGTACTGTGTAAGGAAACAAATGGGCTTCAAATCTCTTTGATTAAGACGTAGCGGAAAGAGCTATTTTCCCCCAATACTGCGTATTATGCATATATGACTTTTATTACTAATAATAGCCTGTCTTACTCATTTCTTTATGTGAGAAGTGATAAGATGCTAAACTAGGTCTTTTTTGGAGAATTTATTGAACAGGTGTTAGCAATCAAGTTAAATTAAAAGAGCACTTTTACAGAAAATTCATTTGCGTGGCAGAATGTACAACAGCAGGGAAGGGATGAGGCAAAACTGGAGTAGACGAAGGGGGTTTTGTCAGGAAGAACTCGGGGAATATGAGGCTCCTGTAAGGCCCGTCTGGCTAAGGGGTCAGAGCCCTGACGCTAACCAAGAACATGGAGAAATGAGCTTCTCTCGCGCCTTTTCTGGGTGTCAACTTTAATTCACTTACAAAAAATCGTAGCAATAATTTTAATTTTAAAAGGCCACAAAGCAAAATAGATTAGGTTCGGAAGACTTTTTTGAAAGTAGCCGGTGTTCATATACACAGTGGCAACTACAGCAATCTCAGTAACGTGCAAAAGCAACCACCCAACTGGCTCGGAGAGAACAGTAGCTTCAATGGCCTGTTCTTCCTGCAAGGACTAGGCGCCCGCCCTACCCAGGAGGAAGATCTTGGTGCTACACTACTACCTTCTTTTAGAGATGACAGTGGTGAAATAAACTGAGAACGAAGTCAAAATGTGTTAGACATAAGAATTTTGAAAACAGAGGCAAATCTCAAATTGATCCAGCTAACTGCTTAATCTTTTTTTAGGTTTATGTTATTGTTTTTGACAAAGAGAGAGAAGGGGGAGGGCCCAGAGCAGGCTCCATAGTTGTGCATCATCAGTTTTCAACATGGTTTCATTCCACACAGGTGGGCGGGGGCCGCGCAGGGTGGGAACCGGGCTGGGGGCCTCCCGCATGGGAAGCTCACCCCAGTTCAGCATGTGGGTCCCCACGGGCCGGGGCCGGGATTTGATCCTCTGTCCCCAGGGCTGCAAAGCGAGCGCTTAACCCTCTGAGCCATCCCAGGTTCCCTAACTGCTTAATCTTAAAGGAAGCCAGGCCATTTTCCTACCACTACAAAGAAAGTTTTGATATTTTTTAAAGTGCTACCACCCAGTAATTAAAAGAGCTAACCATTTTGTTTATTCTGCCTTGGGGGAGTTTTTTATTAAAAATCACTTTGGTGAACATTCTATATGAAATCAGAGCATTCAAGTGTTTTGGTTTTTGGGGGTTTTTTTGTAAACTGCATATTAATAATTAAATATAGAGCTTTTTAAAGCACCATATATTTTGATAGAATTGGTTTTTCATTAAAAAGTTAATTGAATTTTCTTAAAGTGGATTTTTTGTTTTTAATCCATCAGACACACTGAATAATATGCTCTGAGCAGCTGGTGACTTCATAGTCATTCTCTACCCATTGTTTCCTATTGTATGCAAATAATTTCTAGGTCATTATTAACCTTCCTTAATCCAACAGCCATTTCCTCGGTGCATTCCAGTGAATGGGTCCCCACGCTGCAGGGCCCTGACTCAGGACCCTGGGAATCCGTGGAGGGAGGGATGAGGCGAGGAGCACCCCGAGCTCCATCCAGCAGGGGAGAGATGGTAGGAACGTGCAATACGATGAGAAGCATAAAAGACACGCCGACCGAGGGCAGCAAGGCCAGCTGATGAGAGAGGGGACTGGAGGGGGCATACTGGGCTCAACAAGTGCATCTATGGAGCTACAGAGCGTGAGGAACTGGGGAACGCAGTCAGCGATTATTGGGGAAACACGGTTTCATAGAAATTACTGCAGAGCCTTTAATGTAACTCAAGGTGGCTAATTTCATCTTATTTGCTGGTTAGGAAGTAGCTTAGGCACAAAAGGAAAAAGATGACACCCAAAGCACAAGACAGAAGAGTCCTGGAGAGAAAGCAGGTCCGGGAGACGCTGTTCCCTGGCTTGCGGTGGGGTGACACTGAGGTACCAGGGAAGACTGACCGTCTAACAACGTCTACCCTCTTCGGAGGAGCAGATTGCCCAGTTCCTTAGAAATCCGCGACTGCCCCCGCCAGGCCTGAAGCAATGGCAGGGCAGGGCCGACACAGGAGGGCGAGCCGCCGGCTCGGGGTGTGAATTCCATACCATTGGGGCCTCTGCCACTGTGGGCACGATTTTAGGGAAGTCAGACGTCTCAGGGAAATCTTACTAGAAGTGTTTTTCTCAAGTCAAATTCCTGACGTTCCCATTTATTTTCCTAGGCATTTAGCAAATGCTAATGGTGTTCTCGGCTGATGACTGGAATGGAAAGGGAATTCCAATGGCTTTATTTCCAGATCTTCCCGGGTACTCCTCAGAACCCTACCTTGCCTCATTTTAATCACTCTTCCATTTACTAATTCGCCATCATTTTTTGTTCCCTTGGGACAAGAGCTTACCTTAGAATTTACACACTGGGATTGAACCCAGTAAACACTCATGCATTCAAATTCAGCAGCTGGTTATGAGCGGTTACTCTTACTAGGCATGGTGCTAAGAGCTTCTGCATCAATGCTCTTACCACAACCCAACGGAGAACCTGTAGTCCAGCAAATGTATACGGCTGGCCCCTGTGTCCTATACCTCCTGCCATCCTCATCTGCCACCTGCCTCCACGCTTCCAGTGGAGGGGTGTCGCCATGACACCCCAACAGCACAAAACACACATTCCTTTTATAAATACAGCCTTTGTGCTAGCTCCATGCTTCGGCTGTATGAATATTTTAAGCGTGTGCCTCAAACAGAACACCCAAGTCCTCCCTTAAGAACACTGTTGTCCCTGTTAAGTGATATCAGCTCTTACTCCACAATCTCTGATGGGCCAAGAAATAAATAACCCGGCCACTACTCAGGACCATTTCAATTGAGAGTGATTAATTAATAATTGTTAGGTTAACTCTGGATTCAGATAGAACCAACGAGGTTAAGTACTTTTTAGATGGGAAAGAACAGGCTTATTTTTTCTCTCACATGGCTCCAGGGATGTACGATAGACACAGAGTGACTGACGGCCCCGCCCCGGATGGCCTGTCTACGCCATCATGCCGGGCACAGAGCACGTGTATGGGCAGCGTGGAGTGCGAACAGCACTACACTCGGGACCGGAAGGACTTGAGCTTCAGCCTTTGCTCACCCTTGTGTGGCCCTGTGACCTCAGGGAGCCTCTTCCTCTGTTGGTACCTCAGTTTCCTTGCCTCGGTCAGATTGTATAACAAAATACCACGTTGAGTGGTATGAACAGATACTTGCTTCTCACAAGTCAGGAGGCTGGGAAGTTCAAGATCAAGGCACCTGCAGATTTCGTGTCTGGTGGGAGAGCTCTGGGCCCTCCATCCTCCTACGGGGCATTAATCCCATTGCTGTGGACTTCACCCTCATGGTCTAATTACCTCCAACGCCATCACATTAGTGGTTAGAACTTCAGCATATGCATCTGGGGGGAGACACACTCAGTAGCATTCCTGACCTGCTGAATGGATCTCCTGTCAGCCTCCCTTTTTCATATGCCTTCTTGAAGGAAGAGTAGTGACCTTAGTCTATCCCTCCTTTGCATTTGCTTCATGCATTTTGAAGCTTTCTTATTAAGTGTATGAATTTTTAGGGTTGCTATGTCCTCTTGATGAACTGATCCCTTTATCATTATGAAATTTCCTTCTTTATCAGTGGTAACATTCTTTGCTCATAAATCTACTGTGTCTGATACCAACATAGCTGCTCCAGCTTTGGGGAGTTTTTTGATTAGTGTTAGCCAGGGGCAGCTTTTCTGTCCTTTTATTCTTAGCCTACTTGTGTTTTTATATTTGAAAAACATTTCTTACAGGCAACATATTGTTGGCTTTTGGCTTTATATCCAGTCTCACAGTCTCTGCCTTTAATTAGGATTTAAATCATTACACTTAGTATAATTACTAATATTAATAGAGGTTGAAATCTACAACTTTGCCACTTGGTTTTATTATTGCCCTAATTTCTTTTTACTCTTTTTCTGCTTTTTTTTGGAGTAATAGAATATTTTTTTATAACTCCATTTTATTTCTTTCGTTGGCTCATTAGCTTTATTTTGCTCTTTAGTTTGTCATGTCAGTGGTTTCTTTAGGAGTAATAGCATACACCTTTCATTTACCACATTCAACTTTCAAGTGATGTGCATGGTCCATGTTTTCAAGATTATTCCAAGTTCAGCGCACATCAGTACCTCGTTCCTTCTTTTGTTGAGTCATTTTCCATTGTATGGCTATGACACATCTGGTTTATCCATTCATCGGTTGATGGCTATTTAGGGTTTTTATATCTGGACTTTTTTGTTGTTGGATGTCAAATATTGTGAATCTTGCCTTGCTGGGTATGCATATTTTTATTCCTGTAAATATTTTTTACTTCTCTGGGAGGCTGCTAAGTGGTTTAGTGACAATTCGGTGTTTGTGAACCTTGCTTTTGAAATGTGTTCGGAAATGCCAGTGTGGTGTTGAACTGAGGGCTCCGGGCTGTGCACCACTGAACTCAGGCCGCTACTCACTGCACCCCGTGCCCGGGAGTGTAAAGGGGCTGTCGCCTGGCTGGCGGGCGCCCGGTGTGAACGTCAGGGGCTGTGGCCTGCCGGCCTTCCAGATGGTTCCTTCCCCACCTCAGAAGCTCCTCGCACACGCCCCGATCTGCTCAGCCGAATTCTTTCTCTGCATAGCCCTCGGGCCTGTGGATCTAGCTCCCTCCCAGGTTCTCAGCTCTGTCTTCTCTGTGGAGGGAAACTCTGGCCCTTCCCCCAGCTCCCTTCTCAGGGCCGTGGCCTGGAAGTGCTCACAACAATGGCAAACCCTGCAGGTGTAGGCCTTCCCTCAGCTGTTTTCTGCGTCTCACAGGTCGCTGTCCTTCCTTACCTGAAGTGCAATGCCTTTGAGCCGGTGTTCGACATACTTTGTTCTGTGGTTGTTTGGGGTGGGAGGGTAAATCTGGGCCTTGGTACTCCATCTCGGCTGAAAACACGTGTGTGGTCTGTTTTCATGATTTCAACTCATTGGCAACTGTCAGAGCTGCTAGATAGAGCTTTAGAGAGAGATGTAGACCATGGGGAGATTATGTATATATATTCTGAGAGGTAAGAGGGGGCCAAACAATGTAGATACATTTTAAGTCAGGATAAAACTGTGTTAAAATTGTAATACTCAATCTATACCCATAAGAAAAGATGAAGACAAGTCACGCTTGACTTCTGCAATGACAAGAGGTGCTCACAGTGGTGACCATCAGCGTCCAGACACTTCTGATGACGGCAAACTACTGCTTGAGCCACACTGACCAAAGTGTCCACTTGTATCGCTGCGCATGCCATTTCAATTTACCACGCGTCTCAGACTTATCACGAATGCGTGCAATTGTTAGGTGTGTTGGATACTCACACCTCCACTGTCACTGTGTTTTCACAACGTTCTCGAATTTGCATGGTGATGCTAGCATCATTTGAGCGAATGTCATACTACACATGGCTACCGTCATTCAATTCACCTCCGAAGACTAATACACAGATAATATCTCTTGAAACGTGCATACATGTGTTTGGCACCCCGCTATATATATATATATATATCTCAAATCCAGCCTCTCAGCGAAGGCTGAGTGACGGCTTTTGTTTCTTATGGTAGATGATGTGCTAATAACCCTTCTTTTAGGAAATCCACGTGTGCTGTTTGCCTCCTTGAATGTGGGAACGTTTGTGTCTCCTCTCACAGGTGATCAGCGAGTTTGAAGCCTCTCCTGACTCATTTTCCTACAGAATCCCTAACCTGAGCCGGAACCGTCAGTACAGCGTCTGGGTGGTGGCTGTGACGTCGGCGGGGAGAGGCAACAGCAGTGAAATCATCACCGTGGAGCCATTGGCCAAAGGTGAGTGCCGCAGGGAGGCCCTCGCTCTCCACTGTGATTGGGCTGTTTCTGGGTCTCTGTTCCATGTGACAGAAAGCGACAGCGCCCTGGAAGTCGGGTAGACCAGCTGACCGCATTTCAGCCCCAGAAGCAGGGTCGCTGCCGGCTGGCACCAGGCTTCGGGGCACAGTAATCCCCCTGGCGGGAGCACAGCATCCACAGAATCCACGGAGAATGGCCATACAGCTCGCATGTCTGAGCTGGGAAACTCAGGGAAGGGGCCCCACTCACCCCGCGGCCACTTCGTGGCAGCTTCACCGGGAAGTTCTCCTCCCACCGAAATCGGGTGTCGCACTTCTTAAGGAGAAATGCCTGCATGTCGTTCTGTGGGATCTGGAAACGTACAGGAGTAGGAAAACCATTAGCCCCTCTGTACTTGTAGGTGCTGTGACCAAAGGGCTTCCGTCACAGGGAGAAGTTGGGATCACCGAAGAACGAGAAGTTGCTACAAGCGACTATAGTGTCCTCCCATTGAGCTGTGACACTGGTTCTAAAAAGCACACCCGTATAGACACAGAATATCCTTGTCCCACTTCTGATAATTGCTTCCACCCACTGTGTAGGGTCCCCATAGATGACCACTCGTCATGAGTAAATATTTTCATCACAAATCCAGGCCAGTGGGAGATGCCTCCCAACTTTAGAATGCACCACATCAGCACTTTATTACTAATAAGGCTTAGCTAATAAGGCTGATAGAGGCCTGAAAGAGAAAATACACATTACAAGATTGCAATTTTACCTCCGAGAACTCGTGCACTTATTAATGTGATAGGTGAGAAAGCGGCAGAAGCAACGAGCCAGGGGGGGAGGGCATGGTGTCCCGCTTTGAATGCAGATAGAAAATCAGTATATTGTTGGTGAGGAAAAGAAATTAGTGGGACATTTTTGTCTGTTATGCTCTTTGATCATAACATTCAGCCGCCCCTAATTTATACGTTCTAGCATTTAGAGAATAGTGGTCATCAATGGGCGTAAAGACTGCACTGGAGGATAAAATAATTAAATTCAGCCTAAGGTCTAGGATGAGCGACAGCTTTACCTCTTCCCGACTTCTGTGTGTTCTAACTCCAGACATCACCAGAAATGACCTGGCTAATGGGATAGGATGTGACACACATAGAGGGCACAAGCGGACACTGACGAGTCTGGAGACATTCAATGCCATTTGGTCATTCAGTAAAAGTTGCTGGGTGCCTGCTGTGTGTCAGGCACTAGACTAGGGACACGGGGGTGACTTAGTCACCGGAGCCGGCCTGCTAAAGCAAATCTGTACGTTTCAATGGCTTCACGTCATAGCCCAGTCAGTCCAACACAGCTATTTCCAGACAGGTGGCTTCCTGGGCGGTTGGTTTCATGTGGTGACTCAGGCCGCTTCCATCATTTGATTTGATGTCCTGAGGTCCTTCATTTCCAGCCACATAGACAGAGAAAGAGCGAGCACGGAGGCTGGTAAGGGAGGTGCTCAGGGGCATGCTGGGCGTCAGGGCCTGGGCCCCGAGTGTCCGGGGAGATGAGAGGGTCTCGGGTGAGCCAGGGAGAAAGATAGAGGTGCAGCCGTGTTGCACCTGCAAGGCTGTGTTGGGGATTTCAGGGAAAATGGGACATGGTAGAGTTTTAACCAGAGAAAGGACACAGTCGTGTGTGTGTGTGTGTGTGTGTGTAACTCTATTTTTTAGAACAGCGTTTGATTTGTGGACAATAGTGAAGGCAGCACAGGCATTGGTCACACCCCCCGCACCTAGTCTCCCGATCACGGGTATTTCCATCCGTCTAGGCACTTGTGACACTTAGTGAAGGGGTTTTGTAAGCCCAAGCTGATCTCTGTATCCTGGAGGGACTGCAGGGAAGGGGCACCACAGGACGCAGAGAGGAGCCGAGTGGGCAGGCGGCGTGGCCGGGACCAGCATGGTAGCAGAGAGACGGAAAGAAGAGAGCGAGCCCCAGACGTGTCTCCTGGGTATTCCGGCGGGACTCTGGGAGATAGGCCGGCTGGGGACAGAGCAGGAACGAGGCATGCCTGGGTGTCCACGGGACTTCTTGTAAGTGGAGGCTCATGTCCTGAGGAGGAAGACCGTGGGGATGTGAGGGCGAAGCAGGGGAGAGACCTAGACAGCAGTCATGTTAAACCTGCGGTGAGGTCTTGCCTTTGGGGCAAGTCCTGCCTCTCAGGAGGCAGCTGGCCGGAGGCAGACACGCACAGGGGCCAGCGCCTGGACATGCCTCCCTCCGGGATGAGAAGGTCCCACCGGGGAGACAGACAGCCGGGGGGAGTCAGGAGCTCTGTGCACCCTCAGCCTGCGCTGGGGAGGGAGAGGCGTGGGGGCCTGCAGAGGAGAGGGGGCAGGCGGAGAGCAGGAGAGGAGCCAGGAGCGCGCGGCAGGAGCTCCACAGAGACGCTTTGTACAGGCGGGACAGGTCAGCCGGCAGCGACGGATCCATCAGCAGGGAGCAGGGCCCACGCTCCGCAGTGAGCATCGAGACGAGGATGGGCTGCAGCTGGCGTGGAGGGGGTGGCAGGATGGAGTCTTGGACCCGTTTCTGACAGGCCATCCAGCGCAAGAGCCAGGGCCCGGAGGCGGAGCGGGAGGGCACGGCCACATGGCTGAGAGAACAGGCCCAGCAGGGGTGTGTGGGCCGCAGGTGGACGGCAGGCTCTCGCGAGAATCTGGAGGAGGTTGTGCAAGGACAGACGCCCTGAGCCCCCCAGAGATCCACGGAGTCACGGGGCAGAGCAGCAATCGCGTTTCCTACAAGGATTCGGGATGGTTCTCTTGCCCGCTCCAGTCTGAACAGCAGGTCCGATGTGTGCTGTTGTCTAGTCGTGGAATTTCAGGCCAGGGCCCTTTAAATTCCAGCTGGCCCCATGGGCATGAATTCTAGACACGGGGTGTGTTGGGCTTGCAGATGACGTTCTTGCTTGTATCTCAAAATGCTGATGGGAAATCACACATGCTGGCAATCATTTTAGGGCTTCTAGCCAGCCTATTAAAGGGTTAGAAGGGAATAGGATGGAAGAGAGGCAGACAGTCCAGGCTAGACTAGGGGGGTGGGGGGTACTTGTCCACAGCATTCATCCACCCTGGTGTCTGTGTAGCCTCCGGAATTCAGTGTAAGGTCTACTCCTGACCATAGGGAGAGGGCCGTTAAGCTTGGAGTCCCCGGTGCTGGCTGGGTCTCTCTGACCGCCCCCATTCTGCTTGGAGACATTCTAAATCAGAAGGGTTGGAAAGAACATGTCAAGCTACCAACGCCAGGAAACCAGCCCCACCTGCCAGGGCCGTTTGGTCATCGTGATGGAAAATCAGAACGTCAATGACTTGTGAAGGGGCCTCTGCCCTAGAGGGGGCGGGTGGGGGAGGGGCCATCTCGGAAGACCCCGCTCCTGGGAGGAGGACCTTGGGCGTCCTCCTCCGCCGGGGCATGTGGATTGGAACACGCGGTTGGTATTCGCTGTGACGTTCGCCGCAGTGAACAGCGGAGCCCACAGGCATCTTCTTTCCCTCGGCTCTTGCTCAGCGCTCAGAACCACCACCGCAGGGGTTACTTGGTAGACCTGCATGACAAGGCTGCTGTTCTAGACCCACCTTTCCTGCAACTCCAGGCTTTTGGGGGAGTCTGCTGCTCATGCCCATTGGCCAGTTAGAACCCTCAAACTGGAAACAGTGTCGGGGTCCCAACAGCGGTTCCACCTTTATGGGTCCAGAATCAAATTGGGGCCACGTTCCACCTGCAGGCCGCATGTCTATGTGTGGGACACCATGCAGAGTTGTCCCAATGTGTGGTGAAGGCCGTGCAAAGAACTCTGCCCCTGGAAGCCTGGCGTCCTGGTGTCTGTCACCTTCCATGTGTCACTCAAGAAGGTGGCACAAGCATCTGTCATGCTGGGCCCCGCTAGGCTCCTGCTGACATGGGTCCACCCCCGTTCTCTCCTCTCCACCTTCTGGGCCCTCCTGTGATGTTGGACCTGTGCCAGGGCCAGCTGTCCCTGGCAGGTCCTCCTGTCTGAGCATCTGAACCACTGTCCCAAGCCAGCGGTTTATGTCCCTTAACATTTGTGCTGAAGGTCAAGTTAATATAATAAAGTCAGGGAAGTACCACACAACCGGTCAATACAAATTGCTTTCGTTGTACTTCTTCCTGTCTTCTGGAGCGTTCTGTTTGGTACTATCTGTTCTCTCAGATATTAAAAGTATATTTTAAGGTGCAGTTTTGGGTGTTGAGATAGATTGTTTAATAAAGCGCTTTGAAAAATAATTAGGCTCATAGAAAACCCAGCTTGGGGCTGCTGGTCTTGTGAAGCCCAAATATTTCATCTGGGCTCCTCGTGTTTAGTCAATAGAAGGGAAAATATGCTTCAACAGGGATTTTCAGCTCTTCGTTTGTTCTTAACAATATGAACACACACCCTGACACCAGAGACCAGCCCTGACAAGTGTGACGTTACCTAGAAATGCTGCACTCACCTGTCTGGGGGCTGTTGCTGTATCGGGGGTGTCATTTTGACCTCGGTGTAGACAGTTCTGTGCATTCACTGGGCTTCTACTCAATTTGGTGCTGCAGCTCCCGCCCGAATCCTGACCTTCAGCGGTACAGTGACTACCCCATGGATGAAGGACATCGCCTTGCCTTGTAAAGCTGTCGGGGACCCTTCTCCTGCAGTGAAATGGATGAAAGACAGGTAACCAGTAACCCAATGTGTGCCGGCAGTGAGATCCTAAGCCACTGCAGCAGAGACGCTGTGCTGGGTCTAGCGGCCTAGTTTGTATTCACACACACTGGTGAAGGCGAGGAAGCCTACCCCTCTCCTGAGGTGGGGGACGGGCGGGCTCTCAGCTTTAGCATAAAAGGATCTGATCGATTATGTAAATCCTCTGTAAGGTCAGAGCCCCTTAAAGTCATAAGAGAATGCTTGCAAGGAAGATAGTTTAACCAAGCCAATATTCTCTGTGGACGTTTTCTGTTCCCTATCACATAAATGTCTATGTGGTAACTGAGACGAAGGTGGCCGAGGTCACGTAAGACTTAGCACCCACTCATCATTTCTCCTTCTGAGATAATGGACAGCTAATCCTAACTTGGAGTCGCTGAGAAATAGCAGTAAGAAATAGAATGCATAGGGACTGGGCTGATGTAAGATCTGGTTTCCTGCACTCGATAGTAATAATAATAAAAGCAGCAAAGGGAGAAAGTGGGTGAGGTCTGTGCTGTCCTTGTAACTTTCTAAAGTGCTTAATCTCCATTCAGAGGAAGAAATTAGGTTATAAATAAAGGGTTGAGACTTCACTGATGAGCATAGAGGCATGATATAAAATGGATTCAGAAGAACACCTATTTTCAAATAAGCATTTAGAGGACATAAACTATTAAAATAATGGTCATGGTCCAGTGACCACCTTTCTCATCTTTTTAAAATGTCAGTTAATCCAAAGGAAATACATATGCTCCCAAGACCAGGTGGCATCCCGCCTGGTGTGGGGATGATGCCACATGACTGAACAATGGCCATAGTGAGGAGGAGGGAACACTCTACATTCTGGGGTCACCTCATCACCCCCCATGACATACCTCAGTTCATTTTATGACAAAGTCATTCACAACTATAACTGGAAGTGAATCTACAAGAGATCCCTACATTTAGTTGTCCCTATATGATTTGATCAAAATGGCACTTCTATCCACAGAAGGAGTTCCCCAACAGAGGAAGTCTTGGGGACACAACAGGATGGACAGATGTGAGGAGCCAGATCCAGGCTCGACACGGGCCTTGCCTCAGTACAGGACCTTTCCCAAAGGACGAAACTGAGCTATTGTTCTCGTGATATAGTGGGAGTTCAGTTGTTACTTACTCAGTACAAGCTTCCAGCCACGTTGCTGGCTTCAGAGAGAGTCTGCGCTCTGCCCCAAACTCAGCCAATCTGGATTGTAATTTCTTTAATCTGTGCCTTTTTCTTCCTGTGAGGCAGTAACGGGACCCCCAGCCTGGTGACGATTGACGGGCGAAGGAGCATCTTCAGCAACGGGAGCTTCGTCATCCGCACGGTGAAGGCGGAAGACTCCGGCTACTACAGCTGCGTGGCCAATAACAACTGGGGATCCGACGAAATCATTTTGAATCTGCAAGTGCAAGGTACACAGCTGCGGGCCCCTAGCGATACGCTTTGTGCGCGGGCCTCTAGGCGAAGAGCAGAGGGCAGCAAATTTAAAAGCCCACCTTACAAAGAGCTAATTGCTCTTTTCACATTACAAAAGAAATATGTGTTCGCCTTGGAAAGTGGAATTAAATACATCAAAGAACATAAAAGGCGTTAATCATCCCGGAGACAACAACACTGGCTACATTTTGGCAAATAGAGAGCTTAGTCTCATTTTCCTTTACCTGTGCATCGCTGAAAAAGTCCTCCTTGATAAGTTCCACCAATTGCGTTGTTTACTCTGCATATGTCTAAGTGCAACCCAGAAAACACCAATAAAAATAAGTCTGAACTGAGGATTTTTTATGGCTGCCGATGAAACTGTTATATGTGGAAAAGAGGATGCCAACTGAAAGTCCAAGTTGCTATATTTAATTGCATATTTAATACAGCATGTGGGATTTTTTCTTGGTATTATACACAAAGCGTACACAATCAATTCAAGATTGTAGATTAAAATCGAGTGTAAAATCCCAAATGGCCACCGATTGGGTTCACAGTGATTTGGCTGCACAGTGATATTTTATTAGTAGGAAAATCAAAGTGTAGGCTTCTTTGGATGGAAGGGTTGTCACATTAATAAATCACTGCAAGTAAAAATAAACTCAATATGATCCTCAGTGGGAGGGAAGGGGTGGAGAAGAAGTATATTTTTAAAAAGTAATCCAAAATTGATCTGGAATTTCAAGTTGCTTGAAGTGAAGATAATGCCAAGTTATTTTAGAAGACAGACACTATATTAGTGTCTAAAGAGATGGTTCATTTTGTCTCACGCCTTTGGATTAATCTATCAGGCTTCTCTCAGAGGACAAGAGGAGGACATTTTACGGGAAGCTTTCCATGTAATTTGGATAACCTGATTCTGAATTTCTCCTGCGTTTCTGTCCTCAGAGCTAATCCAAAGTAATATCGAGGCCCATTGGTTCGAAGTGTGTAGTCTGCAAACCTTTCATGAGCATTCAAATTATGGGCATCCACTCGATGGCACCCCTTTGATTTTTGGAGGAGGGAGAGAGAGCGAGAGAATTGTCTTACACGAATCGCTAAGCTAGTGGAAAATTTTGCAATTCGTTTTCCCACAAGTTGCTCTCCCCCTCCCTCTTTCACATCCCTGAGAACAGAACAGCTAAGTAGATGCCATTTATCTTTCTCACTTGGATCATGGCTGAAATTCAGGGTAAAATAATGCCTGTATCCTGAGTAAGTGTAAAGAAGATATCAATTAGTGATGAGCAACTCAAAAATTCAAGGAATTGGTGAGGAAATGTGTTAGATAGAAATCCAAGTGGAAATGGGGTTGAATTTTCTTAAATAATAGATTCGCTCTGTTCTGTCTCTTTAGCCCAGGGCATCAACTACAGAGACGTTTTGACAGAAGTGAATTGCATATTTTGGCAACCTTAAATGCGTGTTTAATAAGTGGCTGCTAAGAATGATTTGGTAAATGACTGTTAAAGAAGACTGACGATGTGAAAAACTAATTCTTGTTTTCTAAACACTATTCCGTACCCAGTGCCACCAGACCAGCCTCGGCTCACAGTGTCCAAAACGACATCATCGTCCATCACACTGTCCTGGCTCCCAGGAGACAACGGGGGCAGTTCCATCAGAGGTGAGACATAAGAGGATGTCCACCGTCACTGACCAGTTGTCATTATCCACGGGCTGATAAGTAACACGTGGGTTGAAAGTCATTATTTAGCCAAAGAATCCCATTCACAAAATTATTATCTTGTATCCAATCTCAGTGAAATAGTCACAAAAGCAAAAAAGAGAGCAAAACAAAAATTTGGTAGTCTCTCCCCGGAGGTTCTACGTACCATTTTTTCTCCGTATCGTCAACACTGTCTATCATTCATCCACTCATGTACTCAGCCGTTCATTCATGTAACCACAGCTACTGTTCTTATAAAGTGTTAAAAGATGGAGAATTAGAATTAGAATTAGAATTCGGAATTCATAGAATTTCGATGGAAAGAGATCGATTTGCACCAAGCTTTTGCAGTGAGTGCTTGGTTGAAAAGAATAAAGGCCGTTTATACTGAGAGAGCGTGATAATTCTAGCCTAAGTGGAGTTAGGGGAACAAAATTCTGAGGAAGCTGTGGACCAAGAAAAGGGAGTCAACCCCGAGACAGAGACTGGAGATGCACCAGGGAGCAGGGCGGAGTGACAGAGAGCGGTGGGCAGCGTGGCGGGCTCAGATTGCCCAAGGCAGACGACACTCTTTCTTCTGAGAAGGGGGGAGGGTAAGACAACTGGAAGGACAGGAACAATTGGGGGCAAAGCCAGTGGCCTGTTGCACGAATTACATCACTAATCAGCACATCATCACCACACTTCTCGAAGCCTGCGTTAAACATCGTGGCATCAGGAAGGGTTGCAATGTTCTCTTCCAAAGATGTGTGCATTCTGAGCACTCCCGTCCGTACAGAATGCACACCTCAGCCCCCTTCTGGGGCAAAGCAGACAGCACGCAGCTGCATGTTCCTTGTCTTCTGAAGGGTACATCTTGCAGTACTCCGAGGACAACAGTGAGCAGTGGGGAAGTTTCCCCATCAGCCCCAGCGAGCGCTCGTACCGCCTGGAGAATCTGAAATGTGGGACTTGGTATAAGTTCACCCTGACTGCGCAGAATGGAGTGGGACCAGGGCGCATAAGTGAAATCATAGAAGCGAAAACGCTGGGGAAAGGTACGTGTGCCTCCTGCTTGCGCCTAGCTCTCCTCTGTCTTCCCGATCTAAGGGGAAGAGTGTGGGTGGGATGGGGAACCACATACCGGTAGCTGTGTCACGTATTTGCATGTCTGTTCGTGTGCTTGAACGCTGTCAGTCCCAAAATGGGTTCAGCAGGATCATGACGTGAGAGATGGCCCGGGCTTACAGAGTATTCTCGTTCTTTTTATTCGGTATTTCCTTTTCAGTTAAAAACAAGAGTGTCATTTGAAAACCAAGCGCTTTGGTGCCCAGGCTGGGCTGCCATGAAATGTGACATCTGTGATCCCACCGTCTCCCTCCCTCACCCCAGGCCCCCTCTATCTGTAACTTTCACGTGGCCTCATCGGCCATGCTCTTCCGGTGGAAAGTGACTCAGAGAGGTTGTGACCCTTTCACGTGCGGTGGGGTTTTTTAAACCTGGAATGTGGGCCTTCAGGAGATGAACCCCGAGGAAATGACATTCAGTGGTGCAACCTGCAGGCTGGGAACACCAGGCAGAGGGAGGCGAAGAGAGGGTCTTTGTAGGTGTCCCTCATGCCTGGAACTCATCGGCCACGTGGACTGGATGGCAGGAGAGAGAGAATTGAGAAGCCGCAGGTGTTAACAATAATACTTGGATCTGGCGCCTGAGTTTTACATAACGTGTAGTCAGGGTTCAGATGATAAGGGACTGATTTATGCAGAAATACGTCTGCTGGGTCCCTGGGGGGCCAGTATGGGGCATCTGGATGATGAGGGGCACCTGTGGGTACCTCCCAAATCTAACTCCATGGTCTCTTGAGTCAGGGCCATTCGCATGAGAATGGAGACAGCTGAGGCCAGCACCCCGCAGGGCTCCTTGGGGACCCCTGGAGGAAGCCACCCGGGAGAACAGCATGTTCTTCAGGGGACTGACTCCAGTTTACACACAAGGACCTCTCCCCACCCGGCCACCGCAGTGGGAGGCAGCCCCTTGGGCACGAGGTCCCTAGGAACAGTGGACCCGTTGGGGGCGGGCTGTGGCCGGACGGGGAGGCTGTGCCCCTCGGCCGGTGCCCCCTGACCTGGCGCGTCCCCCCACAGAGCCCCAGTTCTCCAAGGAGCAGGAGCTGTTCGCCAGCATCAACACCACGCGCGTGCGGCTCAACCTCATCGGCTGGAACGACGGCGGCTGTCCCATCACGTCCTTCACGCTGGAGTACAGGCCCTTCGGGACCACGGTGTGGACCACAGCTCAGCGGACGACACTCTCCAAGTCGTACATCCTGTACGACCTGCAGGAAGCCACCTGGTACGAGCTGCAGATCAGGGTGTGCAACAGCGCCGGCTGCGCGGAGAAGCAAGCCCACTTCGCCACGCTCGACTTCGACGGCAGTAAGCGGCGGGCCCGCGGCCCCTGTCTGTGTCCCCGGCACGCGCACGCGCCCGCGGGCCCCTTCCCGTTCGGCACTCAGCCTCAGCGCAGAGGGACCCCGCTCGGTGCCCGGGCCACTCTCTCCAGGGCTCCCCAATTCATTGTGCCCACGGGACCAGGGCTGTGACCCAGAAACAAGGGGCTGAGGGACCACCGGCCGCTCCCGGGAGACTCTTGGCACGGGAGAGATTTCTCTTCCGGGTGAAGGGTTTCTCCCACGCGCTCCTGCTCCTGGTCAAGGACTGGGCCCCGACAGTGCTTGTGCTGTCCCCCGCCCCGCCCCCACCTGGCTCTCATTGAGCCCTCCAGCTGCCTGTGCACAGCCGGCCTTCCACTAGAGAGGAGCTTAGTGTCAGAGCAGGAACAGAGGCCCGATGCGCCTGGAGACATGTCGCAGGGTAGTGGCACCCTAGCCTGGCACCCGCGGAGTTGGTGTGGGCTTTCTGGGAGCCCGATGAGACGTCCCCTGATGGGTAGCTGACCTGGTGAATTTGCACCCTTCTGTTTTTGCAACTAGTATCAAGGGCCATTGATGAGTATCGGAACAAATGCCCAGCCCCGTGAAGCTAGAAGGTCGTGCGTCATTGGGGGTGATTGATGTGTGCAGGGGACTTTCGGGAAGTCCTTGCATGCTTCCTGCAGCCTGGCTGCGAGACTGTCGCTCAGGGCACGGCAGTGACTACACGAGGGGCTCTAATCACAAGGCCAAACCAGCTGCAGTGCTTCAGTGTTCGGGGCTCCGGACTCAGCTCCGCTCGGGGCCTCTGTCCAGCCTCCTCTGACTAGACCGGACCACATGCTGGAGCAAACACCCCAGTACTTTCGTCACCTCCAGGCCGCTGAAGGGCCGCTCACGCCTCTGTGTGCACTTGGGGTCCTGTTCCGTGAAGGCTTGGGCAGGGAACGTTGTACTGTCCTAAGAAAAGAGCGTCTATGAAACCAAGAAATAGTCAAAGAGCCGAATGAGGTGACAAGTGGGGGGGGGGGCCTGGGGTTCTTCTCTTGTCATCTTCTCCTGGCTCAGGGCCCCTGGAGCGGCTTCTTCCCTCTCAGGCACATGTGTGAAGCCACCCCAGATCTCCTGTGTGAGGCCATCTCTTCCCGAAGTCCTCCTCAGCAGAGCTCTGGCTCGTCTCCAGCATCTCAGGCCAGGACTTCAATGTGGGGGGATCTTTCCGTAGACGCCCCCTGCCTTCCCTCATATTAGAGACAGCAGCCTAGGGCCCCACCCCCACGGTGCACGCCGCCCCATCCTTGCTGGGGGGTGACCTGTCCTCTTCCGGAGCTGCTGCTGTCAGAGATTCCCATCACAATGCACCCCAGCCTGGGCAGCACCTCCGACCTGCTCTCTCCCCAATGTGGCTTCATTCTTTTGTCCTAAAAATGGAAGGACTTGAACACGGCACTTATATTCACGCTTCCCCAGAGTCCTTTGCTGCCAGGGACCCATTTGGGTCGTGAGCCAACTTCTCGCTTTCGATGACTGATTTACATGAGTCGACTCAGTCGATCCCACTCTGCCATGCAGCTCGACTGTGACCTGCAGATGCCAGAGCGCCCAGTGTGCCCGGCGGCGACATGTTCCGCGCTAAGTGTGTCATTAGAAACCGCTCACGTGCGGGATTTGAAACCATGGTTCTAAATCACCAAGTGCTCTGCAGATGTCAGACATTTGTCTTCTAACAATAATGGAATGCTCTCACTTTACCCAGGAGCTTAGACTATAATCATGGAAAGTCTTGTGAGCTACATTTAATTGTCTGAAATCTGAAGTGATTTTCTGACACTACGACCTAAGCGTACCTAGTTATATGTTCCTTACAAAAGATGACAGGTTTCTCCAGACCCACGTCACAGACAGACAAGGGCTGTCCCGAAGGTGTCCAGCCATGTGACCATCCCTGTTACGTTGACAATGACTGGATTTTTTCCAGACAGCCCTGGTATATACTCATGTGTATCTAGAGCTTTCCTCTTTTGTCACAAAGGCCTGAAGAATTTTCTTCATTTTGGGAAAAACGAACATTGACCGTTAGCCTCCATCTCTACCAGTCAGGCTTCGGGTTCTTCCATTTCTTCACCTGACTTTCCCTCTTCCATTTCCTTCACCAAGTGTTTCTGCTTCTCCTTGTGGTGTCTGGCCGTCCTCACCTCCATCCCTACAGAGCTTGGAGCGTCTGCAGACTTGGGTTTTCCAGCCAAAAAAAAAAGTGCTATCGAAGTGGTAGAACACTCCTTTTGACCTTAATAGATCGGAGAGGGGACTGGCGCTCTGTTATCCGCACTCTACTTAGTATACGCAGGAGAAAGATCATTTTTGCTCAGGGCAAAATTATGCTGTTGTGCATTATTTTCCTGAGTCACTGGCTTCCTGGCCCCGGTTTGACATGGCACATATGGTGGGATGGAGCATGTTGCAGGATACCGGGGGCCGAGAGCACGCCCCGCCTGCAGGCGGGCGTCTGTGTGGATGTCGGCCGCATTGCACTCAGGAGAGCTCAGAGCTCAGTGTGCCAAGGGGCCTCCTTGTGCTGCCAACTCGTCTGCATCGCAGAGCACCCTGTAACAACGTCGGGCAGTAGCGTGCGTTCGCCTGGACAGTTCCCCTTTGAAAAGCTGCCTGTAGCTCTTATCCCCCACAGTGAGTTGCCAAAGAACACTGGGTTTTACTCCTGTGATAAGAAGCAAGTGACCGACCAAAACAAAAAGGGATATTGAGCTACTCTAAGCCCATGCGTCTAGAACAGTCTCTTCCGTTCCCTTGCCAAAGCTATTGGGCCTCCTTCGATGTGCAATTTTTCAAACTGCCTCTCTCCGTGCACAAGGGGTGACACTCAGTGCCCAGGGAATGCACGTGGCTTTCGGCAACACCTCGTCCCCAGCAAGGTGCAGTCACTCTCGAAGAGAGACGTGTGCCCCAGGTTTGCGTCTTGGCCTGAGGTGCTGTGGGGTGAGTCTGACCTGGGCAGGAGGAGGGGGCTGAGGCAGAGGACTTAGAAAGCACGCCCCCCCCATCCCCATCGTCCCGGACCCCCTCGGACCCCCCGGCGTGAGCGTCGGAACCTTGGTGAGCAGCCGCCTAACAGCACGGCCCTGCTTGCAGGTACAATCCCGCCGCTCATTAAGTCAGTTGTCCAGAGCGAAGAAGGGCTGACGACCCACGAGGGGCTCAAGATGCTGGTGACCATCTCCTGCATCCTGGTGGGCGTCCTGCTGCTGTTTGTGCTGCTCCTCGTGGTCCGGAGGCGGCGGCGGGAGCAGCGGCTGAAGAGGCTGCGAGGTGAGTCCCGGCCTGGCTGGCCACGCGCTCGTGTCCACTGCCCCGGGGCCACCACCAGGCAGGAGGGCCTCCATCCCTGGGCCAGGTGTCCCACCCCCTGACCCCATGAGGTGCCTTCAGCGAGATGGCAGAGCGTTCAGGGGAAAAGCCAGACAAACGTAGCTCCTCAGCCGAGGGGCAGCCGGGAGAAAGGCAGCCTGTCCAGCCCCCTGCATCCGAGGGGTCGCTCAGCAAAGAATGCTCTTTGCCACTCGGGCATTTGCAACCCAGCTTTCTCTATGTCCCGCTGTTCCCAGAACGCCCCCAGTGAGACCTCCTCGGAAAAGACATATCCTTTGGGCTCTGGAAAGGAGAACGAGCTTTTTGGCAGGAAGCAGAAATGGGGGGCTGATGGTCCCCATAAAGCATTGCAAGGCCGAAAACACACGCTTCCCCGAGTTAGAAATGTGCGCTGAAGCCGGTGTAAGAGTTTCCCTCTAACGAAGGACAGAACCGTGGGAACCGGGCGCCTCCGCCGGGCCCCGTTATTGTGACGCCCGGCTCTGCAGCCTTCAGGGCTCCTTCTGGCTCCTGGCCGGCGGCCCTCACCGGCCCTCGCCCTGTAGCGTGAGGACAACGACTCCTTTCATACACGAACCCCTGTGCAGGACAAGTGTGTCCAAGCGGTTTGCTTTTTATGGTCAGAGTCTTTCACCAAGTCACCTTTTGTTAAAATGCATTTACAAATTGTCCACATTTTGCTATCCGTGCAGCGTCCTGTGTGGTCTTTAAAGTGACATTTGAGGAGTAAATCTGGGCGCATTTCCCCTTAAATATATCTGCATATCCCCAAACTTTGCAGATGTAGGTGGAAAGCACTTACCTCTCCTGTAAACACTCTATTTGACCCTGGTCCGGTTGGAGCAGTGAACATGGGGGCATTTCCACCTGTCTTCTCTCGTCCCCAGCACCCCTCATTACATGTATGACTCGGGCACACTTTACAATGAATTCGCTTCCAAGTTCACTGCGCTCCATTTGGAGCCTTTAGCTGTCCTTCCGCTTACGTCTTCCTCGGCCCGATGATTCATGCGCACTGTCCATCTCATAAACACACGGCCTCCCTTGCACGTTAACCACCTACCTTTTCATTGTACGGACGCTGCTTGGAAGGAACCTTTATCCTAACCCCAGGCTAGGTGCTTGATTAAGGTGACCAGATGTTCACATTGGTAAAGTGGGACACCATTGACCGGGGAGGGGGGGGGGGGTTCTTGATTAAAAATTGGGTCTGTCTCCCGCCGTTCCCTAGCTTGTCGTGCATTCTTTCCAAACATCAGGACTTTTTTAAAACACCGCGGGACAAATTGTTAAAAATTGGGACTGTCCCGCCAAAAGCGGGACATCTGGTCACCTTATGCTTGATGTACAAAGAGGGAAAGAAAGAGCCTCTGAACTTGAGTTTTAGTTGATAGGAGACACAACATCTACCGGGGAAGAAAAACAAAAAAAAAAGTCATGAATGCTAATAAGGGGCCTCAAACACATTTCACTTAAGCACCGAAGTTGAACCCCAACTCGGGAGAAAAGGCGGGACCACCTAAGAGCCATGGGAAACAGCATACAAAGATGTGCTATTGCCTCCTATGTTGAGAAATTCAGCATCACATGAGCTGTGTTGGATTTCATTCGCTAGTGTTCATCACTAAACTACCAAAGGGGCGTTCTTTTTAACTCTTTTAGTGTGACAGGCTGATATATCGGCTTTTGCATCTCGGGCGAAAAGTGCAGAGGGCTGATGTATCGGCTCATACATAGACCATTAAATTACCCTTCGAATTTCTCGCTAGCACCGCTGGCAGAAGGTAGCACTAAGAGGGTTAGACAAGTTCCTGTGATTTTCTTTTTTTTAAGATTTATTTTATTGTTTGAGAGAAGGAAAGAAGCAGAGAGAAGGGGGAGGGCGCAGAGCAGTCTCCATAGCTGTGCATCATTAGTTGTGACATGGTTTCATTCCACACAGGTGGATGTGGAGCCATGCGGGGCGGGAACCAAACTGTCAGCATATGAGTTTGCATGGGCCAGCGTCAGGATTCGATTCCTGGACCTCACAGTTGCAAGACAAGTGCTTGACCTGCTGAGCTATCCTGGCATTCCCAAAGGGACATTTTTATAACCCTATTATAGAAAACAGAATCTCACAAGCGGGACACTGGGGACATTAGGATTGAGGTGCCAATCATAGGTAGACAACCCGGGGAGGGTCTGTCCTTGTAGCATGTAGAGAGCTCGGTTTCATTCAGAAGACTATGAGTTGCCCAATATAACGTTTTTTTTAAACCAACAGTAAAACTTTTATTTTAATCATTTCTATTCGATCACAAGGGTTTGGCGGCAAATGGGTTAAACATCAAGGCAGTCGTCCCCAGCTCAACCACCCTCTGCCAGCTTCACCTCTTCATTGTCCCCTGGCCCCATTGCTTGTGCCCTCCTTGCCAGCCACCGTTTTATGTTCCTGTCCTTCTCACACTCCCCATCCGCGCTCTTCCCTGCCCAGAGCAAGGGAAGGAAGCCGAGATGGGGCTGACTTACCGATGGCCTGCTGACGGCCGAGTGATGCCTTAGTCGTTCCTGTGATTCAGTTATTGCTTTGCAAGGGCTCCGTCCGGAAGGCAGGCTGGAACCAGCCTCTCTAGCGTTGCACCCCTCCTTGCAGACAGCTGCGTTTGGGGGGCTCAGGGAAGACGGCCGTGCATGACGGCAGAGAGCAGGCCTCGCGTTCCCCGGACGCGGCGCTCTGCTTCATGCTGGAACTACAGGTAGCGCCAACAGCAAGCTGTCAGTGGGGAGACAGTGATCGCTGCGGCAAAGAGGGGCCCTTCATGAGCGATGCTGGGGAGCCGGGCGTGGCAGCACAGGGGCTTCCCACGGGCAAAGGCATGCGCAGCTGTGCGGTGTGGGCGCGCTTGTACAGGTTGCCAAGGTGCAGGGCCAAGGGCAGGGCCGGGCACCCCATCCTATCACTTCCCAACGGCGAGTTTTAACGTGGCTGCACTGGAACACATTCAGCTCAACAGACCACGGCTGGTCACCTGCCGTGTGCAACGTGCAGCCCTTTGCAAACCCAACAGTGAGAACTCACGAGGTCCTGGACAGAAGAGATTGTGAACACTCCATCCCAGAAGGAAGGAGCTGACACCATAGTGGCAGAGAAAAGGGTCTCACAGGGACAGGCTAGCTCCCTGTCACAGGAGGGGTGTGCCCTAAAAGCACTGAGTGAGTGACTAGAAGCCACTGAAAGGCCAGGCCTTGCCCCAGAAAGATCTGTCTGGTCGCCCTGCAGAGCCCCTGAAACGTTCATGAACGACACGGGAGGAAATCGTAAGCCACAGAGTTTAATGTTGCAAGTGCCACCCCATGAGACAGAGTTCATGAGTAGAAGCGCTCAATTACGACCTGACCCACATAAGGCGCCGATTCTGGGCCAGGTTAGAATGAGTTCAAATATGTTTACAGATTCCACAGCAAGAGTTGCTTGGCATACTATTTCCATTCTCCGAAATAAGGACATTTCTAACCACATGTCAACATTGCCCGAGCAGCCCCCGATCAGGATCAAAAAGGGAAATAAGAAAAGGTGAATTATAGAAAAGTATCATAGGGTTTCCTAATGGACACTGTGACAGTTACTGTATAAGGTCACCTTCATATTGTTCATGTTTGGTTGCTACAAACTAGTAAATGTTTATAAGCAGAATATGTTCTACCACATAGGCAAGCAACCTAGTTAAGTGGAAACAACATAACGTTCTTTTATGTGAAATAAAAAAAGAAAGAAAGAGAAAAAGAGGGAGAGGAAAAAAATGGGACTCAAGCAATTTAGCCAACCTATATTCTCCCGCCCTGAGCAGGTGACTAATTTTAGAGCACAGCCGCCTGCTGAAGTCTAAATCGTCTGCAAGCACCACGTTTGTTTTTTTTTAATCTATAACCTTATCCAGGAGTTCAGGAGCCGCATTTCACTTTTAATGATGCCCCGATTTTTCCCCACGTCTAGATCCTTTTGAAGTACAAGGTTATAGAGTGAGTCACGGGCTGGGCCCAGGAGCACGAACCTTAGGAAAAATGGTTCCCATGTCAAGTGATCAACGCCAGGACCTCTCAGAGCTTCCCCCTTTAGTCAGAGCTTACCCGCGAGGGCTGAACGTGGCATGGGCAGCAACCGTCCAGGTCAGCTGGTGGTGCCAAAGCCCCCGAGGGCCACTCGCAGGACTTCGGAGAAGCTGAAAATCAAAATCAACAGATGATGGGACGTGTGACCACGCCTCTGCGGCAGCGTGCCTTCATTCCCTTGAACAGAAATATCGTTGCTATTTTAAACATGGATTGAAATGGGTTAATGCCATAAAACGGACCAGTTTCCGAAGGCCGTTCCCAGAGGATGTGGTCTCGGGGTTCTGCACAGGTGTGGGTGTGGGCGCTGTCTAAGGGGTGCACCCCGAGGAGTCTTCCCGTGTTCTGGCTTCTCATGTGCCTTTTATCTGCTCTGCACATGAGCACAACCCTCCCCCTGTTTGTGAAGCCAGAAGTTTGCAGCTTAATGATCTAGAGGAAGAGGAGGGTGCGTCTACGAGAGCAGCGGCAGGCAGACTTGGGGTGCACTTGATGTAAGGAAAGACGACTCCAGCACAGGTTCGTAATGCTCCCAGGCGTTCCCAGGTCCCTGGGGTTTGTGAGTGAAGAAACAGAGTGTGTGCACCCTGAACCCTTCATCCCCAAGCTGACAGATGCCCCTATTGTGGTCCACGTGGGGACATCCACGTGCCCTAAACTCTAGTTCCATGCATGAGTTTTCATTCTTCTTCCCTCCCTCCATCCCTCCCTAGAGAGAGAAGAGTTCTCTTTTCTCTCCACCCCTAGGCTTGGGACAGTGTTCTCACAGTACAGGTGGCTGGTAGTGACATCTTCTCTGTGTTGATGGGCTATTCAAGCCAGAACATGTGGCACAAGAATCATAAAAAAGAAAGGGAGGGAGGAGGGAATTTGGAAAAAGAAAGGGAAGGAGGAAGGGAGAAAGAGAGAGAGAGAGAAAATAATCAGAGCCCCTGATTATTTAAATTGATTTAGTCTATCAAAACCTACCACACTCTGGTAGTTATGAGGGGAGGGGCGGAACGTTGCATAAAATAATACCCCTAAACCCTTGCTGGTAAGGGAGGCGAACCATGACTACAACAAACTATGATGCAGTTTCCAAATGCCAAGAGGACACTGCGGACACCATCACTGCTGTGACAATCCACTGAAGGGAAGGAGACATGGTGTTCCTGTCCCCAGACCCCAAAGGATAACATTTTAGGATTCTGAACATTTTTCCAAATACAATCCCAAAAGTTTTGTCACAAACTGTTAGACCGAAAAATTGGGGGTCGTCTTATACATGGGAATAGCTGTGCATGGACTTCTTACTGTTGGGTTAGAAAAGCAGGGGTGGTCTTGTATAATACATGGGGATGTTATACACAGAAAACTACGGTCCCTCCAGATCGTGAGCTGAAGTAGAGTGCTAATGTCTTGGAGTTTCCCCCTCTTTTTTTAGTGTACCCAACACGCCACTGCTTGGTGCTTACATGGAGCTAATTACTGCCAAGCTCCTGGCATTTTGCATCTCTATCTATATTTACTTTGCAAGTGTTAAATCATTCAGGAAGCGAGGAAACGCGCCGTATTTACTCTGTCCTTGCACATGGATATAATGACAGGTGCTGGGAACTTAAACGCAGTTTTGTTTTTCTGCTACACCATCTGGGTGGAATGGAAGGGAGCCGTAGCCTTTCCTAGACTGAGCCCATCTGCGCGAAACTGGAACCCACCGGGAGGTTACGGTGGGAACCGGCACGGCTGACTTGGCGAACCAAGCCCGGGTTCAGGGGGTGCCGCCCACGTGGGCTTATCCCTGGACTGTCCACCCCCGTCCATAACAGGCTGCTCCCCGACATGAACATGATGGCATTGAAACGTCAACCCCCAAAAGATGGAAGCTGACACAGAAATGCTCCACCATAGATATTTCTTCACTAACAAGCCAGGGACACCATCCGCTGAATGCATTTCCAGAAAGTTCTGTTCATTGAACGCTGCCTTTATCATCAGACATTTTAGGCAGCAATGAAAGAAAATCAAAAAGAAGGATGTTGTCTTCTACAAAAAGGAAGTATTCATTTTTCCCAGAACAAAATGTGTAGAAAGAACAAATTATATTTTAAGGAGAATGAGAATTTCAAAGCAATGTCACCAAAAGAGTAGAATTGGGTTTTTTTCTACTTCCTTTTTAAGCAAGATTTCTTTTGTCACGAGTGGTAATGAGGTCTTAATAAACAAAGTCCTAAGTGAAAAAAATAAAGAAAAAATATCATTTCTGAGTTTGAGCTACACACATCTCAGTTCCCAGGCACGGTGATATGCCATCTATACGATTCTTTGCTCAACCTAGGAGAGACTCCCAGGCCGGTAGTGATCCTTGGCGCATAAGCCTTTTCACTGTGATATGTGGAAACAACAACAGAATTTGTATTACATACATGAATTACTTTCAAAATGTTCATCAGCTGACTACTGAAAAGAAGTTTGGGTTTTCTAAAAGTCACAAATAAATAGAATGTAATAAAACCTTTAATAGGAGTCTGAGAATTTTTATGTTCCCAGACTGTTATGTTCTTTTTGTAATTTTATATATATATATATATATATATATATATATATATATATGTATGTATATATATATATATGTATGTATATATATATATATATACTAATTTAAATATATATAATTCCCATGTAGAAGAAATAAGGAATCCACTAAATTTTTGGCTATTAGCAGTGATATATGGGTATTCAGTTGCATTTCATAATGGCTGTTGCCATTTGACTCTGTAAATATTTCTCATAAATGCCTAGGTGAATGTTAATGAGTTGTTTATCATGTACTAATATTAACTTTCTTTCCCCAGATGCAAAGAGTTTGGCTGAAATGCTCATGAGGTAAGAACAAAACCTTGCACGCCAGTTATCATGTTCAGAGGAATAATTTCCAAATTGCCCTGATGATTTTTTTAAATGACTATCTGAAATTGATAGCACATAGTCTTTTTGGTGTATCATTTCCATCCTGTGTACGAAAGTAGCCACGTGGTACCGAGTTGGGTATATACATAGCGAGTGACATACTTTTATACGCGCCATAGGTAGGGTTGCTGTCGACTGAGCTCAACCAATAGGGCGTTTCCCACGAAGCTGGGACTAGAGGCCGCGCTAGGAATGAGGAGCAGGGGTCGTGCTTCCGCTCACATAGGTCACCCTGTCTCCCAAGAGTCAGCCAGGTGAAGAGACACCCACAGAAGGAAGGAGTGCGTGGGGCCCTGGGCTCCCTGGGCCAGTGGGCTCATCAGGAAAGATGCCCTCAGCTCCCGTGGCACCTCCAGCACCTCTCCAGTAGAGCCCGCACCAACTGCTGCGGAGACTCTCCAGCCACCGCTCTGGGAGGTGACAGCATGTGAGCGGTCCCCCACGCTGGGAGGTGCCCCACTCACACTTATGAGGAAGCAGATGACTCGCTGAATAATCAAGTCAACGTTCCTGACTACAGAAGACACCCCAGTATGTGGAGTTTAAGCTTTTCATATTATAATGATTAAACCAAAAGTAGAAAAGGATCATTCGAGTCTAGAACCAGGTAAGAAGAAAGGCAGAGACCCTGAGGGTGAATTTGATGTCTCCATTTTAGGATGTCTACTGTCGGGAGAGAAAGAGGGCGGGATACGGCATCTCTTCCCATTGCCCACCCCACCCCACCCCACCTCACCGCAGTCGGCTTTAAGTTCCTGCCCTCCCCCCTCCCCCACCTCCATCTTTGCATCTACAACTAGTATAGGGTGACCAGACGTCCCACTTTTGGCGGGACAGTCCCGATTTTTAACAATTTGTCCTGCATCCCCCGGCATTTTAAAAAAGTCCCGATTTTTGGAAAGAATGCACGACAAGCTAGGGAACAGCGGGAGATAGACCCAATTTTTCATCAAGAACCCCCTCCCCCCCGGTCAATGGTGTCCCGCTTTACCAATGTTAAAATCTGGTCACCTTAAACTAGTACTTTCTTTATTATTCATATGAGCCCATATGGTGATATGAGCCCATAGCTCATATCACCAGTGTCTTGATAGACCTAAGGCAAAGGTTGGCTACCATTGACCCATGGATGACATTTCCCATAGATATCTGTATTTGGTCATACTGTGCTTTTAAAACAAGGTGATTTGTGGGTAAAGGACATGGAGAAATCAAAGATCTGAAATATTTAGTGGAAGCAATGAGATGATCATTCACGCCATTTGCCACAATTAGGAAGATACTATAGATGCGCAGGGTGTGGACTTCTCTCTTTCTCAGGGCAGGAGTTGACAAAATGAAGGCGTTGTATCGGTCGTGGTAGATTTCGGATGTTTTTTAAGCATCCAACGAAAGTGTTCGATAGCAGATAGCTGGAGTCTGGAGCTCTGAGGACAGTTCTGACAGGCCAGTGGCCTGTCGTGCGTCTTCCTCATAACGGGTGTCTAATCACATCACGCTAGATGAGCCTGGTGTGAGAAGATTGTGAGAACCTGCGGTGCCTGGAGTCCATGGGCTGGTGACATTCTGTACTTGTTCACAAGGCAAGCCTTGGGACATTTGTGTGGTCACGTGGAAGCATCCAGACACATGTGCACTGGTCTTGAGCAAATCTGACAAAACATCTGGGGGGGAAAAGCCACAGTCAATGGATTTATCAGAACTTACCTACCTAATAAAATACATTTTCTGATGTAGACCTGAAAATATGAATTAACTGATGGCATTTAGAAATCAGGACATTGCACATGAAATGTTGGCTTTCTGGCCTCTCTTGGAAATGCTCTGGCCACACCGGAAATGCTCATTACCACACTTGATAATGGCTGACCGGAGCTACATCCAGTGCCCCCTACAGACGGGGCATGACTTCTGCTCAGCACCTCGTGGCCCCGGGCTCCATGCCCAGCCCAGTCCAGTTCCAGTCACCCTAGCCTGTCCCGCAGTCCTCTCGAGGCTGGCCGGCCACTTTCCTCCGTCACTGCACAACTGTAGTAATTAATTCTGCATCCCAAAGCCCGGGCCACGGAAGTCTGTGTTCCTGATCTGTTCAACGTTTGCTTAGTTAGGACAGTGTGGTATTAGCTTCTCTGATGTCCTAGCATGCATCCCTCCCCCTTCTCATTGGCCCCAAGCAAGACACTGGAAAGCATCTTCTTCGTTAATAGGGCAATTACTGTGGTTGAAAGACCACCTGAGGATTAGCGCCAGAATTAATAATGCTATTCCCAGTTGACAGTTGCCAACGTGAAATTAGGAATGTTAAAGTAGTAATGACTCCCAATTTAGGCAGCTGATGTGGTTTTCCTCAAAGGGTGAAAGTGATTTGAAAACGAAAAGAATTTCCATGATCCTCAAATATAATTGGTGGATTTTTATGGGATCAATTTAGAAGGAGAAGCAATGCTTTTAATCATGAAGGGTTGGTTCAAGCTGCATTTTCGCAGGTTAACAGGTCTTGTCACCTACCTAGTGAGTTCAGGGTCAACAATATTTTGGGCGTGGCCTGGAAAGTCTAGGCTGGATCGACAGGTACAGAGACGGGTTCAGGATCTTGGCAGTCGCTTTCTTGGGAAGTTGAGGACTTAGCCAGCTGGGACAGGGAGAATGCAGAGCCACGGGCCCGATGCTGCCCCCTGCTGGCTCAGTGACCACGGGGAATGTCATGTTTTCTTCCTGTGTCCAACTTTCCTTATCTAACGACAGCACTTGGGAGTTGTTCCTGCCACTCAGTGATCTTGGTGACGGTAATGTGCATTCTCCAACCACGCTCACGGACAAGCCTCTGTGCATTTCAATGGGATCGGCTGTCCCCAGGACAGACAGGCAGACACAACCGTAGGACAAACGGACAATGGACAGTGTTCAGAGGGGTCTCCCACATGGCACTGTCTCCCATTCCCGGGCTTCATGCTGCTGGACACTCAGCCATTTCACCAAGCCAGTCGCCCCAGAGAAGGGAAAGCAGCCACCATGCCCAGATCGGAAGGAGTGTCCTTTTAGATGGTTGTTTTTCAAATGCCAGCCTCCTAAGATGTGAGACTGCCCTGCCCTACATCAGTACCTGACTCGTGATTAATGTCCAAGGACCAGTATTAGTGTGAGCGAGTTGTAAGCGGAAAAGCGTTCACACTGAGAGCTTAACTTGGCATAGCCTTTTTGATGTTCATATTCTTATACGCGTAGTATAAAATACCCACCCAACTGTTCCAATGAGATATGGATCATGAGAGGCCCTGGTTATTTTGTGCTCACAGAATATGCCACATAGCATAAGAGGGGTGGGGTGATGTGCAGACATAGTCATTAGCTTTTCTCCACAAATCTTTCGGAACTAAGACTTTAAAGAGGTATAGCAACTTGAAGCCATTTATTGGCTAAGCCCAGAAGTACCATCCGCTGTGACCCAGCCTCAGCTCCCTGTCATTTTAATCAGACCACCAGATGGCAAATGGGTGGTGGAAGATTATAGTTCAATAATAACCACTACGTCGGGCATGATCCTCTATGGTAGGAAAGATGCGAGTTTGTTTCCACAGTAAAAACATTCAGAAGCCCGTTGCACATCGCAAATAAGATTTCTTCAAATAGCTTTTTTTTTAAGGTTGGCTGGTTGGTTCTAATGACCAATTATTATAATCTTGGAGACTCGGCCTTTATATAACAATAGTTTATAAAATATGGCAGCAAAGATTAAGATACAGAAACAATTAAGTTGTGGCCTAATAACCTTTGAGAATGAGAAGAATATTATTGTCCCAAAGCAAAGCCCCTGGGACCTGTCACTGAACTCACACTGTCCCCCACCCCACCCTCCACCCCCCACCCCCCCAGAGCCACATAAATTATCAACAACCTTCAACGAGCATTTACTGAGCACCTACTTTGGCCACATCTAGGGATGCACAAGGGAACAGAACAGATGAAAATGTCCCATGGGGAGCTGAGAATCCAGTGGGAGAGGCCATGCGGAAGTCGCTACATACACGCTGGGGAGGACTGAGCGCTAAGGAGACAAACTTGGGGAGAGGAAGTGGGAGGCTTCCCGCAAAGGCCTAACTGGCTCCCTGGAGGGATGAACGGGAGGGAGCCAGCCCCGTGGGGGAGTGTGTTCTAAGCACAGGGAACAAACAGCAAGTGCAAAGGGAGGGAGGACCACTCAGCCCCCCAGTCTCAGAGGAGACTGGCGCTGTCCTTACACACGGCAGCGGTCTGGAAGGAGGAGTGTACCCCGGCTTTGGTCATCCTTGCTCAGAACGTCTAATCGTGCCCCGAGTCAGTGCACCCCTCGCAGGGCACACGGCAGGCATTTAGCTGGCCCCCAGTGCCACCCTGACAGTGAGCCCCGTGTTGTTCAGCAGGGGCTGCGTCTGGGTTCCTGGCTGGGTAACGGCGCAGCTGGGGCTGCCTCATAGCTAGTCATGAGGAGCGGAGGAACTGGCTCCCGCTGCTATTTTTGGTGCAAGGACAAGCTCAAGTCCCTAGTGAAGTTTCGAAACAGACCTTTCAGATATTCCCAGAGGAGTAGTTCCCATATGTTTCTGTGGAAATAGAGCTTGTCTAAGCGTGACGTAACCGCATCCCCCAAGCCACCAGCAGACTCTTCATTTTTTGCAACTCTTTGAATCTTTGCTGTAAGAAACAATAACACATCCAGTGAGAACTTAGTAAAGTAAATAATTTTTACAAAGAGTCCACAGACCATGTGACAAATTCAGGCCACAGCGTTTGAATCTGGGCTGTGCGTAATTAGCATGATCTAGCTACATGACCCAGTTACTCATCTGTGGTCGAGGAAATCTGGTTCAAGATCAAGTCCTAGGAAAGAATACTGCACCTTGCAGAAGCTGTCGTCCTCGTGGGCTGTTTTTTTACACTCAAGTGGAAAAAAAGGGCCATTATTAAAAGTTCAGAGTCATAACAGGGACTTCCTCATGCCAAGGTCTAAAGGGCCTCTTGAGTGAACTTGACCTTCAGATTATTAACATTCCTTCAACCACGTGGTTCAAGAGTGCTGGGTGGGCACCAGACTTCCCTGTGGGAATCTCTTCGTACATTACATAAAGGTCTAACCACTGTGCTCTACACCTGAAACTAACCCAAAATAAGAGTGAATGTGAGTTGAAAACAATGACAATCGTGGACCAGGAAGGGTCTGGGACTCCTGCCGAGTGCCTGCGTAGAGCAAAAGGCACTTGGCAGGTAGTGTGGGCACCCACTCTGTTCTCCATTAAATGTCACCACCGCCATGACAAATCAGCATGGAATGTACCAGCCCCCAGAATCCTCAAAACAGACTTTGACAATCGTTCAGCTGGATTGATGGGTAGAGCATTGATTGGATTATCTGATGATGCCCCTGCTGTTTTTTGGAGGGTATCTCAGTAGACACTATTTTTGAAATCTGACCAATCCTTACAATTCTATAAAGACTGAACACCTCTGCTTCTAAGGTGGATTGCTAGTGAAAGCCTTTATCCACATGTATAGCACGCAGATTTTTTTTTTTTTATCACAGGCTGTTACTAGATTTGATTATATTATACCATGCCATTTTATGGCTTATTTTCATTTAATTTTAGCAGACAGACCACTCTAAGAGTAATTTTTGGATTACACAAATTTTGAGATAAAATCCTTACCATAGTTGCTTTTTCTCCATGCTAAAACGCAATCTCACTTAGGAACACTAATGTCAGGGAAGTTAACAAGGTTTATGATTTGTTAACAGAATAAAAATAGCACCACACCATCTCTAACGACAAACCCCTTAGGAGAATCCCATCCGCAGAGCAGCGGACACCACGCTTCCTCCCCCAATCTGACACATGCAACTGTTGTTTGTTTAAAAAATCACTTTTTTGTTTGCCTGTTTCACTTAACTTTTACACAAGATATGGGAAATTCCAAAGGTTCTATTGATAGTTATAGAACCAATCTCTAGGGACCACTTGTGTTTTCTGAACTTCACCCGTGACTGCTGACATTTAAGATGAACAAATACTATTTGAAGGGAGGACACGTTCTCCCATCATGTGCTGCTCACCCCCATAGAGAGTCACATCAATAGATAATAAACGGAGGCGGTGGCCAATCCATGTTGGCCCTAGTGCAACACTGAGCCGCTCTTGCTAACGCACCCCCTCTTCTGTCACCAGTAAGAACACCCGGACTTCAGACACCCTGAGCAAGCAACAGCAGACGCTGCGGATGCACATCGACATACCCCGGGCCCAGCTCCTGATTGAAGAGCGAGACACCATGGAGACCGTCGGTAAGGTCTGCGACTCCGCGCCGCTGTGCTCTGAGCCCAAACGCTGGGGGTGGGCAAGAGGAGCTGTCAGACCGTCTCAAATGCTGCATCTGCAGTGGGAAGGGGGAGAGCGGTGGTTGAGAAGCAGAATACGTGGAGGGACATGAACTCACATGCACCTCAGAGGTCACCCGAGACAGGGGTCACCCCATGCGGATCCACGTGGGATCTTTCCTGGAGGGGCCATCGGTGCCGCTCCCCAGAACGAACGCCTGTCATCAGGTAAATCCAGTAGGGCCACCCGCTGAAGTGCTGTCCTTCGAACCCAGTCTGCTCGTCACCTCTGAGAAGGCCTTCGTTAAGGAAGACGTTGCAGCTCCTCTTCGCACCTAACACACACATCTTTGCCCAGGGCCTCTGTCTCCATCCCCCAAGCATCCCATAAACATTCTGCAAGGTTTCTTCACAGTGATTTGGGGGATCGCCCAGCTTCCTTGTTCTGTGGTTACAGGACAGGCACCTGGGAAGCTTTTCAGACTTGTTTGACTGGAACTCAGCTGTCCTGACTCCTTCTGGCCTCTTTCCATTCTGAATCCGCCGTCCCACACCGCCTGCCTAGAACGTTCTATGCATTCCAGGATCAGAGCCGTCATATTTACATGCAGTAATGATCAGAAGAACAGCTCCCATTTATGGAGAGTTTTCTAAATGTCATGTACTTTGATAAGCACTTATGGGCATTACTTCATTTAACCCTCCCAACCAACATAGGGAAAAGGAACTGCCAAGTAACTGGGATATGGAGAGGTGACGTAGCGTACAAGGTCGTTACACAGATGGCTGGGAGCCGAACCAGGGCAAGGCCCCCACCAGCCGCCTACTTGCCCCCCTACCCCGCCGGCCACCTGCTTCCGCATCAACAGGCTCCTTCCCAGAACCCTTTGCCTTAGAAGCTTCACTGAGCTTCCCAGCACCCACGGATACAGACGCTGAGGCAGGTTGCCAAGGCTGCCTCGTTTCACACTTCAATCTGTTTGTTCTGGAAAGTGTTTGCTGCCATTCAGTCCCAGGGCAACCCTTTCCTGTGATTTGGCTAAAAGTACACAACTCCTGGCATGTACCCTAGTTACCTCCGGCCAGGAAGGCAGGGGTCAGTGGCCGGGTGGGCAGGACATCTCCATTGCCCCTTGCCCCCACCCTGCTGTATTATGTTCTAACAGAACAGTGGAGATGTCCTGAGCTCTTGGCTCGTAAAGTGTAAGGCCTGGGCCGTGCTTGTGGGGTTCAAGTTCACTCCCGGTATACTCACATTTACTGAAGATTGGTCAAGTCCAGTGTGGCTTTTGATTAACCAACTTCAGTTACATACAGTAGACTCGCCGTTAACTAGAACTCGAACAACTGGAAAATTGATTGACGGCTGCCTGAGATGTTGCGGTTGCTTGAGAGTGCCGGTTGTGTGCGTGCCGGTTAACGGAGAGTCCGCTGCACGGCCCATGTTGTATGAGGGGGAACTACTCGTTTTGAAATGCACACGATTTCATTAGCTTGCCCACATCAGAACATGACACCGTGTTTTGGTTTTGATGATCTTTTCAGTGGTATTTCTGGAATCCCTCTTTTTGAACCCTAATAAAGTGGGCACTAAAACTGAAATTGACGTTGACACATCAGTTTGAAGATCACAGTGAGACTCCTTGGACCTTCTAACACAGACGTGATAGTTGCTAAATGTTCCGCACTAGCCTTGCTGATCGTCCTACCTATGGCTGATAAAATAGACAGTTAGGCGGGTCCGTAGGAAGACCTGCCTGACATTCTGTCCTCAGTCGCCGCCCGAGATGCATCACAGTCCTCGCAGGGTCATCTGTCACCAAGAGTCATCTGCCTCCTGGGGATGCCTGACAGTTGGTCGATGGCATTTTCTAATTATTGGGGAAGTAGAAATGTGATGCTTTAAGATGCTCTGGGCTCAGACAACAAGGATCCCACATGAGAGCACCGTTCATTTCTACCCAGACGAATGGCGAACCGCACACAGAACAAGCGCCTGGACCTCCCCATTAAGCCCCGCCCGCAGATGCTCTGGTGGGCTCCTAGCGGGCGACGTGTCAGAAGCCCCAACACAGCCCTATTCGTCACGAGGAACGAATGCGGCTGTTGGCCCTCGGATGCAGGTGAATGGTCAGAGGCTGTAGAGGAAGGCACCCCGATCTGAGGGGCGAGGGAAGGTTTCGGGGCCGGCCCCCCACACCCTGCCCCTCTCCGGCTGCAGCCCCAGCCTCCCCGGTGCCCCACGCTGGGGCCAGCAGACGTCCCGGCCGTCTCCCTGTGTCTCTGCCAAGAGCTTTTATTCTGACTACAACAGGCTTCCCTCTCCTGCCAGAGCCTGAGTAATTGGATTTTATGAGGTTCATTCTGTTCAGAGCCTTTTTTGGGCACAGAAGTCTAGCTGTGTTGTTTATGACTTTCACGTTACCGTTCCGTGTCAAGGCGGGCTGCTGACTGATAAACCCACGCGAACATCACCCCCGACTACAGAGCTGGACAGTGTAGGAAAAACCCTTATACCCCAACCACGGCTTCCCCTGGCCCGGAAAGCTCTTGGGAAAGAGGCAAAAGCATCACAACAAACTCATGCAAAATCTTGACATCATTGAATCATGACGTGCGGCTCAACCTGCTGCCTCCTCCTCCACGCACTAAAATGCTCCCAGTTCACCCGAACCCTGGCTCCTGCTTCTGGAACCTTCGGTGCCTACGCCAGGAGGGCTTTGGGAGTCTGACAAGTGAATCATTCTGAGAAGTCAATTAAAGGGTGCTCTGGAGTCATTAGAACTCAGGAGAGGTGGGAAGAAAGGAGCATACCTTTAAAATAGAGGAACCCATGGCTCGAATGGCCGGCCCTTCTCTTTCCTCCCCCGCACCCCTCCGCCCAGACGTTTGCCAAGTTCCGTGTGACAGCCAGCCCCGTCTAGACCAGCACAGTGGAGTTCTAGTACTCAAACAGATCTGATGTCAAATGGCCGGTGACATCACCGATGATGTCCCTGTGAGATCTGGACAAACACGTAAATCCCAAACGCTATGATACGGGCAACTAGCCCAGCGAGCCTCCCCAAATCCATGTCTCCTTGATGAAAAGGCCGAGCCCCGGGGACAGGAGCGACCCTTCTCTGGGGTCGTTCACGTTAACTCGCGCTCCAACGCTAACCTCCAAGGACAACCTTCTATTTTTAGCGCTGAAACCCATTCTCATCCCGGGCTTGAATGGCTCGTTGTTGTGTTGCTTTAGAAGAGGTGATTGTTATGTTGCTGTCAACAGTAACACAAGTGCATGTGTAGGAGAGAAAAGGCTGGGGAGTCATTGAAAGGCTCATGAACATGTTTGGCTTTCTGTGTCCCTGCTGTTCCGTAGATGACCGCTCCACAGTCCTGTTGACGGATGCTGACTTCGGAGAGGCGGCTAAACAGAAGTCCCTGACGGTGACCCACACTGTACACTACCAATCAGTGTCGCAGGCCACCGGGCCCTTAGTGGACGTTTCCGACGCGCGGCCAGGAACGAGTGAGTGGTCCCACAGCGTAAACAGTGCAGGTGTTCTCCATGCTGACGACACACCTGCTCTGTCCCCCTCAACCGAAAACGTGGTCCTGTTCAGCCCTATGCCCCCTAGGAAACAAAGGGGTACGATCACATCGTTCATTGAGACACTGAGATTTCCCTGTTGGATCTAAGCTGTTATTAAAATCATGTCAGCTGGAGCCAGTTAACCCCGGGCATTGGTTTACAGTGAAAGTGTTCGAAATTTTAAGCCAAGTTAATTTTTCTGATTAGACAACACAGGAAGAGGGGAACGTAATTGACGTTAGTGTGCACCTGGGCTTTCTGTCCCAGTGCCAGGACTGGGACAGAAAGATGATGTCATAGCTTTTGCAACAACCCCACAAGGCACTTACTTATACAGTTAAACGGTGTAGCCCCCATTTTACCCATGAGAAAACTGAGTCTCAGAGAAGTTAGGCGAACAGTCGTACGCGTCACAGGCAGTGAGACCAGGATTCAGCGGTCAGACGATCTGTCCTTGAAGTGCTTCCTTTTGTCCTGAACACACTGTTTGAGAAAAATCAACTTCTGGCTAATCTGGGGGTTATGCTTTGTTTGGTTACTAATATTTGCATCTGTAATATATGGAAATTAATTACTGTGATGAAATTAAATTCCCTAATATGTATCTGGAGCTTACTAATTAGATATTCTTGTTCCTTCCTAATTGAAATTGTTCCTAACTCTCTTTTTAAAAGCTGAGAAATTGATGTCCCGATTATTATCTTTTTTGGAAGCTTTGATGTTTAGCTTTGAAATCTCTAATCACTCCCTCTGCACAAATTCATATTCTTAGAGTGTTATAATTAGAAAAATAATGTTAAAAGCTACTTTTCATAACTTCTGACTTGTAAGGCATTTGTGAGATGCACAGAGCTTCATGAAATCACGTTCTAACCGTCAGGACAGCAGCTCCAACAGTCCCCGTCAGCCCCTCCCCCAGCTAGAAGCGCCCCTTTTTTTGCACACAGTCTCCCCCCAGCACACTGTGCAGACTTACCCATGAGGCCATTACCCAGAACATAACATTTTTACTTACAAAATGTGCAAGGGCACAAAGACCCGTGAAGTGATAAGCACTAAACTTGACCTGGGAAGTTTTTTTGTCGCATTGACCTGGACGTCATTCGTGCACCCAGACACACGCGGGGCCGACTGGAAGATGAACAGACACAGTCGCCGTCCTGCCCAGCGCTGCTGTCAGCGCCGTTCTGAGCATAGCCACTCCGGGCATCTGTAATAGTTGGTGATTTCCAGCGGGCACTTTGTCTGTCAAACCCTCTCAGCTGAGTCTCCAGCCTCCTCATCAACCAAATCTCCTGCCACCATCTTTCCATGAAACAAGACGAGTTCCATTCCTGGCCAAGTGTCTGTGTCTCAGGAGTCCCTGGCGGGGCCCCGTGGGCGATCGAGCCCTCCCCCAGAGCCCCCAGCACTCACCCACGCTCACGTCACCCGCGTCGCACAGAGTTCTACAGGTGGGTGACATCATCGCTCAGCCTCAGAGGTGAGGGCAACAGCCACGTTCGATGAGCTCACAGCCAGCAAGCAGTGACACTGGGTCAAGCTGGAAGCAGCCCAACTTCAAAGCCCTGGCTCTCACCCCTTCCATGTGGCCTTTGAGTAGAAATGACAAGCGCGTCTAGGGCCCAGATGCGCCGCACACCGCTGTTAAGTGAGAAGTGTTTACAGCACAGATTGACTCTTTTTGGTGGAGACTTTGAAAGAAATACACACTCTGTCACCCAGGATGGCACTGGAACAGGCCTGATGGGGTGAGGACCCTCCAGTAAACAGGAAGTTTGCTCGTGACGTGACGGGAGTGGCCTCACCTACCAGCCGCCCCCTCGCTCGGAGACCACTGGGGAATTCATCACAAAGCACTGAGGCCTCAGCATAGCAGGAAATAAAGCCAGATTAATACCACGGCCATGGTACATGTGACATGTTTTAGAACCCTATTAGCCCCCAAATCCTCTCTTATCCCAAATTCAGGATCATTACAATAATTTGATTCAATGGGCAGAAGCATAATTCAGGGTCAGACCCAGTGTCGAAAGGCCAGGAATTATTTATATCACCTTCTAATTCGTTAGCTGTTTAGCAAGCATGCTGCCTCATCACTAAGTTGTGTTTATCTTAGAATGGTGAGGAGCCAAATCAAATACTTTCCATGCAGGGGCAGTAAATTGCAACATTTATTCAGTTAGTAGATTAGCCGGTAAGATACACAGAGGAGGCTACCGTGTGGACTCCAAGTAAAATTTTTATTTTATCTTCAGCTCAAGTACAAAACAGCTCCAAAAACATGGTTATTAAAGAAAAAATGTGTCAACATATCCCAGTATTCTACGTCCTGAGACAATTCCACCCAGAGCAGCACGGAACTGCAGGCTGTAGATTAAGGAGAGTAATAACATGACCTATATTTCCAGCATTATCAGGCCACTAGTGAGACTGTCCTCATCTAGAAAAAAAGGGGTAATGGACCAAGTTAACTTGGAAAAAGTTCCGGCTTTGAAGAGAGGCTGACATGTGCATCTGGACCATGGGACTTTCCACCTAAGGGTGATCTCAGTGAGAAATGATGGGCAGGACTAACAGGGGGAAACACAGGTGAGGATTTGGGGGGTCTGAGGAAATTATGTCCTTGAAAGGGGACTATCAGCTGACCCTCCCCACCCCCACAAGCATTCACACCAGGAATAAACCTGATCTACAGCTGTAGTTGCAAGAAAGTTCAAGAAGAATAAAAATGAGAACTCTCAAAATTTATGTAAGGGCCTGGGTAATTTTCTGGAAAAGATTCATTAGCATTTAAATAACAAGCAAGCACCACTTATTTAAGCTTCACTTACCAAGTCAATAGTGCCTGGAAGACATTCAGCTTCGTCCCCACAAGAATGTGCTTCCATCTCTCTGAGGATCTCTCTCCTAGCCTTGCCGTGGCGAAACCCAATTATCATTCATACCTTGCTGTCCAGAGAGCCTGGCATAACTCATTTACATTCTAATCAAGGCAAAGAGGAACCTTCCGATAAATCCTTCCGCAGGATGCTGCCAGTAAGGGGTGAAATGTGTCTTAAAATCAATGCCCCCGAGAATATGCACCAAGACAGAGCATTTTGATGACACAGGACATTTAAAATGTATCGATTTGACTGCCATCGTAATGCTTCTTTCCAGCCTTGGAGAATGATGGATTGGGCTCAAAGTCCAATTAACTAGAAGCTTACGGAGAGCAAAATCCTGCATTTAGAAAAGAAAATCATGTCACCACTTTCAAGTCTCTGCCTCCTGTGACCCAACTTGGAATTATAAGCAAGTCAGGGTCGTGAGGACACCGTATTAGGATCTTAGATGTCCAGGGTGAGGACACATGTGGTCAAGTAATAGGCAACGGAACCAAAAAGCCAAGTCCTGGGCCCCATTTCTGTCACTTACTAGCGGAGCTACATCATGTGTCCTCTCTGCACTTCCATGACCTCATCCCTAAAGTGACCTTGAACTATACATACTCATCCAGGGACCCCTGTGTGCCAGGGATTAGAAGAGACTACCGATGGGCCCACGGGCGAGCACCGCCCGGCCCTGGTGGGACATCCGGGCTCAGGAGCACACATAAACGAGTCCACGCAACGATGCCATGGGCGGGCCCTCTTCGTTTCGTTCTCCTCGAAACTGCTCCGTTAGTGGTGAACAGTAAACGTGGCCTGCAGTGTGTACGGGTGGCCAGAGCATTGCCAAAGGTAACAGCAAAAAATTCCTCCCTGCGCCAAAGCAGAGAATTCAACGGGCGAAAAGGCCCATCTGGGGTCTCGTGTTGCCTTCAGACTGAAACCCCTGAAAAAATCTCTGCAGGTAACTGAGCCGCTCTGCTTTTCCAGAGAATTCCAGAGGAGGCAGTGCTGGGTCCACTCTGAGAACGTCTGTTTTCCAGAGTCGCGCTAAGGACTCTGTCCCCTCCTAGACATGCTGCCTTTGGTTCTGGATTTTAGAGAAAGGGAAACCCATCCAGGACCATCCCACGTACACGTAAACCTACGGTGCTTCGGAAGGCGGTAGGCGCACGGAATCCACTCAGTGACAGTGCGTTCTCCACGCGGAATAATCCAGGTCTTCGTCAAAGTTCAGGCAATTCCACTGAAGGGACAAGTGACCGGACACAAAGGCTAAGAGTGGGAGGACACAGCAGGACCCTGCCTCTGCTCCCGGAGTTTGCTCTTTATGTTCGTGAATAGAACAGTCACACTCCATGCAGTGAGTTCATAGAGGAAAGCGGTGCCCCGGAAGACCCTGTGTTCGTTTCCTAGGCCCCCCGCAACAACCGACCACAAACTGGGGGGCTTAGAACACAACTGTGTCGTCTCACAGCCCAGGGGCCAGAGCCAGGGCGTCAGCAGGGAGGCTGCAGCCTGTTGGGGGTGGGGGCCTTCCTGCCCCTTCCTAGTTCCTGGTGGTTGATGCTGGCCTTTGATGTCCCTCAGCTGCCTCCAGGCGCTGCCTCCAGCGTCCCTCGGCCTTCCTCCCTCCCATGGCTGTCTCCTCTGCTTATAGGAACACAAGTCATGTTGGGTCAGGGGCGCACCCAATCCAGTCCGACCTCACCTTAACGGATTACATCTGCAGTGACCTCAGCTCCAAATGAGGTCCCCTTCTGAGGTCCCGGGGGTTAGGCTGCGGATACATCTTTTGGGGGGACACAGTTCGATCCGTATCAGCACCTCAAAGTAGGAGGACTGTGGAAAGGAAGCCACGTAAGGGTGTATTTGCTGCGCTCCTTTATATTCCAGAAGATGGTGATTCTCAGGAAACATAAGTGATGTGCGTCAGGGTCATGAAGCTATTAAGGGCCAAGAGCAAGGCTCGAATTCATGGCTCCTGAATCTGTTCTAACATCCTTGCCCTTACGGGGTTCACTGAGGTGCTAGTATCCCATGTCTGCCTCAGACCATGAGAGAAAGGAAGCAAGTCCCGGGGATGGTGGGGGGTCAGGGGAGGCTTCCTGGAGGCACGCCCCCTGCAGGAGGGGTAGCGGAGCTGTTCGGAGCCCCGCACTCACTGCCTGGACCACAGCAGACCACGCCCCCCAAGGGACCAAGACAGACGTCCTTCTCTGCTCTTCCCAGATCCCACCACCAGGAGGAACGCTAAGGCTGGGCCCACGGCCAGGAACCGGTACGCCAGCCAGTGGACCCTCAACAGGCCGCACCCCACCATTTCCGCACACACCCTCACCACGGACTGGAGGCTGCCCACGCCCCGGGTGGTAGGATCCATGGACAAAGAGAGTGACAGTTACAGCGTCAGCCCCTCCCAGGACACAGGTACGGCCCGCCCGCCTCCCTGTCCTCCAGCCCGGCCACCCAGCTCCGGGGCCCCGCCAGCTCCTCCTCACTCTCCTTCAAGGTCACTTGCAAACTGCTAGGCCATTTATCTAACAGGTGCCCACCCAACGGCACAGCGCCGAGGACACCCGGGGCCCGGTGAATTCTGCAAACGCCAACCCGACTTCTCGGGTGTCCTCAGTCTCACTCCCACGCTGCTCTGTCCTGTCCCTTCCCGCCCCGCTGACACACCATGGACAACTCTAAAAAGTCCCCCATGTGACTTCAGTCACTTCTGGGCGCACTTGAGGGCGTCCCACCTGCCTAGTCCCCGGGACTAGGACCCTGCACCCCGAGTAGGGAGCGCAGGCTAAGCCGCCTGACAGTTGCGCTGGGGTTGATTACAAGGTAAGTCCCCTGTCTGTGCCATCAGGCACCAGGATGTCACTTCTGAGAGAAGACAGGGCCTAAGAATAGCGCCACTGCCTGCCTCCCCCCACCCCCCACCCTGAAAATTTTGACAGGAAATTATATCTAAACCTCGTAGCTGCAGGGAATGTTAATACTCGTGTTCTTTTGTTCTGGGTGACACACTTCAAAAATAGTGTTCCTGAGGCAAAGTGTCACCGCGTACCTTTAGTTTCATGGCTGTTATTTCTCTTGGAAGAGTCTCCGAGTTCCACAGGGGCGACTTCAGACCTCTGTAACCCGTGGGCCTCGCGGGCGGAGGTTCTTCTGACCCAGAGGCACCCGCTTTGGGTTCTGGGGGTTTCCGGGGCCCCACCAGGGGCGGCCAGCCCGAAGACTGAGTCTCAGGGGCCGAGGGCCCTTCTGCCTCGTGGCCCGCCTGCGTGCAACGCCACCGCTCCTCTCGGATGCTGGTCCCGTCCTCCCGGGCAGGCTGAGGCGGGAGGAGAGGAACTCAGCCCGTCCCTGCCCCTGAACGCGTCCCGGGGGCACTCACCCAGGGGCGGCCACCGCAGGGCGCGGAGCACGGCGTGCCCACCTGCTCCCACAGACGTGCGCTTTTCTGGGGGGCACGCTCCTGGTGTACCGTAGTGGCCCAGGCTGGCCGCCTCTGAGGACAGCGATGTCGTGAGCGCATTTGCCGAGGCTTGCGAGGCTGGCCTCTGAGTGACAGGCCGTCCTTAGACAAACGACCCGGGAGTCCTGCCGGGCCGGGAGGGCTGGAGGCCCTTCGGGGCTGACGCGCCGCCCCGCTCTGTCTGTCCCCCGGGCACAGATCGCGCGCGCAGCAGCATGGTCTCCACGGAGAGCGCGTCGTCCACGTACGAGGAGCTGGCCCGGGCCTACGAGCACGCCAAGATGGAAGAGCAGCTGCGACACGCCAAGTTCACCATCACCGAGTGCTTCATCTCCGACACGTCCTCCGAGCAGTTGACGGCAGGGACTAACGACTACACCGACAGTCTGACCTCCAGCACCCCTTCAGAATCGGGGATCTGCAGGTTCACCGCGTCGCCCCCCAAGCCTCAGGACGGAGGCCGCGTGATGAACATGGCGGTTCCCAAGGCCCATCGGCCAGGTGAGGAGAGGGGTGCGCGCCCCCTTGTTGGGGGAAGCCCGCCTCGCTCCCCCAAGAGCTCTGCTGGGCAGTTGGACGGGGCGTTCTGTTGCCGACTGCGGCGCAGTGAGCCACCCCAAAGCCACTGGCTCACAAACACTCCCTTACTTCGTTTACGAACCCGAAGGGCAGCCAGGGCTTCGTGGGGACAGCTGCTCTCTGGCCCCGCAGCGTCAGACGGGGGCGCTCAGTGAGGGCTGGCGGAGCCACTTCCGAAGGGGCCCCTCGCATGGAGAGTCAGCGCTGGCTGTGTGGTCCTGCGTGGCTTCCACAAGGTGGCTCGGGCCTCCCCAGAGCCTGTGACTCTGTTCTGACAGCCAGTGTCCCAAGAGGCCGGCCGTGGGGATGGCCCGTTTCTTCAGGCCGAGGCTGGAAATGGGCACATCACTTCTGCTGCGTCCTGTTGCCCGAGCAGTGACGGAGCCCCAGGCGATTCGAGAGAGGGAGACCCCACGCCTTGATGAGAGGCGCCTGGAAAGCTCGGGGCCCGTGTTTGTAACGAAACCGCTGTGCTGCGGGCTTCAGAGCAGAGCGGTCTCACGGGGCACCTGCGTTTGGGACTTGGTTTTCCCGAGTCACCCAGCGTGGCCGTCACTGGCTGCAGTTTGGTCTCTGCCTTGAGCGTGTGAGCGTGGTCTGGGTTTGGGGACGGAGATGCACATTCGAAGGCCTGCAGGGCTGACCGATCGTGGAAATGGATGGAGAGAATGTGGAGCAGGTTGCAGGGGGCGGTGGAGGTGTGGACAATTTGGTGACAGTCAGGAGCAAAGGGATTCTAGCAAGCTCCCACCGGCTGACCCCCAAGGGGAAACGCGGCCTCCTATGAGCGGGTTTCTCAAGAGAAGCCAGAAATCTCAGTTGCATGTGACACGCACAGAGTTTAAACGTTGGCTACGATATTTGCAAACCCGTGTATAGAGGCAGATGGAACATATCTTCTGACTGAAGCCAAATTGTGGCCGCCGCTGTAGTTATTCTCTGGAGAGTGGCCTCTGGTTTTCTTTCACCCTGAAATAGCTCCTGGAGAGGTTTCTTCGCAGACTGGCCCACCCCCTCTTGTTGACTCCAGTCTATTTCTCTTCTTCCCGTTTCCTGCCTCTAGACAGGTTCCATTTCAAAAATTTATCTTCACTTTCAAATGACTGTGATTCCCTTGGGTTTTATGGCAGAAAGCCCGGCTGAAATGAGCCTTATAAATGCATAAAAATGTATAAAATAGAAATTGTCTATCCAGCAATTAATCTTCTAAACAGAGTCGAGACCGATGCCAGCAGATGAGCCTCACAGAGAAGGATGGCTTCATTCACTTCCGTCCCGGCTACCTCCTCAGGGAGGCAGGGGGCTGTTATTTGTGGGTGTTTGTATTCCAAGTATTTGTTGTTGTTGACATTTATGTGCAAGGAAGATGCAGAAAAACGTAGGACAAGTGCTATCCCTCTCTGTATCTGTTCAGCCTGAGGATAAGGAAGACGGGGGGCGGGGGAGGAGAATGAGCATGCTCACAACCTTTCTGGGCCTCAGTTGCTGCATCTGTAAAATGGGTGTAACGTTGCAAGGACTCACTGCCGACACGCATAGAAGCCAATACTTACTGTGGCTTTGGGGAAAATGAAAAAGATTTTATTACAGGTCAAGGGCAAGGACATGGGAGGCAAGACTCAACTCTGTCCCCAGATCTAAGGTTCAGGACAAGCTCTGCGGGGTTTCAGCACCCGGCCTCCCTGGACAGCGAGCCTTTCACTTCTGAAAGGTCCCCGTGTGCAGGTTCGGCGGCTGTCCTGGGCCCGTGGCCCCGTGTGGGTGCGGGGAACATTTAAGGTTCACAAGTGTTACTCGTGAGTGGTGTATCTGAAGTTTAAGTGTTGATTCCAGGTCTTGCTAGAAACAGGACCGGAGCAACTTCAGCTGGTTCAGACATTACAACATTGGTGCCTACCAGCGGGGTGTGTGAGGTGTGAGTGGTGTGCACAGGGGGAGTCCTGAGGCAGTTGGTTCTGTTGTTGCCCTGCGGGCCTGTTGTTAGAATTCCCAGGGACTCCCAGGGTCGTCTCCAGATGTGCTGCCAGCTCCCCTCTTCCTTCCTCCTGTTTACTGTCCTTTCATGGTCACTGGTGCGCCGGAAAGCATCGCCTCATTGGTGTGTCACCCGGCGGGGTACTGCCTGCTTCCATCTAGGACACATGGCCACCATGTCCCCTCACAGAGTGAGCCCCTGGGTCATCTGACTGTCCAATGCGTGCAGACCTACAGTTAAGCAAGGGTTTGAGTTCCCTTCTGATGACTTCTTCATATCACTGGATTCATATTGGACAACAGATTGAACTTTGCTCGTGACGTCGTTGCCTGGCTCCCTCAGACCAGTGGAAAGATCACAACTAAGTTCCTATCGTCTTAATAGATTATTTACACTGTCATGATTTTATAACTGTAGGTCTGAATGATTTTTTAAATCCGTATGAGTCCTAAAAAACTTTGCTTTTGTCCACTCTAGATGACTATACTGTTAGTGAACATTTTATATGCATTTCAGAGACAATATTTCATCCTTCTGGAAGGCTTTCTCTTGCTCCTGTCAGATATAGCTACGTTCAGCCCTGGACACAACACTCGAGATTACAATTTGTTCTTCTGTGACTGGAGGCTGTCATTAGCTGTTCCTGGAGCCATGGGCCGTGTTCTCTTGTGGTTCTAGAGGGTATCAGTTAGCACGCGTGTCTGGGTCGTCCTCCAAATCTCTGGATATCTTTCTCCTCACCATTGGTTCCCCTTTTCTGTTGATCTTTACTTCCCCACTTAACAACCCCTCCTTTAAACTCTCTACAAAGGAGGATCAAGTTGAATGAACTTGTCCAACTCCTGGCTGCAGGAAGATTAGAAATGCGTCTTCTATTTCTCTGTGTCTAGCAGCGATCGGCAGCAGGGTGTCTGCTCAAGAAATACTTTTAAATTATTTAGTGGAATTGAGTGTATACTCCTCACACTGCGTCCAGCATATATAGTAGGTGCTTAACAAATATTAGTGAATGACTGGATATGTCATGGTTGTGACAATGACAAGACTGGCCAACAGGTTAAAATATTATAATTATTAGAAACTAATAGTAAAATACCAGAGGACAGTTGTGCACACTCCATCTTCCTAACTATGCACAAAGTGATTCGTTTCTGTTCTTGCTCTTAAGAAGTCAACAGGAAACCTCCTCCTCAGACATGAGCGTGGTCCCCGCGAACGGGCAGCTCAGGGGCGCAGGCGTCAGAATCGAGCTTTCGACTCCTCATGATACCTGAACTGTGAATTTGCTGCACTTCTGGGATGTGTGTATCTGAAATCAAATGCCGCTTGTGTCGTTTTTGTTTTGTTTTTTCAATCGGGACGGCTAGTCCCATCTTTAAAAGCATAACACAAACCGAACAAACAAAACTCTCTGTCCCGCCCAGAGACGGCTGGAAAGTTCCGCCGCTTCTTTCCGTCGCGGTTCCGGTGGCTTCCAGGGCTGGGGCAGCAGCGTCTCATGTGGGTTTCGGGCAGCATCGGGAGCCGGTTTCTAACGTCTTGGATTACCGCTGCTGCCTTATTCATGATGTTTCCCCCGTGCCGTCCAGAGATGCCGGGGCGCGAGGCCACTTCAATCCACTTAAAGCTTCAAAGACGTAATCTAATACGCCTGGCCGGCGGCAGGGCGGGCGCGGGCCCCCTAAGGGCTGGGCTCCCCGACTCCGGGCCCCCGGCCTTCAGCCCATGCACGTCAGCCGTTCCGTGATGACAGCCACGGACCTTTTTCCAGCCGGACGGGGCCGCCGTCTGCCTCGCCGTGTTGGCTCTCTGAGTCACCAGTTACATGAGCTGGTTCTTGGAGGTTACTTTCAGGGTGCACTCACCCCACCTCTCATGCGCCCCTGAGTGTGGGTGGCACCGAAGGGCATGACACGTAAGAGGCGGACCCTCAGCTGCAGGACGTGTGACCTCTGCTGGGGTTGCCCCCTGCCCGGCTGCAGGACGCGTGACCTCTGCTGGGGTTGCCCCCTGCCCGGCTGCAGGACGCGTGACCTCTGCTGGGGTTGCCCCCTGCCCGGCTGCAGGACTCGTGACCTCTGCTGGGGTTGCCCCCTGCCCGGCTGCAGGACGCGTGACCTCTGCTCCAGTCGCCCCCTGCCCAGAGCTGTCCTTGCCCTGTGTGCCTCTCGTATTGGCTCTTGGATCAGAACTAGACTCCAGGGAGCCGCACTGGCAGTACCCTTGCCCATGCCCACCCTACCCACATCGTTCTCGCCAGCTGGGCTCTCGAGCTCCGCTCCTGGCTGGGACCCTGGCGCAGACCCACAGCTCCGGACCCCATGTGTCACACGTCACTCCTCTCACACAGGTGCGCGCCTACCTGTCCTTTCTCCTCTGGGTCGGGCAGCTGCGGGCCCAGGCCCTGGGCTGCCATCTTCCTCTTATGTCCTGCACATCATCACCACTCGGTTTTGAAATATCTGTCGTGAACATTATTATGTGAGCTGTGGAAAGGGTGTTCTTCCAAGTGCAAGTGTCTCTGACGCCTGTACATGTGCACATGTGCGTGCACACACCCACGGGCATGCACACACATGCACACACATGAGCTCACAGGCGTACACACGCACACCGGTGCTTTGGCCTCCACCCCTCTGGAGATGGCGCTGCCTCCCCCGGCCCAGCCTCTCTGCTCCCTTCGCCCCTTCAGCAGGTCGCTGTGGAGCGCCTGCCCACTCAGTAGCCACCCTGTGTGGGAGCTGGGGGTACAACGCAGACAAGACCCCACTCAGACGCGCTTACATCCCTGGGGGAGGCAGCCGCCAATCAAGTAAACGAGTAGAATGTTTTCAGGGCCTGGTCAGCGCTGGGCAGGGAAGAAACTCCAGGGAGGGGGTGTTTGGGAGAAGATGGTCACAAAGACATCCTGGAGGTGACGAGCCGTGAGCGGAGGTCTCGGTGACAGATGGGCAGAGGGCGCAGGGCCAGCATCCTCAGGCAACAGAGAAGTGACACAGGCTGGGGCACTAGACTGAGAGACCGAGATACTCGTGTGCTCAGCCTGGCTCTGGCCAGAGAACCGAGTCTCTCTGAGGGGCGTTTGCAATTCCGTCCACTTAAGGACCCTCCTGTCGTTTTACTCTGCTGTCCCCAGACACCTAACGTGATGGTAGGACTTGTTCTGAAGGGTCCAGGTCTGCAGCTCTAAGCCCACTTGCCTTTTGCACCCACCTCCCCGCCATCCTGGCCCTAGTTCCAGGTTCCCGAGCCCCAAGAACCTTCCCACGTTCCCTCGCGAGTTGTTAGAGCTGCCACGGCACGTCCTCTGGGTCCTGAGTGTGTGTCCTTCTGTTCTGACCGCTTTCCCTCAGGCTTCTGAGCCCCTCAGCTCACTGGTCTCCTGGGACGTGTTACTGGGGTTTGGCTCTGGTTGTTGGGGAGCCCACAGGTGGTGGAAGGTGAGGAGAAAGCCTGTACCTGACAGACCCGTGAAGGAGAGCCCCCCCCAACCTGTCCTGCTGAGTGAGCAGAAGGAAGCTTCTAGATGCCGGTGCTACCGATGACAAGCAAAGGCTCCCCACTGGGGCTGCGTCTCCAGACAGGCCCTGTTAAGACACAAATAGATTCCAGTCATTTCTTCAGCCCATATCTGTTGACTCTTCTCTAAAAATATCAATCCTGTGCCAGTGATTATCCAAAGACACAGCGGTGTTAATAAAAGAAACCAACGCTTCCCCCTCGTCTCCGTAGTTTATCAAGATGTCACCTAGTGTCCAAGGCAGAAGACAGAGGGTCTTACAGACACAAGGCTGATAAAGGAGGAGGTTGAAGAAACAAGGCGAAAATCCGGCTTATGGAAGACAGACACCACCCCTCCTCCACACACACACTCACACTCTCACTCTCACTCACACACACTCACACAGCCTGGTGTGATGCCACAGTGAGTCAGGAGTGCCCAGAAGGTGCTGGGAGCACACACCTCGGTCAGAAGACGCCGTCTTTCAGTGCTGTCCTGTGTGTGTACAGCTTGAATACATCCTGCACCCCAAACTGGGAGCAGCAAGCCATCTGTGCAAGTGGGGGGTCGCCCTGCCGTGTTGAAACTCCTTGCAAGGCCTCCCACTGCCTTCCTCCCCAGTGGGGACCCCTGCCCTCGGGGCTCCCCGCCTCTGGCCTCCTGAACTCCACAAACTTGGATTTCTCTGCCCGTGACCCCCTCGTTTCCACCCAGTCCTTCTGCAGGGGACTCAAGATGAAGGGTTCTGGAGAAGGTTCTGAGAGCCCCGAGCCAGGGTTCCTCCTCCATGGTCCCCAGTGTGTGGGTCCCCACAGATCCCACGCGGGAGCTGCCGTTGGACCTCAGAGACCCTTCCCCAGCGGCGACTTCAAAGTCCCTGCTCACACGTTACAAGCTTGCCTAAGAGTCGGGGCAGGTTTTCCAAACCTGCTTTTTGTTCAAAACCACTTTGGTTCCGAAGAAACGTGAGCGGCCGCGAGCCCAGAGCCCCGCTTTATGTCCGCGTAGCTCTCAGCGTTCCCCGGGGAGCAGGACGATGGCCATCGAGCCCTGAAAGATGCATGGAGCCCCTCCCGTCCCAGCCGGGGAAGGGAATAGGACCCGCGTCCGCGGGCCTCGGATCGCAATCTCGCGTTATTTATTCAGGGTGTTTCCTGGGTGCCGCTTGGGAATGAAGATTCGTTTACCAAGAGGCGTCGGCTTACGCGTTTTCATTACCGAGCCGCCCCGTTCCCGTGAAACTGAAAGCGTCACATCTCGTCCGGCTCGGTCAGGCGCGGGCCGAGCTGTCGCAGTCTGATCGGTGTGCTTCCCACGGAAATTGCTAGAACCCAAGCACCTAGGCTTCCTCTTGGGTTAACATCCAGCTCCATCCAAGCAGAGACCTCGTTAGAAATGACACAAGTACCTGCTTCAGTGGCCCCAGCGGAGCTGTGAGCCCCTAAGGATTCTGAGTCGCTTTCATTCGGAGCAAGTTTGGTGTGAAAGCCGGTGCGTGGCCCCCGGGGGCGGACGAGGGAGGACTTGCAGGGGAGGGAAAGGCGGCCCTTGTGCTGCGCCTTGGAGTTTCGGGTTCTCAGAAACGCGGTCATCGCCCCCCACCGATCCCCAAACGCCTCACACAGATGTGCCCGCACCGTGTTCACCGGTGGGAAGGTTCAGAGCATGAGGAGTCTCTGAGACGTCACGGTCCCTCAGGAAGCATGCCGCCCCTTCACGTGACTACAGGTCAGAGCTCCTCACGAGCGGAGTCACAGAACCGTCTAGAGGCAGAGGCAGATGTCAGCACAGAACTCTCATTCTCGCTCTTCCCGTTCTCCTAAGTGCTTACCCAGCGGGTCACATTGGAGGGGGACGGTCCCAGGGCGCCCACCCCTCCCTTTCCCCCAGGAAGACCGCGTTGAGGTGGAGAAGGAGTCCTTCTGACCGAATGCAATGTCCTTCGAGTCAAAGTCACGTGAAATGAGGACACACTGGGCAGGATGAACCTCGGCCACCTCAGCTGGTTTCCCAGCAGCACATGGCTCCTTGCACTGGGGCCGCCCTGTGCACTGTGTGTAACACAACCGCAGCACCCCGGGCCCGGTCCAGTAGAGGCCAGCAGCTGCCCCCCAACGCTGACAACCCACAACGTCTTCAGCCCCCGGGCCCCTGGGGGCCAACCGCCCTGGGCTGGGGCCGTGACCCAGGTTGTGGGCGCGTTTCCCTGGCGTGTGCACGTGAACGGCAGGGGCTGGAGTGTGAGGAATGGGCATCCGCTGTGGATTTGCCGCATCGACTCGTTCGGGCTCCGTTTCGGTCCCGGGTTGGCCTCCTTCCTCCGAAGGGGACCGCGCTGGGACCTCGTGTGCGCTGAACGCGCCGCGCTTGCAGGAAGCCGCGCTTCCCCGAGGGGGACGGGAGTGCCCGGCCCGCCGAAGCGAGGCGGGTTTGACACAGTTGGGCCACCGAGGCCTGGGGGCCCCTTCGCGGGGCGTGACGTGGGACGTGATGGCTGTGGGACCCCCAGGGCGAGGTGTGCCGCCTCAGGGCTTGAGGGGGCAGGTTGTTATGGCAGCAGTGAGCGAAGCGGTTAGGGACAGAGGGGGAAAGCGATGCTGGCTGACTGGGTCTGAACTTTTGGAGATATTAGTGGCACCATGGGGCCCCCAAGGGCAGTGGCAGGAGGGTGAGACGTGGACCATTACGCCAAATAACAAGGCATAACGTTGAAGTGACGACTGGGTCGTGCCTCGCTCCTCAGGGCGTGAGTCAGAGCGTGCGGGGACTCCAGGCGGCGCGGGTGAGGGGTGCGGCTGTGGTCTGGGGGCGCTGCGGGCTGATGAGGCAAGGTGGAGGAACGGTTCGGTCACGTGGAGGCCCCCGGGAGGCTGGGCCGTCACTGTCAGGCAGGGGACAGAGCCCTGTGCTCTTCTGTCATCTGCTCTCACACCGCTACCTCTCAGCGTCCTCTCTGCTCTTTGCCACATCCCCAGATGCAGCTCACTTCTTTCTTTTCCATCAGCTTCTCTCTACTTGGGCTCTTTGTCTCTCATTTTTATTTCTCCCTGGTTCCTATGTCTCCATGTTTCTTCCCTGTGTGCACACACATGTGTGTGTCTGCATGCATGTGTGCATGTGTGCGCACATGTGTGCATGTGCACAAGTGTGTTTGCATCTCTGTGATCCTACTCTCTCTCTCTCTCTGGTTCTCCCCACTCTGGTTTTTCTGTCTCTTCCCAATTTTCTGTTTCTCTCCCCATCTCTCTGTCTCTGTCTCTCTTTCTCTCTCCTCCCCTCCCTCTCACGCTTGCCCTGCCCCATCCCCTCAGCCCCTGAACTTGGCTTTTCAGGGCATTTTCTCTCACCCCCACCCCCCCAGGCATCTCAGCCTCCTCCACCCTGCGCCCTCACTCCTGTTCTCTGACACAAGGCATGTCACCGTCCTCGGAACACAGCCCAAAGGGGTGACTGTTCATGACACGCAAGTACTAGGTTCAGAGCCCACACAGGACGCCTTTGCTGGCTGTCGGCATGTCTGTATCCACGTGGGGTTTGGGGAGGCAGCGAACCAGGCTGGGCTGATCAGGAAGGTGTTAGAGGTGCTGGCAGTTGGTAAGCGGGGTGTAAGGAAGACATGCAGGGAGCGCTGCGGCCCCCACCCTTTCCCTCCTGGCTTCAGAGTCTGAGCCGGGTCCTCCTGCCAACCCTGCCCTCTTCTCCACATGTCACCTTCCCACTCAGTGCATGGCGGTCCCCTCGCAGTTCCCTCCCTCTCTGTCTTTCCATCTCTCTCTCTCACACACACACACACATTCACATGCATTACGTGTGCATGCAATACACATACACACATATTCACACACATGCACACACATATACACCCATGTATGCACACACATAGATACAAACATGTTCACACACATGCACGCAAACACATAGCTACACACATTCACATATATGCATGCACGCACACACATGCACATGCACACAGACACATGTGCATCCACACACGTGCGGACATGTGTGTGCTCATATATGTCCATGCAGACGCCTGTGCGTGCATGCACACGCACATAGACACTCCCATGCCTGTGCCCTGTTGCTGCACAGCGCGCTGCCCCTGGCCCCCTCCCACAGTGCTGTTTTACTCCTTCTCTGGGCCTTTTATTTTGTGGATAGAAATTTCAGCACAAGGGAAACAAGACAGGGCATGGAGACGAGAGCCAGGAAAGTGAGGTAGTGGGCCATGTGCATCCCCGCAGGCAACAGGCATGGCCTCGGCTCTGCGCATGCGTGTGGACATCACGGGGCCTGGGCACCTGCAGAGGTAACTCCGGAGTTCAGAGCAAAAGAGGTCCTGAAGCCCTGGGTCATGCTCTTGGCAGCTGATGGAAGAACTCAAGGGGGTCCTTGCTGATGAGCTCCGGGGCACAGCACTGGGTAGAGAGGTCAGGGGAGCTCAGACAGATGCCTTCCAAGAGGCCTGAGTTCCCCCTGGAGGGGACTCCGGGTCAGCCACTTGCAGCCTCGTGCTGAGGGGGCCTGTGGGCGCCTTGGTATGAAAGGGAGGATGGATGAGCATAGGACCCCACCCACCACAGCCATGCCGGCTGCTGTCATTAGTCACTAGAGAGAAGCCCCCTCCCTGCTGGAAGCAGAGGCTGTCCCCAATGGTAGGACTGTTCGGACATGTTCCCCGTGAAGTCCCAGCGTAGCCCAGCCCAGAGGGAAGGGCGTCTGCACCCGTGTGTTGGGGCTGTTATGACTGAGGATCGCCAACTGCGCAGCCTATTCTCACAGATCGGGAGGCAGACTCCCGGAATCAGGGCTGTCACCGGGCTGTGCCCCCTCCAGGAACCCCACACGAGAGCCCTCCCACCTCTTCCGGCTTCCGGTGGCCCCCAGTGCGCCTGCCCTTGTGGCTGCATCACCCCATCCTCTGCCACCATCTGCACGTGGCCTCGTCCCGTCTTCTCTGTGTCTCAAATCCCGTCCTGCCTGTCCCTTACAAACACACCCGCCATTGAATTTAGGGCCCGCCTGACACCCAGACAACCTCATCTCACACCCTCACCTTAATCGCGTCTGCAAAGACTCTCTCTCCGAGTAAAGTCACATTTCCAGGCTCTGAGGGTGGGATGTGGATGTATCTTTAATATATATATGTATATATGTTTTGTTTTGTTTTGTTTTGTTTGAGAGACAGTGAGAGAGAGAAAGAAGGGGGAAGGGCCCAGAGCAGTTGTACATCATTAGCTGTGACGTGGCTTCATTCCGCACAGGTGGATGTGGGGCACTGCGGGGCCAGAAATGAACTGGGCTCCCCCGAATGAGAGGTGAGAACCTCGCCGCCATCCTGGTGGTTACCAGTTGCACAACAGCTCAGCATATGGGTCTTCCCAGGCTGGTGTCCGGATTCGATCCCCAGACCTCACAGTTACAAGCCAAGCGCTCAACCTGCTGAGCTCTCCTGGCCTCCCCTTGGATGTATTATTTGGGGGGACACTAAACAACCCACTAAAGGCAGAAACCACGGAATAAGAAAGAGTTCCCAGCTCATGTCTCTGGCAGGTGCCAGCCCACGTTCTGACAGTGCCTCGTCGCATGCATTACCTCATTAAATCCTCAGCATCACCCTACGTCGTAGATGCTTCCATCAGACCCATGCTATGAACCAGGAAGCTGAGGACAGGTGTAGACCAGTCAGGTTAAAGGCAGGCAAAGTCACCCAGACTGCTACCCTCTTTTTTTCCCCTCAGACCATGACTCAAAAGCCTCCGTTAGAATCCTTGTTCGGTTTCTCCAGCGAGAAGCAGGCAGGTGGAGAGCAGGGAGTTTAAAAGCAGGGGTGCGATCCCTGGACTTCCAGGCGGGCCCTCCATGCCGCCTTTCTGGACCGTAAGTGTGCGGGTTGTCTCGGGACCTGTAGGTGGCTGAAGAACATAGAACACAGGCGGATGATTAGAAAACCCAAGGTCCCAAGTGCCCCTGGGACCAGTGAGCACGTGGGGTGGGATCTTAATGGACACGGAGTGTCTTTAATAAGCCACGCTCCCCGCCAGCGACTCTGGGGCTCCCCTGGGTGTGAGCGCATGAATTATTAAGAGAGCTCATTTGCAGCTCTCACGCTGTTGAGAGGGCTACTCTGGGTGCAATTCAGAAAACACCTACTGTCCAAAGGGCACATTAGAGCCTCACAACTTATTATAATAAAGCTTTGCCTGAACAACTGGATCACTGAGAGATAGCGGGTGTTCAGAGGCGCGTGGCCGACGTGCAGAACGCCAACGCGAGCAGCCGCCGTCTATGAAATGCGGGGCTGAGCTGTTTCCATGAGCAGGATTTCCAATCCTCACCTTCTTTGACTGCCCTACCCTCTTGGTCACTAAATCTAAAAACGGGAACCCCCACAGACAGGGGAAGAATACCATAGGCTTTGTCTTCACACACGTTTGTGTCATGCAGACGGGGAGCTGAGCATCCTAGAATCCAGCTGGGAGCAAGACGTGATTGCTTCTTTGGGGCTTAATAAGCCGCGTCCGTTCAGTGGGGAGCCGCTGGGGTGGAAACTCATTCCCAAATCTGTGACAACACAGTAGAAATATGTCAGGTGCTCGAGAGCCAGTTGGGTCTCAGAAACAGCGTGAGGCATTCTTGACCTATATTTGTCCATAACCCTGGACGTAAGTGAATTCCACATTTGGCACATCCTTGGGGGAAAAAAATGATCAAAAAATAGTCTTGTAAATAAATAAAAGAGTAAATTAATATCATCTGCTTATCAGGATCTTAGGAATAAAACATAACCACTTTTGGGAAATTGGACATGTACAAATTTATAAATTTCACAATTTGGTAAATTAGAGCATGTAGATTCATATACAAAATGTTCTTCACACTACAAAACAATCTTCCAGTTTCATTTTTAATAGCAGCTGTTAATGTTTTCATGGTATTTGTTTGCAAATAATTAACCTCGAGTAGAGAAAATAAATACATTCGCTACCATAAATGAAGATAAATAATTTTCAATGTCATCATAAAAAGCATTTATGACAGGAGGATTTATTTTTTTTAATCAAATACTTTCATTGTTTAGGAACAAGCTTAGTACACATCGCAAGATACACCTGGACATTCAGTATTAGAGTCTATCATTACAGGCTTTATGCCACTACGTTTTCTAATCCAAAACTCAGATGCATCAAGTTAGTAAGAGCCTTTGCACAAAAATGTCAAATTACTGTCTTTTTCTGTGTATAAGACACCCCAGTGCATAAGACAATCCCAACTTTTCTACCCAACATTAAGAAATCAATATACGGGTTACTTCCATATATAAGATGACCCCCAATTTTTGGTTTCACAATTTTAGACAAAAGTATCATCTTATATACAAAAAATACAGTGTGTGATTTTCTTTCTAAGAGTGTTATGGCCAATTTATTGTCAAGATATTTATTATTGGGCTTCCCTTTGATCCAGCTCGCTAGAAGAAGCCAACACTGAATTAGAGCCACTTTGGTTTCAGCCAGACAAATCCAAAGTGTCACCAGGGCCATTTTAAATATTTATTTATTTATTTATTTATTTTTGACAGAGAGAAAGAGAGAGTGATACAGAGACAGAGAGAGAACTGAACTGGGGGAGCTCCCAGTTCAGCATAAGGTTCTGCACGGGTCGGGACCGGGATTCGATTCTGGGTCCCCAGCGCTGCAAAGTGAGTGCTTAACCCACTGAGCCATCCCGGCTTCCCCTAAAGGTCATTTTAGTGGACCATGTGCCCCAGTTCCTAACGGAATCGCGGAATTACTCATCGCCCTGTGGTGGGACAAAGACAACCTTAAAAAACCAATGGGAAATTGCTAAGTGGATTTTTGCATCATAAATACCAAGTGGCGTGACAGTATAATGCAAAGACGCGGAAATGAACTTGGTAAATTTCCCAAACACACGGTTATGGTTTCTCTTATCTTAGGGAGAAAAAGAAGAAATCTTTGAAAAAAGGAACAGCATTCTGAAAATTCTTCTGCTCGTTTCATTGTGTGAAATGTGTTTTTCAGTGGCTATCTTGGTTTCTAGTTCTCTTATACCACAGAGTGGTCTTTTTCTCCCCATTTACTGGTCATTCCCTTCAGTGAGTACACTTGAATTTTCGAAGGTTCTAGGGTTTTAAGTCACTGTCCTAACACGCAGATTCCTTCACTGCATTAGCACATCAACTAGTTAATGGCAGCTTTGCCACCGAGGAAACAGGTGTTTTCTCAATTCCCAACCCCTCCCTCACCCCTGTGCTCAGAACCCGGGGTCCTGAAGGGACTGGCTGAAGAAGGCATGACTGACAATAAGAAAAACAAGAAATATTCTGAAGCAAAAGAAATGAGCATTGAGTTGCTGTAGATTCAGACTGTTAACAGACGGGTCATCATGCCTTCGATCTGTTAAGCTAAAAACTCCCACGAGGGATCTCCTCTGGGTGTCCTCCACCCACATTAAACTCAGCTCATCCGAAACCACGCCCACTATCTTTTCCCACCACAATGTGCTCTTTCTCCTAGACATCTTTTCACAAGAAACAGTTTCACTGTCCACCCGCGTCCCACGCTTGAAACCTGGGAAGGAGTCTCCCGTGGCCCCTTGTTTCCTTTCGTCAGTGCCGTCATCCGTTCTGTGGGCGCCGTCCTGGGCCTGCCTCATTTCCCCGGGCTCCCCAGGCCGCCCTCTGAGCTCCCTGGCCCCCTAGTCTCTGCACCGAGCCTCCCCAGCCCAGCCCAAGCAGAGAGGCCCACCTGCCCTGCCCTGGAGGACACAGAGAAGGCAGATGATGAGCCCCGCGGCCCCCAAGACAACCAGGAGGGGCCCCTCGTGTCCATCCCAGTGTGCTGCACAAGCACCCCTGGTCTGTGTGTGTCCCCGAGTGAGACAGGTTTCCCACGAGGCTGCACAATGAGCACTGTCTGCTCCACATCTGCCCCAACATCAGAGCCAGGGTTAGTCCCAGTCCAGCCTGGGGAATGTCGGTCGCGAAGCACGTCTGACGCCTGGACACTCATGGTCCTCGGGCCTTGCAGGGAGCCCAGGAGGTGACTCAAACCCGGCTCATGAAGATGAGAATGAGAAAGAGCCAAGAGGTCGTTTTCAGGTAGAATTAGCCTGGAGCGGAAGGTGTCAATGGGATTTCAGGCGCTGACGTCTGGCAGGATGGGGACAGTATGAAACAAGATTGGGCACACCGGAGAAAACAGCAATTGGGGACGCTGGCCGGCATTAACCGGGTTTGTGCACTGTGGCATTTAAAATTCAGGATGGACATTCACATGAAACTGTCCAGCAGAGCATCTGAAATTCAAGCCTGGGGCCCAGGAGAGCGCCCTCAGAAAGGACAGATGTAGGAGCTATTCGTAGGAGAGAACATGTGAGCACCGGCCACTGGCGAAACCCTGTGTTAGAGGGTGCGTGGGGACAAGGACCCATCAGGAGAGGGACAAGTGGCTGGCAGAGGTGTAGGGAGAGAGTGGGAGAGCGAAGTGTCTTGGAAGCTGGGAGTTCCAGGGACAAGGTGGTCACAGCATCATGTTGTAGACGGTACAGGTGGGGGAAAAACCAACAAGAAACCATGGACTGTGGCAACGGGGAGTCCTGGCCGACCTTCAGCAGCTGGGGATTGCAGCTCTGCTGGTTGTGAGTTTTCAAAAAGCGGACACCAAGACGGATTAGATGTGCATGGGATGTACTGGGCAGATTCTGGTGACAAAGAAAGAAAGGGAGCAGGCAGGGAGCGCCCACAGACCAAGACGCAGGCCGGGCACCTGAGAGGAGACAGGAGGGGAAGGTGTGGGCAGGAAGAGCTGCAGACGAGGCTCCCGCAGGATGAGGAGGCGTCCCCAGCTGGGAGGACAGGTGGCCTCGCGTCCTGGGGGCGCCTCTGGAGCCGCCAGCGGCGGGCAGGTTCTCTCGCAGACCTGAGCGTGCATTTCCGTGGCTCCATAGAAGCCAAAGGGGGGGGGGTCTGGAAAAGGAAGTGGAGGCGCTAATGCTCTGGTCTAAGCCGCTCTTTCCTCTGTACACAGCACTGACTGGAACGGAAGACACGAGAAGTCTGGCAGGTAGGCAGAGCCTGCTAAGGAGGCCACATGCTCTGGGGTTGCCACCAAAAGCAGAGAAACCCAGTAACGCCACGGTCACACGGTTCTGTGCCCTTGCCGAGCCTAGACCCAGCTCCACCAGTCTCTCCTTGTGGCCCCCGCCTCCCTGCACGCCCTGGGCCTCCCCGGGCACCTCCATCCAGTTGGGGCTCCCTTCTCGGTGTGCTCTGGGGCCATGGACCGAGGCGTCCTGTCCGCTGTGGGGTTTGGAAGGGTCTGGTTCTCTGGTTCAAGTGTGACCTGCAGGTGCCTAAGTTCATGTGCGTAGGGAAGCCAGCCCCACCTGTGCCCGGAGGGAGAGTGTGAGGACCACCCCGCCGCCTTTGCGGGGAGCTCCGACCAGGGGCCTTGCCATCCGCCTCCAAGGGCAGCAACAGTCCCCTGTCCCCAAACGGTCTGCCGCGTCCCCCCGGGAAGGAAGGGCCTAACCGCCCTGTGTTTCTCCGCAGGTGACCTCATCCACTTGCCTTCCTACCTTCGCATGGACTTCCTGCTGAACCGCAGCGGCCCGGCCACCAGCAGGGACCTGAGTCTGGGGCAGGCGTGCTTGGAGCCGCAGAAAAGCCGGACCCTGAAGCGCCCCACGGTCCTGGAGCCCACCCCCCTGGAGGCCGCACCCCCGGCGGCCACGTCCTCCACCAGGGACGCCCAGCCGTGGCCGCCGGCGGCTGTGGCCCCCTTACCGCAGCGCGAAGGCGCGGAGCTGGGCCAGGCGGCCAAAATGAGCAGCTCCCAGGAGTCGCTGCTGGACTCGCGGGGCCACTTGAAAGGCACCAATCCGTACGCCAAGTCGTACACCCTGGTATAACAGACAGCATGACTGGACCGCGCTTGTAAATACGGTTTAAGAGATTCAATCAAAGCTACCTTTTTTTTACGGAATTCCAATATTTATAATGAAAGAAAATTGCCAAAATATATTAAAAAAAAAAAAAAAAGCAGCGAGAGAGAGAGAAACTACTGAACCCACGGACAGCACACAGACTCTAGCGCTCTTTTTCTGTCTGAGTGTCAGCTCCATCTGCCTGGGCATCGGATTTTTTGGGAAAGAAGTCCAGTTTTATGATTCTCACAGGCTATTGCATTTTTACTGATTTTCTACACAGTGCATGGGGACTCACTCAAGCTTCCGACTGGAGGTTCTAGCACACCAGATTCAAGAAGGAAAACCAGACGCAGGATCACCCTCTCGGCGAATTTGACAGGAACGTGGCTTTGGGGCGAGGGGGAGACGTCCGTCATGTTTGCACACCTTTCTTTCCCATTAGAAACTCAGTCCTCAGTCTGACCCTCTTCTGTCGTTAATTAGAATGAGTGCCATCAGTGAGGGGTGGGGGGTCCGTTTGGTTTCCTTTTCGTTTTGTTTCGTTTTTCTTTAATTTAATGAGACACTCTTTGCATTTTGTCTAAGCGAAATAAAGAAGAAGAGGTTGTCCGCCTTTATTTTGATGTCTGCTTCTCTCGTCTCCTCCTGATTGCTGGGTCCCCCTTCCCTCCGATGCTGGTGTTCACGAACTCCAGGGCCGAGCCCACAACCCCATTTGGTAACCCAGAGAGGGTGTCAGCCTCTAAGCTGCTGGGGTGGCTGGGAGGACCTCAGAAGACGTGACTGGTCTCAGTCCTAAGGCAGGGCTGGCCTCCGCAATGTTCTGCGCCTTGCCTTCCGCCAGCACCTGGCCCTCTAGCTAGACCAGAGGTAGGCAAACTGTGGCCTGCGGGCCACATCGGCCCACTGCTGTGTTTATAAATAAAGTTTTATTGGAACACCGCCACACACTGTATTCACTTTTTGTCTGTGGCTGTTTCATGCCCCAGTGGCGACGTTGAGTAGTTACAGCAGAGATGGTGTAGAGCTGATAATGCCTGCCATCTGGCTCGCTGCAGAAAGAGTTTGCCAAGGCCGGCTCTAGGGCCCCCGTTGAGCGCCAGCTCCTGGAAGAAGCAGGAGTCCACGTGGCCCACTCTCCAGGGCCTGTCCTGCCACGCTGGGCCTGGGGTCTACGTTCGCAGGAGACCGTTCGCTCCTCTGTACCTGGAGGAAATCAGTCCCCGGGACGTGATGTCCCTCTGAAGTCTTACCTCTTCATTTTCCCTCCTCTCGGCGTAAATGATTTACCTTGGGCTCATCCTCAGAGGACTCACTCTGAAACTGTATGGACCGCATTCTTGGCTCGTGACCTTACACCGTGTGCTTTCACGAGAGTAGGCAACCCTCCCACGGCACCCACCCCGTTCCAGACTCTGTTCCCTAAAAAGGAAAGACAACTCGGCCCCCATGTCGGAGGTTTGGCACAAGACAGAAAACATGATCAAATGCCGTGGCTGCACAGTTGCCCAGGTAACAGACTGCACAAGGACCTTCCTCCCCCTGAATGTTCTCCAAGGGCTCCCTTCTAGCCAGCAGCATAGGCTGCTGCCAGCTCTTTCCAGCTGGGAACATGTTCAGAAGTTTCTTTTTTTCTCCTTCCTCCTTCCCTCCTTCCTTCCCTCTCTTCCTAGCGTCATCCTTCCCTCCTTCCTTCCCTCTCTGCCATTCTTCCTTCTTTCCATTTACTGTGCAGGTGGCCCATCTGCCCGCATTTACATGCCCTGACTGGGCCCAGGCCCCTGACAGGACCGCCCGCTGCGGCTAACGCAGGTGACTGCGGAGATGCGAGGTGCGCGTTTCTTTTTCTCGCTGCGGTTTCAGAACGTAACCCATGCTGACTGCTGACGGGTTGCGCCCTCAAAGACTGCTTGTTTACTCCAAAGATATAAAAGGCTACTTTCTGGGGGGAAACAAAGCTCTATCTTTCTTCGATCTAATAGTTCTCTATTCCCCGAACTTAGAAGTTTACCTTTTTTTTCTCTTTCCATCTCAAGCTATACAAAACTAAAAAATTCTGCATCGTGTCAGGAATGGAATGAATTGCTTTCAAGAATCTGCCTTGAAAAAGCTCCTTAGGATGGATTCATGAGGTAAGCACTGTGTCAGAACGCCCACCCCTCACCTCCCAGGTGGGGGCCTAGTCGTCACGTCTACAGAGTGTCTGTATCTGTAGAGAAAAGGGGCACTGCCTGCTTAGAAGACCGTTACTGAGGGTAAGAATTTGTCCTCTGGTCCTCGCCTGCCTCTCACCGGATGTGTAATGTCTTCGAGCGGTCGTCTTATGAGGCCGAAGTCTGCCACAGACGGCTGTACAATGACGCCTTGGAATTCAAACTTAATCCATCCCAGACCCTGTTTGAGTTCCAAAACATTCAAGTCCAAGACGAGTGGCCATTCAGACAAAGCTACGGGCCGTGCAGGCGATACGTCCCACGCAAATAACGTGTTGGTGCTCGGATTCCAAAGCAGCATTCGGATTCCGAGGCAAATTTGCTTGATCTTTTCATTCAGATTCCAAGTGGTTTGAGCTTTGGGGTGTTCGGATTCCAAGGTGTCACTGTATCTTGGAGCCCTGGAACGTGGGTCAAGTCTTCAGCTCCGTCCAGTAACGGCAGGGTCGATGGACCATGCCATTGGGTCAATAGACTGGTGTCCTCTGAGGCGTCCGTCTGGCTGTCCAGAAGACGCCCCCTTCCTGACATGAGCCCACGGGGCTACAGGAAGCCTGGCGCTCCCAGCGAGCTCCCACGTCCACCTGCCACGTCCTGGACCCCCATCGGTCGTGACTACCCGTGAAGGGAAGCGGGTTGGAGAAGTGGAGGGAACTAGAGGAGTGAGGGGACGTGATGGGGCACGGGCTAGCCTGGATACTCTCCCATCTCGTCATCCTTGTGCCACCTGTCTGACACTCTATCTCAGGACATGGAGCACACACCTGTGTTTAAATTGCCCTTAGAATTTGCAATAGGTCACCGCTCAGTGAAGGCCCCTGAGACCTGAAGCCTTGATTTCCCCACATGCCAAAAGCTTCAGGAGATTTTTAAGGCAATAACCGAGGGCTTCCACAGAGACCGTGGACCCTGGCCATCTACTTCCAGCAACAACAGTGGGGCCCGCCTCCAGGGGCGGGACTAGGGTTGAGACACCAATGGATTGGGGCGTCAGAGGTGATTGAGTCCTGAAACGTTCAGAGGGAGCTAGGAGGCTGCCCGTGTTCACACAGGCAACAAACATGGCTCTGAAGGTCACTTGGGAATCCTGAGTGTCCACGGCCTAATGTCCAGGGGCCCTGAGACCCATGTCGTTAGTCCACCCATGACCCGTCCAGCCGGAGCCAGAGGACTGAGCCTGCAGTGAGGGGCCTCCCCACGGCTCTGAGAAAGCAAGCCGATGCGATGCCCCACGAGGCTTAATGCAAGACAGTCCTCGGGCCTGTGTGACACGGTTGGTTTGCTCTGGTGGGCTTGTTCGCTTACGGAGCTTCATGACGGTAGAGCCTCGCGTGACCCTGATGCCCTGGGGGTAGAGTTAGCTGGTAACTAGGGACAGAGTTAAATAGTAACTGGCTGAACCCCTCAGCCCTGAGAGTCAGCATTACTTGGGTCATTGAAGTGTCGTCAGCAGGGGCTTGGGGAATGACCATTGTCAGCCTCCATGCGTCCCTTGCATCTGTGTGGCTCTTCTGAGCAGGGATGTGGATCAATTCTGTTGGGCACCATCTTTTCAAATAGCCTTGGAGCAAGGAGCTCTGTCCCTGCCGGGCTACGAGCAGCTGTGAGTGCCGGCCAGGTGAATCCATGCCCGGGCTGCCTCTGCGGCAAAGGTGGGCAGGGTCCCCAGTGACTCCCCTTTGAAGAGTGTGGGGTGTCCTGAGCATTAGGCCCAGACATCGCAACCCCCACTCTTCCCAGTCCAGCTAGGTGACCTTGGGGAGGCTCCTTCACCTCCTTGGGGCTTCACTCGATTTCATCTTCTCAATGAAGCCCTCCCTGAGCTCCCTCTGTCCTGCCCCATCCTACCTGGCCCCCGCCACTCCCGTCCCCCACCCCATCTCTTCTCTAGCTCTCTGTCCATACCCTTGTCAACTCTAATTTGCTCTACGAGTGCTGTCTGGAAAGTATCCAGCCATGCACTACAAAAAGAGAGGCGTTAGTGGATGGGTTGTTTTCCGGACAGCCCTCCTATAATTACCTTACTTGGAATGCTCGCGCTCCATTAGCTGTCTTCTCTCACAGAAGACAGAACTCTTGGTTTTGCTCACGGGCATCCCCAGTTTCTAGAACAAGTACCTGGGCCCATGGTAGGCATTCTACAAATATTGTTTCAACTGGAAAAACGTATGTATGGGGTTTCCTAAGCTGCTTGCTGTGACACAGGCCCACTGAGGAGCCACTCAACCCTGGCCAGCACGATGCCAATCGCACTCTTCGTTTTTGCAGCCTGCGAGGCTGCCCTGGGTCTGTCCCTACTAGTCACAGTCTCTGACACCTACGGTGTTGACGACGTCCAAAGCCTAAACCTCCTACGACCTCCCACGGGTGTTGGCATTGCCCCATGGGGCCACAGGGCAACTGATGGGCACATGGCACTCATCGTAAGGTGACCAGATTTTAATGTTGGTAAAGCGGGACACCATTGACCAGGGGGGAGGGGGTTCTTGATTAAAAATTGGGTCTATCTCCCGCCGTTCCCTAGCTTGTCATGCATTCTTTCCAAAAATCGGGACTTTTTTAAAATGCCGCAGGACGCGGGACAAATTGTTAAAAATCGGAACTGTCCTGCCAAAAGCGGGACGTCTGGTCACCCTACACTCATGCCAGCTGCTGAGCTGTGGGTGGCAACATGCTGAGTCTCTGACTTGGGAGTCTCGTGTCTTCTTTCAGCCTCCGTGGGACTGTAGCAGCCGATGCATTCACTTTCAGGCACCGTAAGGATCTGAGACCCTCCGTGGTTCTTGACAGTAATCTACTAGACAAGGGCCCTGCCCGCCTCTCTACTGGGACTCTTGGACTTCTGGGTGCGATCCATTCACTCCCACATTGTTTGCAGTTTGGTGGGAAGACTGTTTTTGTTTTTTCAGTCTTTCACCTTCAGGAAAGAAAAAAAAACAACAGAAAAAAAGTAGCTTTGAGCACATGGCAAGGGGTGTGTGCCTGTTTCATCTCCCAAGAAAAGCCTGGCAACGCCAGGGAGCTCTGTGTGTCCTAGAAACTTCAAACCAACTGCAAGAGGAAAAGTCAGTGTTTATCATCACTGGCATTGCGCCTGCCCAGACAGGGCTGTGTTCAGCCTCACAGCGATAACCAACCCTTCCAGGGAGAAAACGCACCTGGGACGTACAGCCATGTGTCAGGAGAAGGCGCTCAGAAGCGCCCTCAGGGACAACACCCAGCTGGTCACCGTGTTCACTGTGGCTTCGCAGTCCGCGGGCAGGCAGCGTGTCCAACCACGCCACTTGGGGGTATGTTCTCGAAAAGCTAGTTCAGTGTTTGCCCATCTCTCATCCTCTGAGGTCCCCCTGAGGGCTAAGTGACTCACTGAAGAGTGGGGACCTCCTCTTTCTACTCGGTGGAGAAATATTTTAACAGTCTATTAAAAAGATGCTTCCTGGGAAGCCAGGATGGCTCAGCAGGTTGAGCACTTGTCTTGTAGCCCCCAGGGTTCTAGGATCGAATCCTACCCTCAGGCCGTGCTGATCCATATGCTGAACTGGGGTGTGCGTCCCATGTGGGAGGCCCCCAGTTCAGTTCTCACCAGGGCAAACTTCCCATGGGGGAGGTCCTTGCCCGGTTCCTGCCCTGTGAGGCCCCTCACCCACCTGTGGAATGAAACTATGTAGAAAACTGATGACGTACAACTATGGAGACTGCTCTCGGCCCTCCCCCTTCTCTCTGTCTCTCTCTGTCTCTCTGTCTCTCTCTGTCAAAAATAATAAAAATAAATCTTAAAAAGAAAAATAAAAGATGCTTCCTGTTCCTAGACCTGAACTTCTAAGGGTCTTAGAAAGGTGCAGCTTCTGAGATGGAACGATGATGGTGCTGGGTTCTGATCCAGCACTGAACCCCCAGGTATGTGGAAAATCACAGCCCCATCCTTCATGCACCACCAGGCCCCCACTTGGTGACCTACACTCAAGCACATCCCACGTACTGTGCTAACAATCCTCCAGCATCTCGGGGAGCGAGAGCTCTGCCAGTCCCCAGGAAGGTGACCTGCCAAACCCCAGAGAGACACTCTGCACATGCAATGCGAAGCGTGGGCCGGGATGCATGCGTGACAAGCGACTGTGTCTCCACACAGCGTTAGCACGACACTCCCTACTCCTCTGACCACTCGGCCACCTGAAAAGAGAACATTTGCTGTCCACGGGCAGGTCCACTTATCTTCTCTTAAAACTGCCATGATCTTTAACTCCCTGGATCTTAGCAAATGACATGCAGCTGCTCAGTCAGCATGAATTAACCTTCAGTGTTAACATGGTGACGTTCTCCTTGGGGGGGGGGGGGGAGTCTTCTGCATCAACACCAAGCACAATGCAGATGCTTCCGACAAGGGTCACCACCTCACGCAGGGAGGGGACATTCTAACGGCTGCGGAGCTAATGGAAGCCCTCCACTGTCCCTCCTCATCAAAGACCGTTCTCAAGATGTGTCCGTCTGCTTTCCTGCCCCATGTGCCCCTCTGGTCAAATATGAGACCGGGTGTTTAAGGGTGCCGGAACCTGGAAGGAATCGGGTTTGCCAGGCGCACGCTGTAGTTCACAAGGTCTCCTCACTGAGGTGCTCGGCTCCGGCGCCAGCACCCCAAGAATTCACCAGGATCGCTCATGCCTGCTCACTCACCTGCTTTGGACATTTGCAAACAGACCTGATTGGACCCAAAAAATCTCTAAAGCCCTTCCACTCAGCAAGGAGATGATCCTGCTCAGCATCAGTCCCGTTGAGAAACTGTCTGGGCTCCTGGGAAGTGTGGGCCGGGGGTGAGCGGGCTGCGTTTCACTCGCTCTTTGTACCCCGACAGGCCCACAAGAGCATCGGCCAAATCCGGTAAGTGTTTTTAAGTGATGCTCATGAAGTGAATGCAGGTGTGTAGATGTGTAGTAGAACGTTCTAGCTATCCATGAGCCCAGAGCCTAAGACAGAGTTCAACCTAAATTCAGCTAACCATTGCGTGTCTGCTTTCTCCTGGTAGAGAAGCTACCTGACTCGTTGAAGGTTTCAGGTTAGGGGGACTTCCCGGCACGTTGCATAAAATCTCACACACTGGTCTGAAAGACTGACTTCGCTCAGGCCCTTCTAAATAAAAACGTGTTTAAAAACCACATTGAGCAGATGTCGAAGTTTGCGCTGGTAACCCTCGTGTGTGTGATTGTCAGCAGAAAAGTGATTTTTGTGGCTAGTGCCATTGGGGGGCGTGGCCCCGGCCCCTCCCATTCGCCGCCCGCTGCTCCTGCCTTGGTGCACAGGTCACTGGGTGTGTCACAATGCTCACTCTTGGAATGTAAAGCAGTGTTCTCTCCTGTGAGGCCGGCACCTCGGAGGCTAAGCCAGCTCTACAGGGGTCTGGCTGACCCTTCAGGACCCTCTCCAAAGCCCAGCCCACCTCCTCCGCACACTTCCATCAGACAGACAGCCAAGGAACGGAGCTCCTCAAGAGATATTCCTCCTTTGTCTGCATGCACCCCCAAACCCAACCTACACGGCCCCGATGACTGAGCCCACTGCTCCTGGGTCTCTGTGTATGAACTGTTGCAATGACTTCCTGAACTAGGTCTTGAAATCCCCATACCGGACCCTTTGCAGTCCCATTGTCCATGCCAGTCAGTCTTCCCAGCGCGCAGTTCGCATTGAGTCATTTATTGCCTAATGTCTTTTAGTGATTTCTCATTGTGTTGCATAAAAAATCCAAACTTTTCAGTATATCATATAAGACCTTTCATGACCTGGCTCTTACTTAGCTCATCCAGTCTGTCTACACTAGACTACTCTTTCATCTCTCTCAACACTCCCTTGCCTCTCTTTCTCTCTCTCCCTCTCTCCCTCCTACTCTCTCTCTCGCTCTGTCTCTCTCACACACACATACCTACACACTCTCACACATGCACACTCTTTCTCTGGCAAAGAAAGTATGACATTGAATACATGCCAATGGGATCCACTGGTCCTACTGCATCCAGAAGCTACCAGAGCGCGTGGCCGTGCCCTTCTGAAGGTGTCGCTACGACGCTAAACTGCAGATACATCCCATAAGGTTGGGGTATTTCTGCTTAAAGATGCAGCATAAATCTTAAACCAACAGCCATTATCTAGGGATAAGTCCCCAATGGTGGAAACGTGGAACCAGAAACAAAGGCTTGGGAGTTGAAATGACCTTACTCACCATCACCCCCAATAACTGAAGGAAATTTGTGATTCAATGACAACAACATTAGATTCTATGGGTCTAGAGGTCCTGGTTACCAAAGGAGAGATGTTTTCACCAGGAAAAGTTACAGTAAACTTAAATCTACGTTTGCTTCAGTCATTCTGGGCTCTTTCTAACAGCAGATCAGCAGGCATCTCTGGGTGTTCCCACGCCCCTATTTAACTGCGTGGGAAGCCCCAGCAACCAGAGACACAAACGGACGTCACGGGGATGAGTCCTCTCACCCAGACCAGCACCCTGCTCCCCGGCAGTGAGAGACGTCTAGAGAGGGTGCCCAAGAAAAGAGGTGAACATCGGATGCAGCCTTGGCACTCCCACCCTTTGCCCCCCTAGCTCTCCTCTTACAACTTTTTCTATAGAAAATGAAATCAAGCATCATCTTAAAGGAGCCATGACAGGGTGGAGTGAGCTGAGTGTGAGGAAGGATCAGACCTCGGCGGAGCAGGGGGGGATAGGGGACCTCGATGGTGCTCCACCCGGACCCCCGCCCTGCACGGCAAGTCTCCTGCTCTTCTTTGCAGTGCCCGGACCCCAGCTCCTGGGTGATTTTCTCCTCCTGGCTGCACCAGCCGCTCTCTTCAGCGCACACTCTTGAGCGACTGCGGTTGCATTTGCCATCAGCACAGAGCACCAGGATGCCCGGGGCAGACGCGTCCCGCCCCCGACGGAGCTCAGCTAGTGACTCTCCCGCTGCGATACAAACACAAAGCCGAGTGGCGACTCCAGCTCCGGGACTCCACCCGGGACCAGCCTCAGGCGGGAGCTTGGCGGGTCGCACGTCCCTGCTTCTTCCCTTTCCCAGCCTTTCCTCCCCCGCCCCCTTCTGCTTTGTCCTCGTAGCACGCTACTGAATCGTTTGCACATAAATGCACTTCTCCGGTTCTATGTCTAGGGACATCATGCAAGGTCTAACTCTTCGTTCTGCCAGGTACCTGTCCCACTGCCCTCATGCTATTAAACGTTCAACAGATATTTGACAATAAATAAATAAATCCCTACGTACGTAAGAGTAGGTGGCATCGCATAGGTTAATGACTCTTCTTATTCTTCTCATTAAGGATTACTATTATTCCTGTTATGAATGGTATGAAGACTTCTTTGGGGGAAATGTTTACTGAATAAATACCAGCTGAACATCTCAGTGTATGAGGCCAGTAAATCTCGGCTGGAAGTAAAGGAGCAAGTTCAAGATCAAATCCCCCTGAAGTTCCAAACGCTCTGCTGAGCTCAGGAGGGGACACGAGCCAGCCCTGGACAGGTGGCTCCCCAGCAGCCCCTGAGCCAAGGGGAAGGCAAACGGGAACCAGCATGACACCCACTGACGTCGTGTCCAGCACTCAGCGCCCTGGAGGCCTGGGCGGGGCTTCATGGTCCGTCCCAGGCCCCTCGCGGGTGACGACATGGCAGGACACGCTGGAGGGGCACTCGGCTGAGGCAGGACCTTTCATTGGGTTGACAGGCTCAGGGAAGAGGCACACCAGTGGGGCTTTGAAGCCCAGGCGGGGGAGGCGTCTGGCTTCTTCCTCAGGGCTCGGCTCCGCCAGGAGGCGTCCAATTTTAGCTCTGTCTTTGAGGACAGAATCCTGCCCAGGTTTATAACCTAATGAGGATCAACAGTCGCACTTAGAGTGGGGCCTTCAAAGACAGAGAGGAGCTATTTGTAGGTCTTACAGTGCCGGGTGGCACCTTGAACACCGTTCCCAGAAACCTGAGTCCGGCTGCTCTGTGCTAATCCGTCCTCCCAGCTGCCTGCCAAGAGGAGCCCAGTGTTCCTGACCCCTGGGGCACGAGGCTGCTGACCTGGGGTCAGCACCATGTTACAGAAGCGGGCCAGAACAGGGCGGCATTGCACAGCTATCATGAGCTAGTCTTTGCACCAAAAATAATCAGCATGGGAGAAAGAGCTTCAGTAAATAAAACCTGAGTTATTATACAGATGCAAACCACTCAGCCACCTTGGACACACACCACATCCGGGTCTGTTCATCAAGCAATGCGTCGAGACTTAATGGATCGGCTAAAGAAGACCGTACTTGCTTTCATTTAATCACTTTGATGACTTCTGCCCTGACTTACCCACGTGCACTCATCCTGAAGAAACACAGTGGTTGAGGGTCTGACGTCTGCAGGCAGGTTTCTGGGTTCAGATCTAGGCTGTACAATGGATAAACTACTCCCCATGTAGCAGCTTCCTTATCTGTAAAGCAGGGGAAGTGATAGTAACTTCTTTTAGGGATGTTGTAAGTATTAAGTGAGATCATGCATCCAATAAATGTTATGTTTTTTTAATAGACAACTTATATTGAATAGCACTTGAATAAATAAAGAAAACAATTCATTTGGAGGCAAGGGGTGTATAGAAGAGTAATATAGGGTCCCCCCACTTGGAAAATTCTCCATCCTACAAGAGTTGGAGAGGATTCACCCAGCTTATATATAAAATTCCATAGAGAAGTTCATTAATGCAATCTTTAACAGACCTTTATGAACTTGATAAAAAGACTTCATTGAAAACAGCTGAACCTGGGATGTTGAGAGAACTCAGCAGGTTGAGCGCTTGCCTTGCAACTGCGAGGTCCAGGGATCAAATCCCAGTCCCGGCCTGTGCAAACCCACATGCTGAACTGCAGCCGACGTGGTAACCACCAGGAGGCCCCCAGTTCGGTTCCCACCCCGCACGGCCCCACCTGTGTGGAATGGAACCATGTCACAACTAATGATGTACAACTACGGAGACTGCTCTGGGCCCTCCCCCTTCTCTCTGTCTGTCTCTCTCACACAAGAAAATATAAATAATTAAACACACACACACACAGCTGAACCCATAACCAGAATGGAAACTTGGTTTAGCTGGCAGTGCATGCGTAGCAGGTTTGAAGGCCTTGGGACCCCTCCAGCTAAGTGCTTCCCTCAACCTTAGGTCAACTGGTCCCCGAGGCCAGCTGTTCTGGCCCTGTCATCCTACAAGGTTCGAAGTGCTCCTGGGCTATGCTTATGGGGCTTCTCGAACCCCTCTGCTTGATTCTGGCCTCTTGAGCGCTGGCAGGAGGCAGGCAGTGGGCGTGGGTCTTCCCAGTAACCTCCCCACAGCTCGGCTCTAACCTCACGGTGTCCTAACCACCTTGCCTGTCAAGTCCTTTTCCATTGCAAGTGGTTGAAACGCTGCCCTTGCATCGTGTACCGTGTTCCCTCCAGGACCGGGATGCACTTTGTCCCCTCTGTGCCCTGCCCTCCAAGCTCTGTTGTGCAAACTCACAACCCTTTGTCTCTCAACAGAGCTCCGCCCTCGTAAACCACAGAGCCCTGGGTTTTTAGACTATTCCCTTTACAGCAAACTTCAAGGGCCAGTCCGAAACTCCAGGTTGAACATTCAGCCTTGGTTCAGAACTTTGTTATCCCTGCCCTTGAGATCTGAGAGCCAGAGAGCCACCTGCACACTGTGGACAGAAAAGTAAGAGGAGGAAATGAGAGGACAATATGAAGGTGGTCCTCTGCCCACGTGGCCGTGTGCCATGAGCAATGAGGGTGTAGCAGGAGCGCTGTGCCCCCAAAATATGTTGAAGTCCTAACCCCAGTACCTGTGAATGGGACCCTATTTCAAAATAGACTGTGCCGCCACAACCAAATCAAGATGAATTCATACTCGGTTAGGATGGGCAGTTATTCTTCCCCTGCCCCTGTCCAGCCAGCCAGTAACTATGACAAATCAGCTCTTATCCTGAAGGCAATGTCGCACGGTGGGTAAGACTCTGGAGCCAGGCTCCCTGCCTGTGTGTTCTTGGGTGACTTAGGAACCTCTCTGTGCCCCGTTTGTAAAATGGAGGTAACAGAAGCAATGACCTCACGGTGTTGCTTTGAGAACTAAGCGAGCTGAAAGACGTTTAGCGAGTGCGCATGCGTAACCGCGGAATGCAGGGTCTGACACAGTCAGCTCTGTCTACGTGCCCCTGTTTTGGGAAGCAGTCGCATATTAGGCAGAGTCCCTTTAATTAATGGTAAAGCATTCCTAAGCAAACCCGTGACATGGACCTGCTAGCCCCAGAAGTCCTACAAATGAGGAAAGTGGGGCTCCGACGCGTGTCAGGTCTGGTCTGGGGTCACCGAGCTGACAAAAGGAGGTAGCTCACTTCTGAGAGCCAAGGTTTCTCACACCACGCTCTGTCTCTCCCTTTACTTTGGCTCCTTCTCCTCTGTCAACCAACATACCCACGTCTTCCTCGTCCTAAAAGTGCCCTTCCGTCCCCACAGCTGGGACCCACCTGGCCCCCCCAGACCCTACCGCCTCCATCACCCGTGTCCAACTCTAGGCCCCAGAGCAGGGGTGGCGAACCTTTTGGCAATTGAGTGCCAAAGTTTATGAAATAAGAGTATACTCGCTCGACTCATGTGCCAACCCATCGAGTGAGATAGAGGTATCGATTATTTTTATGTCTATAAGAGCATAAATAACAATTTTTTAAATGGTACTCACAGCTCAGCATGCCGAAATAATTGCTCCGCGTGCCACTTTGGGCACGCATGCCATAGGTTCGCCACCCCCGCCCTAGAATCTCCTAGAAGTAAGTGGCTGACACGCAACCCTCTCCTATTTTCAGTCCCTTTATGGCCGTGTGTTCTTGCTGGTGTCCTCCTAAAAATGCTGTCCTGAAGGTCAGTAAGCGGCTCAAGTGCCAAACCGAATGGCCTTCCAACAGCCCCGACTTCCAATAGCTGAGTACAGGGGGACCCATTTCCCATGCACTCCCCCCTTGAATAACCTCCCAGTCTTGCCCATCCCTGCCCGGGTGCCTTGGTCTGTTTGGGCTGCTATACAGAGTCCCACAGACTGGGTGACACATGACATTTATTTCTGCAGGACGGACCGCAGGGGACAAGGCCAGGAAAGCTCCTGGTGTGCAAAGCCAAGGACCCGTGTGTGCAGGGGACAGGGTTGCAATTGGTTCAAATCTCAACTCGCCCTGTCAGGACTGACAGACCCCTGCCTGTGTGCATGACTCAAACCCTTCGGACGACCCTTCCCGTGGCCGGTCTGGGCCCGCTGACCAGGCCTCAGGCGCCTGGCACAGTGTTCTGGGCACACAGTCCTTTGTTTGAGGCACACACCACCCTGGCGAGGCTGTTAGATGTGAAGACACTGAGGTCAGAGATTGTAAAGAGCGGGAGCCGGGGTCCGGGCAGCCGCTCTCTCGCCTCTCCCTGTCACAGGGGAAACGGGGCCTCGCTTCACACCACCTGCCAAGCTCCAGCCTCCAGCCAGCGGCCCTTCTCTCCCCAGACACCCCAGCGCCCACCTGTAGTGGCTGCCAACACCGTCCACTCTGCACCTCAGCCTCCTGTTGAAGCCCAGCCTGCACGGGGGACGTCCTCCACATGAACACAAGGGCCCGTTCTCTCCCAACCCTGCTCCTGGGTCCCGCCTCACATTTCCGGACAATCCCTCCTCTTGGAACACAGACCTCATCAATCGCTCCTCCTCTTACTTTTTTGGGGACTCCCCATTGCCCCTGGACATGACCCTGGAGGCCCCCTCCCCCCCGATATGGCCTCCCCACCACCCAGACCCAGCTTCCCACCTTGTACCGTACGGAACCCTCCATGGTCCTGGTGCCTCGGGGCCTTTGCCCAAGCTCATCCCTTCAGTGGGGACACTTTGCTGTGTCCAGCTCTGACGCATTCTCTTCAGATGTCACCCCCAAGCCTACAACTGGGCAGATACCCCCCAAAACCCTGGGAAACCTCCACTGAAGCCAAGATCCTCCTGAATTCTTGTGGTCTAGCTACTCGTCGGCTCCTCTGATCAGATGGACGCATCTAGGACCCAGGGGCTCATGGTTTCATCTGGACTCCCCAGCTGGTCTAGTCCAGCGCCTGGTGAACAGGAAGGTCTCAGGGAATGTCTGCAGAATAAAAATAACAACAACACAGCAGCTGCCGATTGAGTCCTAAGAGCGTCCCAGGCACCTACAAAGCCCTTCCTAGGCGATACCTTATGTGACGGTCCTGATAACCCCACAAGACAGGGATCTTTATTCTCCAGGTGCAGAGATTCCAAGCAACTTCTCCAGCACTACGGACGAGTGGCCGAGGCAGGAGCTGCAACACCATGGCTCGCCTTCCCAACCACCACAAGGCTCCCAGAAAGCTCCAGGACCCACCGCAAAGCGAGGGTCAGGTCACTAAAACGAGCTGCGCTGGGGGCTCTTGGAAGACAACAGGGTGTTGTTCAGTGAGGGAGCACGTTCAGGATCTGAATTACAGAAAGGAGGCAGTTTGGTTTAGGTCCTTATAAGCTCATAGAGGTCTCTTCCGCCTTGAAAAGGAATCAACAGCTTCCTGGATGAGGGAAAACCCTGCCTGTGTAACGGAGAGCCACGGGTCAATACAAAGGACGCTCATGCAATTTACCGAGGACACAAATGTGATGAAACACAGGTCTCGTGGGAGCGGGGCTGACGCGCTCCGTTAGCACCGCCTCTCCCTCAGTGGAGGGGGATGCGTTGCTTCGTGGGGTGACCAGCTCCCCCTTGCTGAACAGGCTACTCACCTGGGAGTCAATCAAGTCTTTTTATGTTGTTATTACAGGGTTGTCATTAGAATGAAAGCAAATTCGATGCTGTAAATGGTTTGTAGGTCCTCCCATGAAGAGGGAAGTTCTCCCACAGTAGTGAGCAGTGGCTCACTTTAATTAAAGTTTCACTGCTAATGTTTCATTACTTTAAAGTAACTCTTCAAGGTGATATTTCCAGCCAAAGGATGCTTTTGGGTTGAGGCTCGAATGAGTGATTTGTGAACGATTTAGACTTGCTTTGTCCAAATGCCTACAGTTTGAGAATTCTTTTAATTTTTTTACTTTTTTACAGCTGGGGTCTTGGATTGATTAAACACTCTTAAAGACTGGCATGCTTTCTGCTTCCTCTTGTAACTACTCAGTGCTTCTTTCCTGCATACTCAAGGGGCTATTGTCCGTCCCCACAGCAGGTTCACGACCGAGGCAGGGCTCACGGCGTGTTCAGTACCGGACACGACCCCCGGAATCCCTCATCCCTGCTTTTCCTTCACACTCAAGTGAAAAGTAAACACAAATTCAAAGATGTCGACGAGATTGCTTCCATGTAAACCTTAGGACATGCCCTGCATCAATAAAATCAGTAGTAATAAAATATATGTGGTGATGGAAAAGAGAACTCATTGTGGGTGATGAGCACACCATGCAATATGTGGACAATGTCATGTAGAATTCTATACCTGGAACCTATGTAATTTTTACCAACCAATGTCACCCCAATAAACTTAAATAAAACATAGTAATAATAAAACAAATCCAACGATTGTTATGTGAGAAAATACTGTATGTACAAATGTCAGGGTTGTTGTTTTGAATATCGACTTCAGTATTTAGACGGGTGGACCAGATGGCACAACACAACTTGTTGGCTTGTTGTGCACATGTAAGCCACCCTCAGTGGACACAAAACCATCAAGCACCCAGAGCAGGCCTTGAGCCCTCCGCCACTCTTGGGCTGCTACAGACTGCAGACCTCTGATACTCTAGCACCCGGGTCCTCACTTGTATGAAATACGAGGAGAAAACAAGACTCGATCCTGGAAGGAGCCGTCACGATGGCAGCCGGTATGTGAGGCCGATCTGGGGAAACGACGCCCCTCCGAGTTCCGTTAGGGACCGCCGCGTTAGCACAAGAGGTGGTGGGCGTTACGTTCGTGACAACTGTGCTGTCGAGGCAGAATCTTGAGCAATGGGTCCTGACCTGGCTGGATGGAGGCTTTGCTGCCATTTTTATATCAGCCGGAACACAAGTAGCTGCCCACACAAGCCCGTTCAGTGATGGGCCAGAAAGAGGAGCCGGGACATCACAGAACCAGCTGGGGCAGGGGGCTGGGGGGCCAGGGGGTACCAAGCCAGAGTGGGACAGACATGGAGTCACTCAGGTTTCCCCAGCACATGGCGGGGATGGGTTTGTACTCAGCACCAGAACCCAGCTGTTCTTACAACTGCACAGGGTTTGGGGGTTTTATGCACATATTGTAGCTAATATTTCTTGCTTATTAAACTATGTGTGCACTTCCAATAGTACAGTTTAGGTCCTTCTCAACTGTTCCCTTGGATGTCCCTGTCAGACTGCATTGAGAGATCCTTTCCAGGCAGACTAAGGAGGGTGCGGCCCGTTCTGGGTCTCAGGCGGGCCAGGGAGCCGCCCCGTCAGCACAGGTGATGGGTCCCGCCCTCGGCCGTGTGGGCGGGAGGCCACGCACTTGTCCGTAAAACGGAATGAAGGAAATGGGACCTTCTCTCGACCATGAATCTCTTTAAGCATGTCGTGTTGCCCAATAAAAGGGGATTAAAAGAATACCTGAATACCCCAAGCTTCTGAAACTAGTTTGGGCTGCTCTTTCCTATCGATCAGGAAATGTTTTTAAGTGCCTACCAAATGCCCAGCACTTTCTAGTCAATGAAGAGAACGTACTTGTTGGATGATGTGATTCCTACCCTCAAATACTTCGCATCTTGCTAGAGAAACAGTTCAAACACAGTTGACCGATAGCATAGGACAAGACAGATTAAACTTGGTGGCAAATTAAATGTGCAGGAGAAGGACCACAGGTCAGAATATTCCCGGGAGGCCTGGAAGCGGGAGTTAGCGGTCTCAGGAGGCTCGAGATGAGCACACAGGAGGTGTCAGGGGAACGTGGTATGCGGCCGTCCTCTCGTGTTTAAAGTGAGGAATCCAGCTCGCTCGGCCTGGGGGACTTGTATGCCAAGCAATTTCAGGGAGATAGTGTGTTTTCACTCAAGGCTGACGATAAAGGTGGAAACACGGGGTTCCCACGAGGAGAATTCACCTGGAAGCCTCCTCCAGCCTAAGGAGCCTGCGGGCTCCACGCCAACTCCACCCACTGCATCCCAGGGGCTTCCCTCAGGTGAGAAGGAAAGTCCAGGGGCTCCCTCTGCCCTGCTCCGGTGAGGTGCACGCTTCCTTCATGATGACCACTGAGAAACGCTCAAGCTGGGGCCCCTGGAGCAGCCTGGACCGCCACCATATCTGGCGTTGCAAGCACCCAGGAGCCCCCTGCAGGTGGCGTGAACACCTCACGGGGAGGCAGGACTTCCTGTGCTGGGGCTGAGGAGGTCGGGATCTCTCTAGGGTTCCCTCCAAAGAACCATCCGAATGCCCACCCCGTGAGGGACTGAGCGAGCATTGGGATCCTCAGCTTCTGAGGATCACTGAAGGTCATGAGCATCAGCCAGAGAGACGATAACCAGGACAGGTAACTGTAACTTCACTCAAGCGACATAGAAAACATTGGCCCTTTTTTGTCAACCTCTCAACCTTAACCTCAGAGGAGTCCACGCCTGATGGGGGAGGAGGGAGGAGATGACCTGCTCTGAGGGAGGGGACGAGAGATGCAAATTAGTCTTGAGAGTGAAGTTTGCAAAGGAGCCCTGAGACTTGAGTCCCAGGAGAGAAGGGCTGAGAAAGACGTGCAAGCGCTGCTGCCTGAAGGATCAGACGGGCATCCTGGTGGCTTTAGGAAGGACAGACCTTAGAAAAAGTAAAACCATGGAGTTCCTGTTCATCATCCCAACAAGCTGAGACTCCACAAGTAACTAATTCCATTGTAAATGGGAGTAAGTATGTTCAAACTTGAAAAGCTAGAATTTTAAACTTACGTAGAAACCTATGGCTCTAGCTGAGTTAATACCTTCGTGGGAGCTTTTTATCCAGAAATATGGAAGAATAGGTCTCCAGTCATTAGCCTGACCATAGGAGAGTAACACGCATCATTCCTGACTGTTCTTGTTATCCTGGCCACGAACCTAAGAAGTCCTATGGGGACGACAAGAGCCGTTTCCCCTCACTCGCAGCAACCTTGATTTTCGTTGAGAGAAAATTCTCCAAAAATGGGTTGTTGTGGTGAACACTGCCTTACAAAGACATTAAATGTGTATATGCAAAAGGCCATACTTACATAAAGGTCCATCCTGTAAATGCCACCACTTGCTACAAAGCAGGTGTTGCCACCTACCTTTTCAGTTACTTTGATTGTGGGACAATTACTTGACGAGGAGAATCATTATAGTCCAAGTATTTAAACAGTTCGTCACCCAGGAAAAATGTTAACATAAAAGTGTTATGGTCTTTTTTTTAATTTTATTTTATTTTAATATTATTATATTTTATTGTTAAATTTAACGGGGTGACATTGGTTGGTAACAATTAAATAGTTTCCCAATGGACAACTCCACATCACATCACCCATGCAACGCATTATGTGCCCAGCTCCCAGAATCAGGTCCCCCTCCAACCC
>PVKE010000127.1:181794-202032 GCA_004027555.1 Craseonycteris thonglongyai | reverse complement strand
TGTGTTTTTTATTTACTTTGTATTACGTTTTGTATATATGTTTCTTTGTGTGTATATAATTTGTACAGTAAATTTATTATTTTAAAATTATTTTTGTTTATTATTTTTTATTCTTGTTCAATAATAAATATCCTTAGAAATAGCTGGTGCCCGCCGCCCTACCGATATTTTAGAATGCGCCCTAGGGTATAAAAAGGTTGGGAACCCCTCGCCTATGGTTTTGTCAGCCTGTACTTATCGAATGTCAGCCTTGAGTTCATTGGCTTTGAAAATAGGTTCTATTTTCAACCAAAGAGTTTTATTAAAAATAGAGCTAACAGTGGGGAAGCCAGGATGGCTCAGGTAGTTAAGCACTCACTTTGCAGCCCCGGGTTCCAAGGTTCGAATCCTGGCCCCAGCCTGTGCGGACCCATATGCTGAACTGGGGTGTGCTTCCCATGCGGGAGGCCCCCAGTTCAGTTCCCGCCCTGCACAACCACCCACTCACCTGTGTGGAATGAAAACTGATGACGTACAACTATGGAGACTGCTCTGGGCCCGCCCGCATCACCCCCCCTGACTCTTTCTGTCAAAACAATAAAAATAAATCTTAAAAAAAAAAATAGAGCTAACATATAATATTATATTAGTTTCAGGGGTCATCATAGCCATTCAACATATCTATACCTAGAGACGTGATCACCATGTCCAGTCCAGCATCTGCCTGACATCAGACCATGCTGTCACAATATTATTGACTATACATTCAATATTGCTTTATATTTTAGGTCTACAGCATATGGTTAAACATTTATATAGTTAGAGTGATCCCCCTGACTAGTCTAGTACCCACCTGGCACTGTACATAGTTATTACCGTATCATTACCTATGCTTTACTTTTTATCTCCGTAACTACCTTATAACTACCAATATGTACTTAATCCCTTCACATATTCACCCTGCCCCCAACAGCCTCCTAACTATGTCTGCTTCGTTCCATGAACATATTATAAATTGCAGCTCACTCACTCACAGGCACGGTGTTTGTCTACTCCTCCATCTTGGATTTCCCTAAAAATAAGTTCCTGAGTCTTGGCCAATTTTTTGAATGAGTTAGCTTTTTTTGAAGTATAGTTTACATATAGTTTACCAGTTTTAAGTGTACAATTTCATGAGACTTGACAAATGAATATAGTTATGTAGCCACCATAATAGAGAACATTTCCATCATCCTCAGATCCCTCCCCTATTATAAACCTCTCTTTACCCCTTTACCCCTGGCTTCTGGCAACCTCGCTCTGATTTTTGGTGCTATAGTTTTGTCTTTTCTAGAAGTTCATATAGATGGAATCCTAGAGTATGTTGTCTAGTTTTGTTTGGCTTATTTCACTTGGCATAATGCATTTGAGAGCCATTCATGTTGTAGCAAATATCAACAGTTCATTTCCTTTTTATTGCTGAGTAGTATTCCATTGCATAGACATGGCACAATAGTTTTATGCACTCAACATTTGATGGAATTTACTTCTAGTTTCTAGTTGTTGTTTTTTTTTTATGAATAAAGCTACTATGTACATTTGAGTACATGTATCTGTGTAGACACAAAATGAAAAATAAGTTTTTATTTCTCTTGGGTAAATCTGTAAAAGTGCAATTGCTAGATAATATGGCAAGTGTATTGTGCATTTAAATTTATAAGAAGCTGCCACTTTGTTTTTCAAAGTGGCTGCATTACTTTGAATTCCTGCCAGCAATGTATAAGAGCCCCAGTTGCTCCATAGCCTCACCAACAGTTGGTATTAATCAGCCTTCTTAATTTTAGCCATTGTGATGGGTATATAATGGCGTTTCACTGTGGTTTTCAGTTGCATTTCTCTGATGACAAATAATCTTCTTTTTTTTTTTTTTAAGATTTATTTTATTGTTTTGACAGGGAGAGAGAGAGAGAGACAGAGAGAGACTGAGAGAAGTGGGAAGGCTCAGAGCAGTCTCTATAGTTGTACATCGTCAGCTTTTGACATAGTTTCATTCCACACAGGTGGGTGCAGGGCCAAGCAGGGCAGGAACCAGGCCAGGGTCCTCCTGCATGGGAAGCAAACCCCAGGTAGAAGCCGAACCGAGGGCCTCCCGCTTGGGAAGCTCACCCTGGGTGAGAACCGAACTGGGGGCCACACACCAGTTCAGCATATGGGTTTGCACGGGCTGGAGCTTGGATTGATCCTCAGACCCCAGGTCTGCATAGTGAGTAGTTAACTCCCTGAACCATCCTGGCACCTCCATTCTGCAGGAAATCTTAAGCAGAAGATCTGGGATTGTGTTACTCTGTGTTTATTTCCCATGTGTCATCCCTAAGTTCCTACCTCGTCTCCACCATCCTCCTGGGTATGAAGGAAGGGCCTGTGCCCCGGCCTGCCCAGCATTGCCGGGGGGATGGTCCCTCTGGTGGTGGCAGCAGAAATCAAGTAGAAATCCCTGAATATTCTGCTTCTCTAGGGTGTTCTTACTCCAGGTGACTTTAGGTTTGGAGTTCTATTTTTATGAAGAAAGATGTGATTCCTCTGCGCAGTATATCCTATAAGGGCGGCCTGAACTTGCATAAGGAAGCACACTAGGCTCAGCCCCATCTCTGAAGACTGGGTTTTTGATAGGGTGCCGGGAGCACCAGGCTGCTCCTCACCTTTCTCCTGGCTGCTCTGACTCCTGAGAGCTTTCCCAGCGCCGCTGGTGTGTGCTGCTTTGAAGCAGTGGAGCACGACTTTGGTCATCTCTGCTCGTTAGATGACAGACTTGGGATTCCACGGGCTTTTCAGCACTGGGGATGTTGTAGGTGCTTCTGACACGTTTGCTGTTATTTGCCTGATGATGATCAGTGATCATAGTAATCATGGGGGAGGTGACACATGACAGGGCTATGGAGGCCTGCCATGGTATCATCAAGAATCTGTGTGCTCAGCTGGGCCCCGCATCACTTCTCACAAGCACCTCTTGTGCCCATGAGCAAAGATGCAGCTGACACTGAGTCACATCTGGCTCTGGGCAGGGCAGGCTGTCTGAGAGTCCCCAGAATCCAGCCCAGGGCTTGCCACAGACTAGGCACTTGGTAAATGTGATGGATGGACTGGGTCCCTATCGCACTGCACAGGGTCACTCAGGGAGAGGCTAACGGTGGAGCCACCATGACGTAAAAGCAGGCACTCAAGTCAAACAGAACCATAGGGAACCCTGATGATCTGCGATAGCTGTGCAGACAAGACGGAGGCAGCTGGCTCTCAGTAGAGACCTGGTTCGAACAAGGGACCACCACTGAAAGGACCTGTTCCTAGGGGGAGCCGGTGGGCAGACTGGGCCTTGCACAGGTGGGGATGAAGAGTGGTGGGGTGCACATGATGGGAGAAACAGCAGAGGCCTGGTGATGGGAAAGGAAAAGTGAGTACTGGGAACGGCAATGGCAGTCCAGTGGGTGCTCAGTGGTACAGCCAGGAGGTTGGAGCTCTAGGGGGTTGGAGCTCTAGGGGGTTGGAGGAGAGACTGGCGTGGGCTAGGACCGCCAGGATGGCTTCCTGAAGGAAATAGAGGCTTCATCGTGGTAGAGCAGGCAGGGTAGAGAAGTTCCTTCCAGCCAGGCTTGCCCTGCTCAAGGCCGAAATATCTGGGAACCTGTGTTGCTCTGGCTTGGACCTCCTGGCTCCAGAAAGCTCAGAGGTCTTCCTGTAAGGGACGACTCAGTGTCACCACTGTGTTCAGAGCCCTGGGCTCAGCTGGCTTTGCCCTCGGGGGTTCATGGAGAGGAAAGCAAGATGCGTCTTGCTGGGGTCTGGGCTGGCTTTGCACAGCTGTCTTCTGTGGTCTCCCACCCAGTGTGTGGACTGGGAGCCAGGCTGCATTCTTCACCTGGGAGCGGGTCAGAAATGCAGACTCTCAGGCCCTGGCTCATGGGACCGGATTTGGATCTGCCACTATCAAGGGTCCCAGGCTCTAAACTCCTGAATTAGGGGTGTGGCCTCGTTAAGCAATTAGCAAACCTTTTTTTGGAGCATTTTTTAAAAAGGAATTATTTCAGATCTAAAAAAACTCAAGAAATGTGACCAGTAAATCTAAGACATGATCCTTTACTAGATCCTGTACTGGGAAAAATTATTTTGAAGGACTTCTTTGAACCATTGACAATTGATATGGGCTTCCAGAATGAATGGAGAGGGTCTCATGAGATGTAAGTACTCAAAAAAAGTTAAACTTTCCAAATGTGATCACTGTATTGTGGTCAAGTAAGAGAATATCTGTTCTCATGATGTGTGCAGCCTGCTTTCAGAGGGCTTAGGGAGGAAAATTAACACACAAGTAAATGTGTGTATATACATAAGAAAGGTATATGTAACATGAAATATATGTGCATTCTATTCTATTTTATTATGAAATATGTGTAGAAAGAGAAAATGAAAAAGCAAATGTGGCAAAAATGTTAAAAATTGGTTAATCAGAGTAAAAGGTACATAGGGTTCTCTGTTGTTTTCATACAGCTTTCCTCTGTGATTGCTATTATTTTAAAAATAAAAAAAGCTTAGGGAAGCTGGGATGGCTCAGCAGTTAAGCACTCTCTTTGCAGTCCTGGGGACTGAGGATGGAATCCCAGCCCCAGCCTGTGTAGACCCGTATGCTGAACTGGGGAGTACTTCCCATACGGGAGGCCCCCCGGCCAGGTTCCTGCCCTGTGCAGTCCCGCCCACCTGTGTGGAACAAAAAGAAACCATGTCAAAAACTGATGACGTACAACTATGGAGACTGCTCTGGGCCCTCCCCTTTCTCTCTGTCTCTCTGTTTCTGTCTCTCTTTGTCTCTCTCAAAAAGAATAAAAAAAATAAACCTTAAAATGAAGTTTAAAAGGTGTGTCTTGTTTGAAAGTTTGATAGATGTTTCAGATTACACTCCCGAAAGGCTGAACCAGTTTGTATTCTCACAATGCTATGGGAGGATTGGTTGCTGCAGCTGTCTGATGTAGCTATTTTTATGCAGCTATTTTGATAGCAGGGACTTTTTTGATGGGGTCATATATCAATTTTGACCTGGGGAAAGTTTTTTTCCCCCAATTTATTATGAATATTTCTGAAAGTGCAGAAAAGTTATAGTGCAATGAACATCCATAACCCACCCCCCCACCCACCCCCCGATTTGACTGTCATTAATATTTTACCATATTTGTTTATCAGTCTACATTTTGGGGGAGGCTAGAAACTGAGACTCAGCAAAGTTCAGTAACTGCCACAGGTAAGTGATGGAGCCAAACACCATCTCCTCTGCACCTTGTCCCTCATCTCTCATCTCCCAGCTTTCCCCAAAGTGCTTCCTGAATAGATAGCCTCGATCTATGTATTTTTCTGAGGCCGTTTAGTAGAGCATTGGAGTTGGACAGGCCTGAATTTGAATTCCATCTCTAATCTTGGGCAAGCGACTTAACTTCTCCTTGCCTCAGTTTATTCATCTGGTAAGTGGGGATGGTGCCCCTTACCTCTTCAGATTCTTGTGAATGAGAAATGAGATAACCTGCTTAAAGCCCGTGGTCACCGTTAGGATTCCCGTTTCTTCTGTATCTCTCTTTTCATTTAGAACAGGTCTCAGGCCACCTCTTCCAGGACTATTGATCCCTAAGTCTTTACCCTGCCTGCCAGTCCCTTGCCTGGTCCACATATTGCTGGTGTGTGGCTCTGTCTTGTCCATTCCGGTGGATTTGGAAGGCTAGTGTTGGGAGGCTCTGAAAAGTTAGTCCTGAGGCACGTTTGCTGGGATGATGTTCAGTAGTCTGATGTCATACATCATGACCAGGAATCCCAGGCTTCTGGTGGCTGGGCCTCCTGCATTACCTACCCCCAGGTGAGCAGGTCTGGATGAATTCCCAGCAAACCTGGCGTGGTTGGGAAAGGGCCTGTGGCCTCCCTTCCCTACCTGTCTAGGATTTCTTCTCATCGGGTCAGAATTCAGATTTGTGGGGAAGGGGAAGCAAAGAGCTGGGACTGCGGTGAGAGGAGAGAAGCACTCACCTTGGGCATAACATTTAAGAGGGAACCAAAAAGCTCAGTAACCAAGATGGATATTTTAATGCAATATTTAAGAAAACCAGATCTTCAAACTCTGGCCTGGGGGCCGGCTGCCTGGTTTTTGAAAATAAAAAATAAAGGAATTGTGCCTCACTGGGAAGTGCCCTCCTGGCACTTGTCCTCAATCTAGTGACATCAATAAGGCTGCCGCTCTTTCATCATTTAAAGAGCCAGACCCGCTCCTGCTCTGAGCAGCTGGCTCCCCAGGCCAGTGGGCAGCAGGGCTTGGCTGAAGGAGAACTAAGGCCTAGAGGTGGGCGTGTGTGGAAGGTTCAGATGGTGCTGGGAGGTTGAGGGGTGCACATGGGGCCCTGTCATGGTTGAGGGGTGCACATGGGGCCCCATCTCTAGCCTTAGCATTGAAGGTATGCCTCCATGGTGCTGGGAGTCAGTGAACTGGTCCACATGGACCTGCTGGTGATCTTGGAAAGTCACCTCATATCTCCGAGTCTCAACTTCATCCCTTGTCCAATGGGGATGATGGGGTCCAAGCCCCTCTTCTCTGGGATCTTCAGGAAGAGGTTGTTGAATAGAAATTGGAGCCAAGGGGTGTGAAGTACTTTGTCCCAGAACTGAGATGTGGTCTAGATTCAAGCTGGTTCTGTTGTAACAGTGGATGCAATTGATTCCTGTGGACAGTGTCTTCTCCTTGACTCAAGCCTGGCTGAGCGGTTCTTCCACATAGAAGGGGATCGAGTCCAGCTGAGTGGGAAGGTGCAGCGACAGGGACAGGGCCTCCTCCATGTCTAACCAGGTTCATAGCATCTCTGGAGGTCTCATGCCTGTGCTCCTACCACCTACTCCTCAAACAGGTGGCTCCCCAGTGCGCCCCCACCTCTGACCCCATTCCTGGCTCACCTGAGACTTGTGGGCTGTCCATTTCCCTGACTTTCCTAAGAGCCACAGGGAGAGGGAAGGCACAGCTAAGTACCAGGATATGCCCCGGGGTGGTTACCTTACACCACCTGGTAATTACAAGGTCAAGGCTGTACATTTCATTTTCACCTCTCTTTGACCTTTTACTCCACTGGAAGTGAAACTTGTGGCTGGCCCTTGAGTTTAGAGATTGGAAGTCCCTGGAGCCCTGCTTAAGAGCCTGACAGGCAGACTGCTGGGTGGGGGCCCCCTTGGTTTTTGATGGTGTGTCCATGCTGCTAGGGACAGTAATATGGTACCCTGAGAGCCTCTAGCATCTGGCCTCTCCTCTCATCTGGATCTACATGTTGCACCCCCCACACAGCCTCCTGCAGGTTGCTGAGACACTGCCCTTGCAGTTTCTCCTTCTGGGCAAGGTGGCTGACCTGTAGTGAGTGTTCCTGCCCTGCTGGAGGGCTTCCCTGTGATAGTGGCCAGCAGCACAGGTGCCTCCTGCTCTAGCTCAACCTGGGCTCCCCCACCCCTGTTCTGCACTTTGCTGGGGTGAGCCCAGCTCAAGGGACAGATGGACACTCCTGCTGCCAATTTCTGGTTTGGTCAGTGTCAGCTAATGGCTATAACAACGGACTCCAATAAGACAAACCTTGATTTCTTCCTCACCTCACAGTCCAGTGAGGCCAGTGCGGGGCTCTGCTCCCTCCCATCACGCAGGAACCCGTGACAAGGGAGGGGACAGCACCCTCGCACTCACCTGCGTGTGCTCAGAGGTGTTGCACTGCTTCTCTCCTGTCAGGGTCCTGTCTGGAAAGCGGTCACAGGTTCACAGGGAGGTGGCAGTGTACCTGCAGCAGCACCACAGCCTCTATAGTCCAGGGACAGGGGTCAGTGCCTTGCTGCTCCAGGGTGGCCTGCCCACCTGGACAGCTCAGAAAATGGCTTCCTCTGTCCACCTGCCCCCACCCCCATCTTTCTCTCCCTTTTCTTCCCTCCTTCCTTCCAGCATGTATGCCCCCTTTTATAAAGAGGAGGAAGAGACTCTCAGGGGTAATTTTTCAGATAGTGGAGGCTGGACTCTAATCACAGGCAAAAAATTATCCAAGCAAATGATCCGGATAATTGGAGCCCAAGTCCTTCTTCAACCGCAAGTTCTCAGTGATTGTTTTTATTTATTTATGTTTGTCCCGGCTGCCTGCCGCACATCCCCCACACCGTCTGTCTTCTCTGTTCCTGGCACCCCCACGCCTCCTCCTGCCTCTGACACTTGCCCTTGCTGAACCTGCTGCACGGTCAAAGAAACAAAGCTCAGATATGCATTAAAAGGTAGACCATCGTTTAAAAATGAAGAAAACGTGCTAGTGGGGAAATGCCACAGAGAGCTCAGCAGGTTGAGCACTTGCCTCATAATCGTAAGGTCTGCGGTTCGATTCCTGGCCCTGGCCTCGGCCCGTGCAGACCCCATATGCTGAGCTGGGGCACACCTGGTAGCCGCTAGGATGGTGGTAAATTCTCACCTCCCATGCAGCAGGCCCCTGGTTTGGTTCCCACCCTGAGCAGCCCCGCATCTGTGTGGAATGAAACCATGTCACATCTAATGATGTACAACTATGGAGACTGCTCTGGGTCCTCCCTGCTTCTCTATTGCTTTCTCTCTGTCTCTCTCACCTTCCTCTCAAAACAACAAAATCAATCTTAAAAAAAAGGAAATGCTAGTATTAAGCATATGTAGAAATTTTAAAATGATATAATAATAAATTGGTAAAAAGCAGGAAAGTAGCTGCTTAAAAGAATTAATGAAAAGTGGAAAGTCAAGTAAAGATAAAAGATAGGGATTAAAAATAATGTTGGAGGGATGATGGCATGGCTTAGTGAGTTGAATGCTCGCTTTGTAGCCCTGAGGTCAGAGGATCAAGTCCCGGTCCCGGCCCGGCCTGGCCCCAGCCTGTGCAGACCCCTATGCCAAACTGTGGTGTGCTTCCTTTGTGGGGTGGGAGGCAGCCCAGGTCATTTTTTTCTGGATAGAGCTTCCATGTGGGAGGCCCCCAGTTCGACCCCCTGGCTTGCAGGGGAGTGCCTCCCATGCAGGAGGCCCCTGGCCCGGTTCCGTCCCTGTACGGTTCTTCCCTCCTATAGAATGAAACTATGTTGAAAATTAATGATGTACAACTAGGAAGACTGCTCTGGGCCCTTACCCTTCTCTCTCTGTCAAAAACAATAAAATAAATCTTAAAATATATAATGGTGGAAAAAGGCATAAACGCAGGTGGACAAGATAAAATGTGAAACCTAGAAACCTAACCTACTCCAAGGCTAGGCTGTGGAATACAAGAGGACAAAGCTCCGAAAAGAACACACGTTCCCAACCCGTAGGCTGGATGAGGGGCAGTGGCCTGGCTCTGTGGCTGCTCCCGGACAACATCTGGCGTGTGCTGGGGGGAGGCGTTGGGTGTGAAAAGTTCCAGTGCAGACAGCACGTTTCTCTGCAGGAGGAAGAGGCTCTGGCCGGCCACGGTGATGCCGGGTACTGCGGCAACGTGCGCTGTCAGGCCCGGGAGGCTCCCTTTTCTCTCTGTGTTTGGGACTGTTGTGGGGGGCCAGGATGTTGGGAGGTCAGACTTGGGGGGCCTCGCCCTAAGAACAGAGAGGCCCCTCCCAGACTGTGTCCAGGAGAACACTGGTTGCATGGAGAGTGAACGACAGTGTTCAAATGCGGCAGGTGGGAGGAAGGGGGTCAGCGAAGGCTTGTGCTGTCTGGGACTAGTTGAACGGGGAGATTTCCTGGCTGTAAAGGAATGGTTCCGCTGCCAGAGACACCCCTTTGCCCTCCTACTGCCCTCCCATCTGGAACCCTGCCTCGGGTTCCCACTGGCCCCGTCTGCACCCTGGCTTTGGGCTTGTGCCCTAGACCTGGTAACCCCACAGACATATGTGTCCCAGGCATCCAGGGCCCCTGCATCTCTCAGCTTCCAATGCTGGCCACCCTGCACTTGGGCCTGGGCTGCAGGCGAGCTGCAGCGTTCCAGGCTGATGGTGTGTGTGGGTGGTGGGGGCACTCGTGAACATATGTGTGCTCCCCCCCCCCCATCCTCATTGCTAAAGGATTTTCTTCCTAAAGTCAAGCCCTTGTGCTGGCACCCACGAGTGCCGGTGATTCTTGCGTAAAGTTGTAGGATAGTGTTCCCTACATTTGTAGATGAGACCCTCTCTCTGCCCTGCTCTAAAGAGCCATCCCCGTGTACAACTCTGTAGTACTTTGCCTATGTTTCTCTCTCTCTCTCTCTCTCTCTCTCTCTCTCTCACACACACACACACACACACAAAGAGCCATCCCATACCAGAGCATGATCCTTTTCTATTTTGCCTCATTTTGCAAAGACAGCAGATCTCAGTAACATCAGGCACAACTTCTGTTTTCAAATAGCCTACATTGGCTATTAAATGTTTTTCCCCCCAATCATCTTGGAAGAGATTTGTGTCATTCTCAGAAGTGCTGGGATGCTTCATGGGACCCGAGGTAGCAGACTATAGCTGTGGTTCAGCCAATGAGCCCGAATTGTGTGTCCATGCAGGGATCAGACTCAGTGAGATCAGTACCTGCGCCTCAGATCTGGCCACGAGGGAAGCAGAAGCGTCCCTGGTGGGGTGGACTGGGCCTCTTCCCACCCCCACCGAGACCACCCAGCTCACTCATTACCTGCACCCTCTGAGCACCCAGCAGTGGGAGGCAAGTCTCCCCTCACTGGTGCCGGGCCGTGGCCTCTCACACAATGGCTTTGGATTAAAAGCCAGTAAGTAAGTCTCTTAGGAGAAGGTGCAAAGTGGTCAAAGAGACTCACCTGCCTCCTTAATGGAGGAAGTAGCTTCAGAGAGAAGCGTCCAGAAAACTAGGGAGGGGGTACAGGCCAGACTCTCGCAGAACAGAAGTGTCTTCTGTGAGCAGTGGGTTTGTTGAATGGAGGGTGGTGGCGCGTGCACAGGGAGGAGGGGAAGGGTAGAGGGTCACTCTGGACTTGAGAATTGGAAGGAGCAAGATGTCTCCAGGGAGGCTCAGGACAGTCTCACAGCGGTCTCCTGGGTGGGACTCCAACTCTCAACTGGAAGGAGGCCCCTGTGCAATGCTCAGACAGAGCTTCCCGTAGCATTCAGAGCTGCTGGGCTCTTCTCACCCAGACTAACGGGTGAGTGCCCTGGGATGGTGGGAGGGAGGACTTTCGGGACTCCTGGAGCATCAGTCCCTAGACGGTGGAGTGTGGGGCAAAGGACGAGAGGGAGGACAGAGAGAGACGGGGAGAGGGGGAGGTGGAATGCAGCAGAGCACAGCTTCCTGCGGCTTCACTTGGCCCTTTCTGAGCAGAAGCACCTGGCAGGACAGAAAGAAAGGACAAAAAGCGGGAGCCTGCGGGGGCGCGGTGAGGTGCATCACGGGCCTCTCAGTAGCTCAGAACTGCCAGCTCTCACCCCCTCCCCCAATGTCTGCTGGGATTCCTGACAGCCCTGGGCTCTGACAGGAAAGGGGTGCGGTGAGAAGACTGTGAGACTCGCCTGTTGGGTGCCTGCCCTGTCTCCGGCTCTGTAACATGGAGCTCACGCCCCCCTCACCAGAACTCCAAAGGAGAGCACGCTCATTTCCATTTTACAGTTAGGGAAACTGAGGCCCAGGGTGGCCAAGGTGACGCCAAGATTCTTTCTAGCATTCCCACCAGGCGATCAGTGATACTGAACCCAGTGACTACTCAGGAAATTGGTCTGTTTCCCGTGGACCCTCCTACATGTGATGATCCATGCAGATATTCTCAGGAAATAAGTACAAAGAAATTTTATTGCCCAAACTCAGGAGTCCGTGATAGCATCAGTTTCCATGGCAACAGGCTATGATGTCACAGACAGACACCTGCAGAGAGACAAGCAAGCAGGGAAATCGGAAGCCAGGGTGGAGACGATGTAAGACATGATCTCTTAGCGCAGATGCTGAAGGCCTCCCATCCACCCTTCCTCCAGCATCTACTTCTGCTTTTTAAAGGGGGATGGACTGATCTTTGGAACCAATACATGGATTTTATGAGCCATTGACTATTTCAGCTTGCAAACGCACAGAATAAGCAAAACTAAATGCAATTCCCATAAAAGTTTTCTGTGAATGTTTGCAAGAAGGAAAATACGCTGTTTCTTTTTGTAGTCCTGGGCTCTTGCAATGAATTAAGCTGTGGTTGGTTCCTCAGGTGCACCGCATGGCGAGGGTCCTCATTCTGTGGACTTGGCATGACAGGGTGGAGGTGCCCATGAGGCTGGGCTGCTCGGTGTCAAGCCCTGGGAGGCTAGTGGGTTTGAGGAAGGAGACTGGAAGGAGGGGTAGACCAGGTGCTGAATGTGCTGGGGCAGATGGCCGGGTGGTGCCCATGAGGTTTAAAGGGTCCAGGACTGGGCTTCTGAGGGTGTGACAGGCAGCGGTGCGGGGTGTTCTTGCCAACTGGAATTCTCATCACAGGTGCTCCATGTCATAAAAGCTGTGGCCTGCTATATTGTTCAGAGGTGGCTACACTATTATCTTTTGTCCCATGGGCTCTTTGGCAATGGAACCCTGCCAGCATAGAGTTCAGTTCCCCTCTCCTTGAATCTGGACTGGTCTTGGTCACTTGCACAATCACTAAAATGTGGCAGAAGTGATGGGACTGCCAACTCTTTGTCACATGCAGCCTCGCAGCTTCCACCTGGATCTCTGGGAACTCTAGCTGTTAGAATGCTCACTCTGGGACCCCAGTTGCCATGCTGTAAGATTCCCAAGCCACGTGGCTTCTCCACGTGGCTGCAGTTGATGGCAACCAGGTGAACTCCCAACTGCCAGCCAGCACCAACTGTCAGTGATGTGAGCGGGCCATTCGGGCATCGAGTTTAGTAGAGGTTGCTGGTGGCTGTAGCCCCTGCCAACATCTGACTGCAACCCCCTGAGAGACCCTGAGTGAGAACTATCCACTGAGCTCAGCCAATCTGAAGAGTGGTGAGACACAATAAAACAGGATTGACTCAAGCCACTAATTTCCAGGGTCATTTGTTCCACACAGTGGGTAACAGGAATACAAGCAATCACTTGAAGTTTTCATGTGAGACAACACCCAGACAGTCCCTGGCTCAATGATCACAGTCATGGCATATGGCCGTTCCTCTTGTGGGCTCTAAGGTCTGGGGTCTCAGGCCTTCAGATGCAGAAGGCGATGGGCAGGGGCCTGCATACTGGTGAATCCTGCTCTAAGGAGGGCACACTGGAGGTGTAGGGATCACCTGTCAGTCAGCTCCAGAAGCTTGGCTGTTGGTCTGCGATTTGGCAACATCAATGCCCATCGGGCCAGATCTCTAACTCGGATGGGATGGTTTTGAACCAAAGCCTGCAGGACTATTCATTTCATGTGGTTAGTTTTGGCTGAGCATCCCAGCAATTGAGATTGAATGAATGTCCCTTGCAGGGTTTCATCCAACCAGTTGATAAAAATGCCAAAGAGAAGAGAGCCTGTGAAATCTCGCAGGAGATGCCATTTCCATTGGGCCCTCTTTGGGTTCTGTTATTCTGCCAGCTGTGAATCCACTGATTTGTACTTGTCTCGGCATACAACAGTTCTCCATCTGGTCCACCATCCTACAAAGTGCTCTATGAGATCTAGATACACCGTGACCTAGTGTCTTAGAAACACTTTCAAGAAAAATGGCAAGTAGGTTTGGTGGTTTTTAACCCAGGATGCCCCCAGGAGACCTGTTTCTTCTGCCTATAAGTCTACTCCAGTCTCCACCTTCCACCGTGGTTTGGCTCATGGCATCTGAGGTCTGATAAAAAACTGCGGTGATGGTGAATTCTGCTGCCGGGCCATCCAATAGTAGGGTAGTGATCTTAAATACCGGAAGTGGTGTGTCAAACCTTCGTAACCATATGACAAGTTTCAGCTTGTTTGGTGCAGTCAGTTGTGAGCTACAGTTGAGAGAAGGTATGTTTTAAAGTGTGTTGTAAATCATGGGTCATGAACAATGCACTAGCATAAATGTCTGTCAAATAACAACGTTACAGTGTGTCCTCATCCACTGTATTCACTGGATCTGGCACAGCGCAACTTTTGGCTCTTCCCCAAAGTCAAAATGACCATGAAAGATAAATGTTTTGAATCAATTCAGGATGTCAAGGCAGCCAGGACTGCACAACTAAAGACACTCATGAAAGAGGACATCCAGAACTGCTTCAGAAAGTGGCCAGAAGGATGGGATAAGTGTGCTCAAAGCGAGGAGGATTGATGATAGTGTGCCTTCTACTGTAATAATTGGTTTTAATCTAAACATTTACTGTATTTTTTATTATATATCATGTAGTATTCACTTTTTCTCTCTTAAAGAAACACTACATTTACCCTGTAATTCTTTTTTTTAAAGATTTATTTCATTGTTTCTGACAGAGACAGACAGAGAGAGAGACAGAGACAGAGAGAAGGGGGAGGGCCCAGAGCAGTCTCTATAGTTGTACGTCATCAGTTTTCAACATGGTTTCCTTCCGCACAGGTGGGCAGGGGGCCGCACAGGGTGGGAACTAGGCTGAGGACCTCAGTCAGCATGGGAAGCATGCCCCCTCAAGCCAGGGGCCAAACTGGGGGGTCAGAACTGAACTGGGGGCCTCCCTCATGGGAAGCACACCCCAGTTCAGCATATGGGTTCGCACAGGCCAGGGCTGGGATTCGATCCTTAGTCCCCAGGTCTGCAAAGTGAGTGCTTAACCCACTGAGCCATCCCGGCTTCCCCCACTTTTTTCTTAGAGATGCCTTTCTTTGTCCATATAGACATTGTCTTTCTATATTGTATTTTCCCCCAAATAGTATTATACCGTAACAGGTGATGGGAAGTCGTTTTTAGGTGCTGAGCTTAGAACGCGTATACTTTTAGGGAGTTCTTCCGGTTAGCATCTTGATGTCTAGCTTGAGTCATCCAGATGCGTTGCTATCTCTCTTCCCATTTCCTTTCCTCTCCTCGGGGAGCGGGGCCACGTGGGCCTCCCCGCAGCACGGCTTTGCATATAATTGATCATTCTTGCCGTGTCCTTCATGTGCCGTCTCTGGTTCTGGATAAATAACTCCCAGTTCCTTGTGCGTTTCTTCCCCATCACTGTTTTTTCAGGGCCCTAATCAGTTTTATTTCATTCTTTACTATAAATGATTTTAAAGCCCATTGGAAATATAACGGTTGTCTAAATAATAAATCACCATTTTGGCAAATGATACGGAGACATTTAGAGATAAAATTAATCACCCCCTTATAGCTATGTAGCAGCTTTTCCACAGGGAGTGCAAAGTAGTGTGTAGAGCTCTTAGTTAATTCTCCAGCCATTCTTGGAGAAAAAGGGTGGTGGTCATTCATTTCTTTTATGGGGGGTGGGGTGGCCTATGGAGATGCAGCTGACTTCTTCTAGCACACCCCTGAGCCAGAGCAGACCTGCTATGAAAGAGGCCCAGCTCTCTACTCAACACCCAGTGCTGCACCTGTGGGTGTGTTGCCTCCTGTCCATCTGGAGAGCATTGGGCAGCAGGCACCTGGGCCAGCGTCATTCCCTGGATCCAACCTGTAAGTGTCTGGGCCAATGAACACGTAGCACAGTTTCCTTAGAGTGAATTCTCTGTCCAGAGGGCTGCAGGGTCTCCCACGGCACCAAATACAAACACCATAGATTCCACATACATTCAAGAAGCCTACACTTGCACAGCTGTCAGCTCATGAATTATTGTGCCTTTTTTGTAGATAAGGAAACGGAGGCTGCTGGAACTCCAGTGGCTTATTCAAATGGACACAGTCATCACATAGCAGCACCAAGGTCTGAGGCCAGGTTGATCCAACACCACAGTCTAGTGCTTTTTCTTCTTTCCAGCCTGAGCTTAGGGTTATGTCCATTATTTTGGTTTTGAGGGACAGTAAGCAAAATCAGTACACACAAGTATGCACACCCTTACGGGCCCTTGTAATTGAAAGGACAGTGTGATGCTCTTTCAGGCATGTCTGGATTCTGGATGCTATCAGGACTCAGTTTCTCTCTTTCGGCCCCACTTCCTCTGGGTTAGCCTTAGACACTCCCATCAGGTCCACTGTTTTGAGTATAATAGAAACAGGGAGATTCACTTCTTGGTCGTTCTTGCAGAGTCCTCTTTATCCCACTGTAAGTCACATGCTTATCCCTGAACCAGTTACCAGACCCAGGGGCTGGAATTCACTGATTGGCCCAGACTACTCCTTCCCCTGGGGAGCCAGTGGTGCAGCATGGGGTACCTTAAAGGGGGAGGGGGGTGGGATTGCAAACTGAGTACAGGGGCAGTTGTGAAAAGTCAGACACATGGGACTCCACCCTGAGTCCTCACACGCTGTCTGGGCTGCTCTTCAGGTGGGCGCTCGTCTGTCCCACCAGCACTTCTTTCCTAACGCATTTCTTTCTGTCCCTGTTTTCCACCTCACTCATCGGAATTCCCCTGTCCCTTTGGCTTATTTCATGCGTTATGGGACTTTGGGAACCGTCCTGACCCCCTGGCCCCTGGAAGCTTCCTCCCTTGAAGTTCCGTGACCTGGATTTCCACTTGCCCTTATTTGGTACCCCACTGGGGGAAGACATCTGCTTGGCACCTTTGGACAGTTTTCAAGAAAACAGATTATGTTCAAGTTGGAATAAATGTGCAATGTTGACACCCCAGTGGTTGTTGTGGCTTTTGGTGCACAGCCAGTGAAACTCACAGCAACCAGGGCTGGAGGGAGAATTCACGGTGTATGATCGTGGGGTCTCAATAGACCCATGAGAAATATGACTGAATAGTGCTGTGATGAGGAGACTGGCAGAGTCCTCCCAGCCCCCCAAGGGGGATTAAAACGAATGGGGCATTTGGGGCTGGGAGGTAGTCCTCTTGCCCTGTTTCTGGTTAGAAGCTTCTTCGAGCTTAGTCCCCAGCAGGGCCCCAGTACCTGAAAACGTGTTAATTCTCAGCATCCGACTCAATCTAATCGTGTTACAGATCAGGAATCTGAGATCCTGAGAGGTGGAGTCAATTCCCCAGGGTCATGCAGCGAGTTAGAGGCTCAGCTACACGTGGAAATCCTATCCGGCTGTGGTTGTGCAGGGCGGCCAGCAGGGCACGGAAGCTGCAGCAGAACTCTGTGAGGGAGGCTTGGAGGCTGCAGACCATCCCCAATCAGAAGGAGGCAGAGGGCCCCGGACAGGTCTAATGCTGCTTCCTGGAGAGTGCAGTCCCGGACGAGTGCAAACACTGGTACCCAGTGCACGGACACCTGGATTGTCGGGGGGTGCTCCTCACGAATGGAAGTTTCTAGTTAGGAAGATGCCACCCCACTATTTTCTGTACTGCGGAAAAATCGGACTGTCAGGCTGATAGAATGCTGGATAGGCCATGCAGAGTGGCCGTCGAATCCTGTCTGGGTGTGTTGAAGCAGGAGGTCTGAGTGGCTCGGTGAGCTGTCTGAGGCTGGCAGCGTGGGGCCCACCATCACTCAGACCACATTCGGGGAGCACCCACCATCTCCTGGCGCCCTGTCCTCCTCCCAGGGGGTGAAGTATTGCTCTAGAAATGTGCTGTTTCTCAGACATGATTTGAATAAAAGGAAAACTCTCATATGGAGTGTGCTATTTTTAAGAGATCCTAGTTAAGGAATGAAATTCTGTGAAACACACAATTATTTAGCCGTCTTTGTTTAGCAACATTCTTCTAATTAACCATCACTAGCATCTATTGAGATGCTGGGCAAGTATGCCTGGCCACACACTTGTTTTGAAGGGAAAAAAATTCATGTCCTTGTTTTTTGTGTTGTTTTTTTTTTTGTATAAGAACAAGGAGATTTTTATTACTCAATCAACTGATATTTTTGACATTTAATCTTATTTTATATATATTTCAGTTGTACAGCATAGTGGTTATACATTTATATAGTTTAAGAAATGGAAGTAAATTTGTGTTCTTGACCCACATCCTGAGAGAATCTCCTCTCCAAGGACCTACGTTTATCACCTTGGGAGAAGGAGGCTCCCTTTGTCCTGGGGACATGGGTACTTGGGGAAGTCACCTCCCCGAGATGCCTCTCAATAGCTGCCTCATTGGTGGACTTTTAGGATCCTGCAGCTCTGAGAGGGTTCCCTCCAATTACCCTCTCCGCAACACCTCCCTTCAGTCCTTCTTAAATCTCCTTCCTATTTGTCTTTTTTTTAAAAAAAAAACATGTTTTGTAAATTTTGAAATAACTTCAGACCTACAGAAAAGTTTTAAGTATACTACAAAGAACTCCATTATACCATTGTTATGAGTTGAATTGTGTTCCCCTAAACGAAGATATGTCCTAACCCCCAGTACCTCAGAGCTTACTGTGACCTTACTTGGACACAGGGACTTGCAGGTGTAATTAGTTAAATTAAGATGATTAATACTGGAGTAGGGTAGAACCTGAAGCCAATATGACTGGTGTCCTTATCAAAAGGGGGAGTTAGGGCAATACACACACAGGGAGAATGCCTTGTGAATGCCAAGGCACAGGTTGGGGTCATGCCTAAATAAGCCAAGGAGCTCCAGCAAAACACTGGAAGCTAGATGACGGGCATGAAACAGATCCTTCCCTCACAGCCCACAGAAGGAACCAACTCTGCTGACACCTTGATCTTGGACTTCTAGCCTCCAGAGCTGTGAGACAGCACATTGCTGTTGTTACAGCAGCCGTAGCAAACTAATACAGACTTTATTCAGATTCCTCAGATCTGAACACCTTCCCAGTTGGCTCTGTCGTCCTTCTCCGTGCACACATAGAATTGCTATTTTCTGAAATGTTTGGAAGTAAGTTGGATATATAATGTCTGTTTATTTCTAAAATATATCCATGTTTCCTAAAAGCAAGGAAATTCTCCTAAAAGCAAGCAATAATCAAAATCAGGGAATAAATATTGATACAGTACTATTTTAGTACTATATTGAATTTGTAGACCATCACATTTTCCCCATTTAAAAAAATTTATTTTTCAATTACAGTTGACATACAATATCATATTAGTTTCAGGTGTACTGCATAGTGATTAGACATTTATATACCTTGTTAAGTGATTACCCCAGTAAATCTAGTACCTACCTGGCACCATACATACATCGTTATTACAATATTATTAACTATATTCTATATGCTATACTTTACATCCTTGTACCATTTTTATGATTGGCAATTTGTTCTTCTTAATTTGTTCTACATCTTTTTCAGTCCACCCCCTTCAGCCCCTCTCCCATGTGAAAATCATCAGTTTGTTTTGTGTATCTATGGGTTTGTTTCGGTTTCATTTGTTCATTTATTTGTTTTTCAGATTCCATATAATGTTAGTGAGATCATGTGGCATTTGCCTTTTTCTATGTGACTTATTTCACTTATAGAGCTTCACATTTTGCAAATGTTCTACTAATGTCTTTCTGGGTAAAAGAAAAGTATTTATTTTGATCTCTTATTTTTTAGAAGTATATCTAATGAAAATGTTAGCTGTTTTATCAACATAAATGCACATTTAAAAGTAAGATAGCTTTGAGGGGCTTAAAATGAAAAGTAGCATACCTGGGCTCCACTTCTCCCACTCCTAGTCCTGCTTCTCCCAAGTGACCAGTTTTTATTGTATTTATTTGTTCTTCTGGCTATTATGCTCATGTTCTTAGGTAACACATGTACACATATCAATATTTCTTGATTTATCAAATTCAGCAGACTTTCGAATACACCATCTATTGACTTTCCTGAATAATGATAGGTTGGAGCTTTAACAATGTGATCCCTCTCCTTCCAATTCCCCTACCCTTCCAAATACGTAAATCTCTATTTCTTGTTGGTCTACCAGACAGTATCTCCTGGCTCTCCATTTTTTATAGGGTGAGGTCATTGTTACTTTACTCACTCTTCCCACCAACTCATCCCAACTTTTGTCAACCCACCTTCACTTTTACCTGGTCAAGGTTGGTCTTCATATTCAGTTCTTTAATCATAGTTGAACTTGCCATAAGTTGAGTGTGGGTTGATTCTAAAAGTCAAAACCCAATACATAGCATTTATGATATAGTTTAAAAATGCCATTCACTGCAAAGCCAAGCTATGTGCTATAATCCCACTTTCTTTTTCAAAATTCTGATGTCCTTAGTCTTGAGCTGTTTTTAATTATACATATCTGGCATTCATTTTTTATGTGCCACTAGTTGCTCAAAATGATGCCTTCATTTGGTCTTTTAATTTTCGATGATGCCTTCTTCCTTTTACCCCCCCCCCCCCCCC
>PVKE010000127.1:21213-181694 GCA_004027555.1 Craseonycteris thonglongyai | reverse complement strand
TATTTCACTTAGTATGATAATTTCTAGTTCCATCCATTTTGTTGCAAATGGTAAGATTTTATTCTTCTTATTGACTGAGTCATACATCATTGTGTAAATGTACCACAGTTTCTTTATTCAGTTGTATATTGATGGGTATTTAGGTTGTTCCCATGGCTTGTCTAGTGTGAATAATGCTGCAGTAAACATGGGAGTGCATATATTTTTTCGAATGACTGTTTTGGATTTCTTTGGATAAATACCCAGAAGTAGAATTGCTGTATTATATGGTAGTTCCATTTTTAATTTTTTGAGGAACCTCCACACTGTTGTCCATAGTGACTGTGTGAATTTGCTGTCCCACCAACAGTGCACGGGAGTTCCCTTTTCTCCACATCCTTGCTAACTCTTGTTGTTGGTCGATTTATTGCTGATGGCCATTCTGACAGGAGCCAGGTCATATCTCGTTGTGGTTTTGATTTACAGTTCTCTGATGATCAGTGGTGTGGAGCATATTGCTTTTCTTTTTTTCTTGTAATTTATGCCAAGGATATCCTCGAGTTTCACCCCTCAATAACATTTCCCCCAAAGCATTTCCAAATGCTCCATCGCAGTATGTATCCTGGCTTACACACCCCACCTTTCCGAGCAGGACTTCCCTGTTGGAGTTCTCCATTCTTGTACTCCGATCTGGACTGGCTTTTAATAGGTCTGTGCACGGGGTCCCCTTCTCATTCCTGATCCCTTGGGCTGGATCCACTGTGTCCTGGCCTCTTGTCTTTCTCTTTCAGAACTTATTTTCTTGTTTGCACTACAGCCACAAATGATTTCTAAGAAAGGGTACATGGCAAACAAACTCGGTAGTAGCTGCCTGCAAATGGGATGACGTCCTTGACTCTTACCTCTTCTTATTTCCAATTTTGGTTGGGAGAGTTTCTTGGCTTCGTCCAAGTCATTGTTTGAAATATACCTATATTTCAATAACGGTTTTCTAAGTTTCATAAAATCATTTTTCTCTGTAGTTCTTTTTTGTTTTTATGTTTTAAATACTATCCTGTTCTTGCTCTTTAGATCCAGTATCTGTTTCCTTCGGAGGATATTGATTCAAGGATTTTTAAGTGGGGGAAAAGGTGAGGAAAGGCTGAGATAAAACTATTCCCTGAATTGACCATTTATATTTTATGCTGCGGGATTCCTCAAGGATCTAGTGATTCGCATTTAAGAATATGACATGAAAACTGCGTCCTTTTCTAGATTGCTTCTTAGCTGTAACTCCCTTTCTGTGTTCTTGCCTGGGACTTTTCCACTCTGCTTTAAAAGGACCTTGAGATTATCATATTAAGTGAGATAAATCAGACTGAAAAAAATCAAGAACCATATGATTTCACTTGTAGGTAGAATATAAAATGAAAAGGAACAACAATAAAAAAACCTCACAGACATAGTTAATAGTTTAGTGGTAGCCTGAGGATAAAGGGAGAGGGGAAGGGGAGTAGAGAGGGGACATCAAATATATGGCAATGGGAAGAGAACTGACTCTGGGTAGTGAGCACATAATGCTACACATAGATGATGTCATGTAGAATTGCACACCTGGAACCTATATAATTTTTACCAACCAATGCCACCCCAATAAAATACATAAATACATAAAAATAAATAAAAATAAGAAAGAAAGAAAGAAAGGAAGGAAGGAAGGAAGGAAGGAAGGAAGGAAGGAAGAAAGAAAAGGAAGCACTTGCCCATCAGCTTTCTTCAAGGGATTTTGTGAAGTCTTCTTTCTATTTCACGCTCTCTGTGGCTCTGGGTTTCTGCCCTCCTTACCTGAAGGAGAGAAGATGCTGTATGTTCAGCCTGTTGGTGTCTTAAGGCTATGGTTCAGGCTATGTAGGAGGACTCACAGTTGTTACTAGTCCTGCTCCTTGGTGTGAACAGCTGCCTTTTCAGGGTTAGTGCAGTAGCCAGGCTGGGAAATCCAATAGAACGTGGCGAAGAAGTTGTCATCCTCACAGGAGGTGCTTCCCATCCTGAGGCTTCAGATCTGGAGGTTTCGGGGTTTCCCATTTGCTCCCATCTCATCTGTGACTACCCATAAGTGACTCTAGTAATAGTGTGTCCCTCCAAAGCTAAAACCATGTCCCTGTGCTTCATTCCCTTGCAAGAAGAAAGTAGGTGTGAGCGGGACTCTTGTGAGGACAACATTTGGAGCCCCAACCCCTAGCCAGCCCCTGAAGAATTCAACAGTGTTCACCAGCTTCTCTTTTAAACTCCTTCCATCCCCTGGGGTTCTTCCACCCATGCAGGGCAGGTGAGTTAGCATGCGCAACTTGATTATGGTTATTCTTGGTCAGCTTAGGCATACTGAGCTCTAGAAAGGGAAATTGGGGTAGCCCAAGGAAAGGGGGTAGCTTTGGAGCAGGAGTGGGCCAGAGTTTTAAGGAATTTTGACCTGTTTGGAATAGGTAGGAGTCTGGGCAGAGGGGGATGGACAGGAAAGCACAGGAAGGAGAAAGGCTTAGGTCAAGGCCACATGATTAAAAGTCACTGGAATAAAACATGGGTTTTTCTGGGCAGAGCACGCTTATGTGAAGAGAGGCTCCTCGGAATCTGTGGCAGATTGCTGGGAAAGTCTGTGTTCAGAGAACCCCCTTCCTGGCCTCAGACCCTTGACATTACCCTGCTCTCCCAGCTGGTTTGATGCTCTCTGATGGACCATAGGGCTCTACATGCTTCTGCACTGGTCACTGATGAATTCCTGGGTGCCTCACTTTCCCCACCAAGGACAAGGGGGTCCTGGCTGGCTGGGTGTTACAAACTGAGTGAAGAAAGAAGAGAGTGAGCACAATGCCAAGAAGTGAAGTCAGCAAGGGCTTGCGGCAGATAGGGAGGCATTAGAGTCATTATAACTTCCACCAACTTTGCGTCCATTTCTGAAATGGACAATGATTTTCTTTCACGTAAACAGCCATGCATCCCCTACCTGACTAGAGATTGCTTCTAAACCCTTCTCATAAAGAAATGCTGGAGTGGTGTCTGGGGAAGAGCTGGATCATAAGAGAGCCTCTCATTGGCATCATTGAGTTCCAGTGTCCTGTCCAGGCTGACTGTTTCTCAGAGCTCTGCCAGCACTTCTAGGTGTGCATGTCAGTCTGCTGAGCATCTTGGGAGCATGTCTGGGAGGCCAGAAGTGGGCCTACAGAGTTCCAGATTCCAACAAGGGTAGCCACGGCCTGCTGAGCCAGGTCATGACCCCACATTTCTAGACCAGCAGCCTGACCCCATAGCTGGCCAGAGTTAGGATCCAGCAGATGCTCTGGGACTCTGCTTTCCCACCCGTTCCCATCCTTACATTCTCCGGCTCTCCTTCCTCAAGTCTGCAAACTTACACAAGTACCTGCAAAACTAACAATCAAAGTTTGCCCCACGCCTCTCCTTTTCCTCTGATATTTCCCCCTTCCCTTCAGACAGCTTCACAAGCTGTCTCTACCTTCTTGAAGACATTTTTCCTACTGTTGGATGGACTCTTCAGGTCTCACTTCCCTAAACATTGCCTGCACACAATGGCCATCCCTGTTTTACCTTCTCAGTCTCAGACCGTTGTGGCCTGGCTTCGTGCTTTTCCATTGTATGCCATCTATCGGTCCTCCCATCCCCCCACCAATCACAAAGGAAATGCACATCTCTGAGCTTGATTTTCCAAAGAGGAGATTGTCTATTCTTCTTTGATTCTACTGCATTGAGGGAGTTGAATATTTGAATATTTGTATGATATGCTTGAGAGCATTTGGGGCTGTTACGCTGAAAATGAAAAATATCAACGGATGCTTTCTGCAATTATTCGAATGTGCCAACATATTGTGAGAGCAACATTGGTCAGAACCATGGCTGGGCAGGATTGCTGGATAAAATACAGGATGCTCAGTTACATTTGGACTCCACATAAACAATACATCATTTTTACTCTAAGCATGTGCAAAATATTGTGCGGAACGCACTGACATATTGCATGTGACATTGGGGACATACTTCTACTGCAACATTGTTGTTGTTTATCTGGAATTCAAATTTAACTGGGCAGCCTGTTGTTTGTTGGTTTCCTAAAACTGGCAGCTTGGCAGGAACACGTGGGACAGAGCAAGGTAGGCAGTGAAGGGCCTCCATCCGAGGTAGACCAGGGCCTCGGTGAGCGTAGGCGAAGCCTCCCAGGATGGAGCTAAGGCCAGGCTGGGTGCACAGCATCAACAGGGTGGAGCTGAAAAGAAAGCTGGGACAGGTTGGGAACTTCCAAACCTTTAAATGAGGCATCTGATTTGCAGTCCCTGAGAATTTGCCCCTTTAATCTGGGACTCTCTTCTGTTCCCCATACTCAGCCACCTGCCGCATTCCCCCCTTATCTCTGGACCACCTCTGCTAGTATATACCCACTGCTTGTCTGTAAATCAATTCACTTAAAACCTTGAATAAATGTACTGGAAAAAGGAAGCTTGGTTCCATCACTCACAGTGGAAAAGCACTCTCACTTTCCACAAATTGCAGGTGACTGTAAACATAAGGACAACAAAATCTATATTATTGACCTCTAACTTATGGCTCTGAGTCTGAAACCTGCTCTTGAATCCCTTAAAAAGTGAAATTAGTAGTAGAAAGGGACTAGTGGTGCACTAGTCTCTGATTAAAACTTTCTTCTTGACATAATCTGAAGGACCAAAGACTTGTAAAGGTCCAGCCTTCTACCCCTGCGAGTCAGGATATCTACTGCTGTGTCTGTGCATCCATGGTTGAAGTGACTGTCACTTCTAGGAAGTGAGGGTATTGGCTATGTCTTAGCAATGGCCAGTAATGCCATCTTTTTGGTTTTTTTTTTTTTAAGTTCTTTATTAATGAATTTCTTTACTATGTGGAGAAGAGGTGTGAATGTTTGCAGATAGAAGTCTGAGTGTCTGTAGTGCATGTCCAGGGTGACCTGATCCCAAATCCTCTGTGTTCAACCTCAGAGATAATGCGTCATGAGCCAGCATCTGCAGAAACCATCTTGGGGTCCTTTGAGGCTTTCATTCCCCGCTGAGTGAGGCCACAGGGGTAAACCTAACTAGATTCTCCAGCTTTGAGATCAAAGCTGGTGGCCCCACACTGACTCTGTGTCCCCCGTCCCCCAGACCCTCTGGTTTGTTGGGAAGGACAGCACAGGATAGAATGTGCTGGATAGACTAACGTTCTTACCACTGGGACTCGGGACTGCATGTGAATGCATGAGCCATGTCGCCAACAGGCCAGCCAGAACTTAGAACACATATTTTCCCATGGAAACAACACAGTAAAGAGTGGTTAGGTTTTATGGTATGATTGGTTCAGGATAGTAAACTTTCATTGAGCACCTAATACATTCCACACATTGTGCTAGGACTACAAAATGGATAAAGCTGTGTTTCGGGCTCAATGAAGTTCAGTCTTGGGGGAGAGGTGGGCAGAGAGCACATGAGTGGGCAGTGGTAACTCAGTGTGATGGGCGCCAGGACAGAAGAGCCCGAATGTGCAGTGGGGTCCAGTAGCGGGGCCAGCAGGCCCGAGGGCCTCTGAGGAGCCGCCCTGAGCAGTCTTGAAGGGTCAGGAGGTGTTTGATGGGTGAAGAGCAGGGATCCAGGACATGCCCGGCGGAGTGAACGGCCAGCAGTGGAGCACGGGGATTGACCAGCAGAGTGTGTGCTGAGATCCCACTGTCTGCCTGTAGTTTTCATGTGAGTTGAGCCTGCAGATACAAGCAGGGGGCAATAATGGAAGCCGCCCAGACCTGATAAGAAGTGTGGACCTTCGATCTTAGGCAGGGATTTTGGTCCAGGGTACATTTAAGACAGTTGTGCTGATAGTCATGTGGGTGACGGGCAGGAGGCTGCTGAGACAGAAGGAAAAGGTCATGTAGAAGGCTTCTGTTATGCTAGGCAGGGAATGAGGGGGCCTGGACTGGAGGGACTGCTGGTCCCTAAAGTGCAAGTGCCTTGAAGATGGGGACCATAATCTGTTTTGTTCAGACATACCCCAAATGCCTAGAATGGAGTCTGACACATAGTAAGTGATGAATAAGTACATGTCGAATGAGAGGTTGAGACTGAGGGGAGATTTAGGGGCTTCAGCTGTGTAAAGATGAAATGAGCATTTGGTGTTCTCCTATGGATTCTTAACTGTCCCCTAAAGTTGACCTTCAGAACCAAAAGCTAACCAACTCTTTCTCCTTTCTCCCATCTTCCCTGCCTCCCTCCTTCCCTCCCTGTCTGTCACAAAACCAAACTCCTGATTTATGGATGGACTTTTGGGATGTGGGTGCTGGTTGTTTGGGACGATCTATGGTGCGGTCATTCTGGGGTCCCATTCTCAGGCTTTGCTGCTGGCCTCACGTTGGCCAGACCAAGTTCCTCTTGCTTGGTGCTTTGTCATTTTTTAATGCTCAGAACATGTCACCTTCTAGCTTTTACGCATTAAGCCTTTGGACCATATAAACATCAAGTGGTCTTTTCAGATACTCCCCATTGGAGGTGGCCTTGTAATCTGTGACTTTAGGACACCCAGGCAGAGGTCTCGTGGCCATGGATGGAGCAACTTGAGCAGCCATGCCATCAAAATCTGTGATTAATAGACATAATCTCCACCAGATCATTAATTTGGGGCACATTCAAAGCCTGCTGAATGACTTCCATGTCAGACCTTGACAGAGTAGTCAGTTTGGGATTAGCATTTTGATTTAAAGTTCGATGGGTGGTATTTATCTTTATTTCTGTCACATTGGAGTGATTGACTGTCTGTTCTAGAAAATAAAAACAAATGCAACTTCCCCAGTCAAGTGAACAGTGGATAATTTAGAGGCGCTCTCTCACAGTTGGCTGGACAGGTGCATAATGGGTTGGCAGCCTCTCTTTCTTGGCCTCCACAAGGTGTCTAGGATTCAGGTTCTGGATTCTGTCAGAAACAGGCTGACCAGGCGAGAAGCTGTGTTAATATCTGCACAGATGTGTCACTCCTGGTGGTAGTGCCTTCGCCCAGCCATTGCCTGAGATGAGAGAGGCTGGCATGTGGTATTGGAGGTGGTGGGGACTCTGGAGAAACTAGGTCCATCCCAATGGGTCTGGGCTCAGAACACTGGAGACCCCTTCCCTTCCCAGGCTGGACAGTATTTAACGGTAGTAGGCTCCAGACTCCAGCCCCTGTGATTGCTACTTTTAGCCCTACAGAGGGCAGATAAGGAGAACACATTAATATGTGTGTGAGCATGACGTTCATTGACGCTGACAGTGCAGCCAGGCACTGGTCTGGTGTCTTTGAATCTTGACTACAAGTTTTTATAGATAAGGGCCAAGAGGCCCAGAGAGGCAACGTGACATTCTCAAGATCAGTAGCAATGGCTGGAGCCAAGAGGCCAGCCCAGAACAGCCTGATTCTGAAGCCTCTGTTCTTTGTGTTCCAGCACCTGATTCACCCCGCCAGGTGGGACAGATGCTGGGGCTGAGGGTGAGAGAGCAGGCCACTGAGCCTCCAGGGGGCGCTCTGTGAAGGGCAGAGCTTCACCAAGGAGGGCGAAGGCAGGGAGGTGGGCAGGAAAGGGTGTCAAGATTTCCTGGGCTCCCCAGGGCTCTACCCTCGCTCAGCCCCACACCCTCCTCCTCTTCATCAGAACCTCAGGGCTTCTGTCTCCCTGTCCTGAGGCTGCTTTGGTCACAGGTTGGAAGCTGCTGTGTGGGAGCTGTTTTGGTCTAAACACTGAAATGACCAGCGCTCTGCCAAGAGTCACAAGCTTCTTCAAAACTCAGGTTCTAGTGACAGGTATGTCATAGTCAGCAGCTTGTATCTTCTGTGAGCGTTTCATTTGAAAGCCAAACTTGACGCACAGGGTGTTTGGAGATGGGCAGGATGGGTCTCCCCCGCAGGGAGGAGCTGTCTACTGGGCACCTGGCTGGCCACAGCCCTCCAGCCCCTTCTAGCCATGTTGGACATACTGAGCATCCACGACAGTCTTTATTTGTTCTCAAGTCGATTTGACAGTGATAGTCAATGCAAGGCATGATTTCAACACCGATTATACTCAGTTTTCTCAGTTAAAACGTAAATCTTAATAATGGTTTTTGGATCCTTGTTTTTCATAAATCAGGTGCAGTTTTTTAAAAAAAGTGCATTTAAAGAATTACTTCATTTGTCTGTTTTTAATATTGCATCTGAAAATGTATTAATATTTTTGGAATTTTATTTATTAACACAAATTGAAGCAGATATTTATAAACTAAGATGTAAACCAGTTCCAATCTAATGGGTATATATTTGGTGAATTTAAAAAGCTATACTTTATCAGGCAAATTAAGTATCACAGAAATAGCAGACATTCAAACTATTTTGTTTGGTTAAAACTATATATTTATATAGTCTGAATACTTCCATTCAACTAAAGCATATTTTAACAAACACATGTGCAAGCCTTATTAGTATTTTAGTTATAAATATGAAGCGTGTGCTTTAAAAAATAACAGTAAATATGAATCAGCTGAAGTTTAATCAAGATAAGAAACTTCATGTCTTTTATTATGCAGTCACTTCGACATTTACCTTCCCCTTCCTGTTAATTCATTGACCAGAAAAGAAATAAGAGCTCTTTTGCTTGTCCAGTTCCCAAGAGGCTAATCATGAATAAATTTGTCTATAAAGAAAGAAGACATTGTTTCTCCATCTATAGAAGAGGCTATTGTTATTAAAAGCTTCATTTATCATTTTAAATTTTGATGAGATTAGGTCAATGACTTTAGCTAGTTGAAATGACTCATCAGCAAATATCTCTTTTTTAACATGTTCACCGTTAGCTTTGACTCCTAGCGTTGATATTGGAAAAGGATGAGAGGTACTGGTTCATGTGGCTGGGTGCCCAGGTGTCACTGCAGTGACAGACTGACCCAGCTCAGCTATGGGGATACTGGCAGCCCACATGTCAGGAGCATATGGGACCGATTCATAAAACGTTTCTTTAAAAAATTAGAATTTATTCTCTCAGTTACCTGATAACTAAGCGACATAGTCTCTATTCCATGATTATGTCCTTGAGCTTCAGCATATCATTTTGGCTACAAAAAAGCAATTTAATGTTTTTAAAATTGAGGTTAATTTTTTTTTAAATAGATGTTTGACAGCCTGATGTACTCCCAAAGAATCTCTGGTTAGTATCCTTCTTGGTTCACTTGGATGCAGGTGTTGTTGATGTAAACTCAGGGATGCTCTCCAAAGGGTTCTCATGGGCTCAGGCTCTTTGCAGAAGACCCCTGGCTGTCCTGGGAGGTGGCAGGGAGGGGGCAACCAGCCTTCCCAAGTAGACCTTGCTGAGTCAGGGAAGGGGGAGGACTGGAGAGGCAGGGTACCCACAGGAACCCCTAGTGGGGAGGAGAGAGGTGTTTTTGACCTGGGACTTCTTTAGGCCTTGCTTGCTTATATCTATAAAAGCATGGTGTTGTCAAAGGAACCGAGGACCAAAGAAAGTTCCCCTCAGGCCCCTGGGGATTGAGGATTAGCCAATCCATAGGAAGGACGTAGGTGTTAGGGGCTTCTTTGGTAGAATTTTTGTTTCCATACAAGGAAGATTTGAAAGAAAGAGTGAGCTATGAACAGCTTCATTCATGCAGTTTCTCTTGAGGATGCATTCCAGATAGGAGAAGCAGTCATATGCACCCTACAGAACAAGCACAGATATTAAGAGCCACATAAAAAAGAAACCTGCTGGACCCCAAGAACAGGCGAGCAGTAGTGCATTGAGATGTGTTAGAAGCAGAGCTGAAAGGAAACCCTGCTTTCTGATTTCCTGTCCCAGCCCTTTTGTCCCTCCCAGCTTTCCTAGGCTTATTTCAGCTCTCAAGGACACCTCTTGGATGTCTTCTCCAGAGGCCCCTAGCAATTTCTGCTAAAATGTTGTCATCCTATTGGTCTGATTGGTCTTCCTAGTACACTAATCCCCACTTATCTGTAGGGGATACATCCCCTAGTAGATGCCTGAAACTGTATGGGGATATATAGGGATAGTGCCAAACCCTATATATACTATCTTTCCTACACGTACACACCTATAACAAAGTTTAATTTATAAACTAGGGCCAGTAAGAGATTAACAACAATAACTACTAATAAAATAGAACAATTATAACACTACTTGAATACAAGTTATGTGAATGTGGTCTCTCTCTCTCAGCAAACTATCATGAAGTTCATTTTCCTTCTTCCCCATTGCACAGACAGAAAATTCATTCTTACTATATAGATCTTGGCAACCTCAGCATGATTTTTTTCTTTCCTTATTAAGATGAGAACATGCACCTTTTCACTCAGAGGAAGCGCTTTGTGGCTTCTCATCGGCATATGCGAATTGCCAGCATCATCACTCCAGCGCTGTGAGGCCAGTACATTGAATGAGGGTTACTTGCACACAAGCACTGCGGTACAGGAGACAGTTGACAACCAAGATGGCTAGTAAGTGATGAATGGGCAGGTAGTGTACAGTGTGACATGCGGGACAAAGAGGCAATTTGCATCCTGGGCGTGGCAGTGCAGGGCATGAATTTTCATCACACTACTCATAAGGGCATGCGATTTAAAACATATGAATTGTTCATTTGTAGAATTTTCCATTTAATATTTTCAGACTGCTGTTGACTGTGAATAACTGAGACCAGGGAAAGTGAAACCGCAGGTCAGGGGAGACTACTGTATCTGTCATCTCTTTGGCCCCAAATGAAAACCTTCTTCTTTCATGCAGTACGTGACAGTCATGGGAGAATAATTGCTTAACACTCTCCTCTACAAAAATCCTTCACTTAATAGAACCCTATAATCAATCACATGTAGCCTTTCTTGTTCTTTAAAAAGTAATATCTAGAAAACTCATGGTTGTTGTTCCATTAAGACAAAGGATGTGTCTTCCAGCTTGATGATGAGCCCAGAGCAGCTACTGCCACCTGGTGGCAATGTACCCGAATTACAAGAGAAGTGTGTAAGAAGGGCAACCTTCTTGCATGCGGCGTTGAAGCCAAAATATAAAGGTGACCATTCTACCCAGGGCAGATTCTAATCAAGACAACAAAAGTGAAATAGTTAGAAGCAGTCTGGAACATGTTCAAATAAATGATTTGTTTTACACTAGATATCTGTCCATTAATTATCAATTAATATTCAGGGGAAAGGGAAGTGATATTTAAGTAGTGCTTACTAAGTGCCAGGCACTGTATTAAGTATTTACACAGGTTACCTCATTTGATTCTCAATATACAACCCCCAAATATTATTCCTGCTTCACAGGTGCAGAGTCTAACAGGCAAAGCCACACAACGTGAAGCCCGGGGTTAGGATGTGACCTCGATTGTGCAGGTCCAAGCCCATCCTTGTCTTTTGTGCCTCGCTGCCTGCTGATTGCGCAGTGCCCTGTGAGCTGGCATCGGTGCTCAGCAGCGCAGCACATCCTCGCTCTCACCGTCCTTGGTGCTGGCTGGTGCCTCTTTGCAGGCCATTGCTAGAATTAGCGATCTGAGTTTTACCGGAACTTCTAGGCTTTCTTCCTTTGTTGTTGGTTGTTTGTTGGGTTACCAGCCTCTGTCTGCTGTGAGTGAGTTCCAGGGATGTGACAGGAGTTGATCTGTTTTCGCTTATAAGGCACAGGAGGCAGAGCATGGCTTAAAAATGCCTCTGTTCTTGGGCATCAAGAAGGCCCTGCTGTGCCAGGCCTCATGCCCAAGGCCAAGGATACCCAATCCGGGCCCTGGACTTGGTCTTGTCCTCATGCCAAGCTGCCCCTGAGTAGGATGACCAGTGCAGTGGGCAGCCCCTGAGAGAGAGGCTGTGGCCTGAGATAGGATCTGGCACAGGGCTCCAGTGGTCAGTAATGGGGGATGGACCTCCAATGCATCTGACAGGTGTTTTGATGTCCCCATGACCAGACACCCCATCACAAAGGGAGCCCAGTTCCACAGATGGCTGGATTTGTATGTGGGGGCTGGAAAAGCTTGGAGGTGATGCTGCTGAATGTCCTGGACACCCTTTGTTGAGTAAACAAGTGAAGGTTGGATGTGCTTCTGCTCTTTTGAGGATTAGCTCAGGACGGGCTAGGATGGAGGGCTCATTAGGGGACACCCTGCTAGGATGTCCTGGGGCAAGAGCGAGCAGTGACATTTCTTTAGGGGGCCCCATCGCTCCCCTGTCTCTGTGAGAAATCTCTCGATCTCTACGTGGTGCCGCCATCATTGCCTGGATCTCGTTTCTCCTTGGACCAGCGATTTCTGTGAGTCAGTCTGTTCATCTCCCCAGGCAGCATGAGTCACTAGTGCACAGGGACCAGGTCTCATCAAACTGTCTGTCCACGTGCCTGGCACAGGGCTCTACCTATAGTACTACGCTGTCAGCGCTTGCCGTTCAACTACAGCAGTGGCCCCAAGCCCAGACACCTGCTGGGCACAGAGGTTTCATGACCAGGGGAGGTTGCCTGGGGGGGGGGGCATGCGAACAGATGAACCGCCGCCCTGTCCAGCTGGATGGGCATTGCCTCATTTTGGATTTTTATGGGGATAACCCCCAACTGTTAAATGCTAACAAAATGCATGTTGTTGTTTTTTCCTTTTTACATCATTGTTCAGGTCACATAAAATCAATCTGGCTTTCAGATACGTTAAGACCTGTAAATTAAAGCAACACAGATAGCCTATGTATGCCCCAATCCTTTCAAAAAATAAATAGCTTTTCAGTGCTCATGCCCAATTAAACAGGCCTTGGTGACGGAACTTCTGTCTTCTAAATGAGCAAATGTGCAAAAGCGCCCATTTCATAAGAAGGAAACATTTTATGAAGTTATTTGAGTCAGATGCATAACAATCCCAATGAAATGTATTTTATGAAGTTGGTGAGGAAGTTGTATTTGGGATGTTATTTTCCAGTGTGCAGAATGGGTCCACGTTGTAAGTGACAATTCCCTGACCTCCCCTTTGCCCTCTCTTTCTGTGACAGATGGGAGCCCCTCTCCCTGTAAGAGTCTCTGTGAAGTTTCCAGAGCAGAGGTGGGTGTTCGTGGCTCTTGGCCCTCCTGCTCACTTCCACATCGGCTCGTGATGGCAGCTACAGCCCTGGGGCTCCTTCCAGGGGATGGGTCCCCTTCCTGCTCTCCCACCCTCTCACACCCCCTTTCTCCAGCTGCATCTCCCTGCACCCCACCAAGAAAGGCTGTGTGGGCCACGATGGGGCCGAGCTCACGCGAGCTGCGGTGTGACTGGTGCTCCTGCCCCTTGTGGGGCATTGCATGGTTTCTGGGAGGAGCTCTGATATGGGCAGCAGGTGAGCAGGTGGTGGGTAGGACATCTCTAAAACACCATTAGGTGCTCTGCTTGCCTGGTCATGTTCAGACTCAGCCTGGGGGCCTTGGAAGAGTGGGGCTTCCTGTTCTAGCCGCCTCCGGCCACTTGCTACTTGTGCTGCTGGTCACCTAAGAGCTGCCTTCTGAAGGTGGCTGTTTTTCCTGAAAAGGCAGATGTCAGTCTGCACGGGGGTAGGGAGGAGGTACTGCAGTGACTGTATTTTCCTGTGTATAAGGTGATACTTTTGTCTTAAATTGTTAGACCAAAAATTGGGGGTCGTCTTATACACAGGAGTAACCTGTGTATTGATTTCTTAACGTTGGGTTAGGAAAGTGGGGGTTGTCTTGTACACGGGGGCATCTTATACACGGAAAACTACGGTACTCCTTCCTGAACATGTTGAGCACAGGTGGTTTGCTTTCTGAGGAACCTTGACAGGGGTGGGGGCAATGGGGTGCGAGATTCCTGAAAGGAGGCAGGAGCAACTGTAACTTAAAAGCTTCTCTACTTCTTTCACCCATTTGTTTAATTGAAAAACAAACCCTTTGGAGTGGGCACCTCTCACCCCAAAGAGCTGACTGAAACCAGAGAAGGGCATGCGCGTTGAATCAGGCACACATGTGTGCTGTGTGACCTTAGGCCGGTGTGTCCTTCTCTGCCTCCTCCAATATAAAATGGGTTCGATAACAGCTCCTCTCAGGCTTAACTGAGGGAATTAAGGTGCGTCTCAGAGTTTCTGTCGTGTATGGATTGACTGAAATCCTTTTATTCCCTTACTCATTTGGATTGTCTGCTCCTTGGGGTCTCCCTTCTGGTTTAATATCTTGCTGAGTTTATTTGCAGGGACTTTGCGAGCTGGGGAGAGAATAGAAGTAAGAGGATGTCATACATCTCACCACATATCATTTCGGTGGGCTCCTGAAAGACCTCCCTAATGTGACCTCACTTCTCTAGGCTCATGCCACCTAGTGCCCATGACAGCACTCACTCCATCCGGGACCTGGGCCATTTCAGTGCCTGTAGCCACAGGACCCTTCTCAAGCCATCGAGTAGAAAGATCAGTTCCCCTAATTAAAACACAGCACAACACGACACACAACAAAACAGCTTTCTAGTTGGGGAAAAAACAGTTCTTTTTTTGATTGGGGGAAAAACTAGTCCTGTTTTCTGAGTCTGGATTTCCACAAGCCTCTTTAGTTACCTGCAGCTGACTCTTCCAGCCTTATGCTTTAGGCCCTCGAATGAGACAACTTACTCTTCCTCAAATATGACTTTCTTTTTTTAAAAAAAGATTAATTTTATTGTTTTTTTTGACAGAGACAGAGAGACAGAGAGAGACAGAGAGAAGTGGGGAGGGCCCAGAGCAATGTCCATTGTTGTGCATCATCAGTTTTTGACGTGGTTTTTGTTCCACACAGGTGGGTGGGGGCCACACAGGGCAGGAACTGGGCTGGGGCTTTTCACATGGGAAGCATGCCCTCTCGAGACAGGGGCTGGACCGGGGGGCGAGAACCAAATTGGGGGACTCCTAAATGGTAAGCCCACCCCAGTTCAGTATATGGGTCCACAGGGACCAGGGCCAGGATTCAATCTTTGGTCCCTGGGGCTGCAAAGAGATGACAACCCACTGAGCCATCTCAGCTTCCCCTAAATATGACTTTCTTATCTGCACACTTTTGGTTGTTCAGTTCTCTCTGCCTGGAATACCTTGCCCATTTTCTCCATTTCTTGATATCTTACACATCCCTAATGGCCTAGTTGAAGTGGTGTTCTGATCCACTACACCAGGGGTCTCCAAACTACGGCCCGTGGGCCGGATGCGGCCCGCAAGGCCCTCTTATCCGGCCTGTGGAGACCTTTTTATCTGAATAAAATAATATTAAATAAATAATTAAAAACAACATCTATGTTTTGATTCTTTTTTGTTTGGACCTTGAGTGTGTAGTTGGCCCCCAAACTGCTGTTTGATAGTTAATGCGGCCCGTGGGCTGAAAAGTTTGGAGACCCCTGCACTACACTATTAATGTTATATCTATTATATTTATAGATGTTATAAACTCAACAATTATTTGTTGAGTTTGTTTTACAATTATTACATTATATAATCTAATGCTTTTTAAAGACATTAAAAGAAGACATGAGGAGAAGTATATCTCTAGAGTCTTTTATATTAACCCACAGATTTACCATTTCAGGTACTTTTCATTTCTTCCTATGTTTTCAAGTTATCTTCTGGTATTATTTCCTTCCATCCTGAATTATATTTTTACTATTTTGTAAGGCAAGTTTGCTAGCAGTGAGTTCACTCTTGGAATGTCTTTATTTTGTCTTTGTGTTTGCAGGATAGTTTTGCTGGATATAGAATTCTTGGTTGATAGTTTTGCTTTTTTTTTTTAGCACTTTGAATATCATTCCACTGCTTTTGGGCCTTCATTGTTTCAGAAAAGAAGTCAGATATTAATCATATTGATGTTCCTCTGTATGTTAATTATATTCACCTTGCTACATTCAAATGTTCTCTTTGCCTTTTAAAAGTTTGACTATTATGTATCAATATATAGGTCTCTTTGTACTTACCCTACTTTGGGTTCATTGAGTTTTCTGAGTGTGTGTAGATCAGGAAACTTTTTATCAAGTTTGAAAAGTTTTAAGCGATTATTAAAAAAAAAAAATTTTGTCCCTTTTTCTCTTCTTATCCCATCAAATGTATAATTGGTATGCTTAATGTAATCCAACAGGTTTCTGAGGTACTGTAGCTTTTTACTTTAATCTTCTTTCTATGGTCTACAGATGTTAATTTCCATTGATTTGTCTTTAAATTTACTATTCTTTTTCCATTTTGAATCTTCAGTTGAGCTCCTCCAGTAAGTTTTCATTTTAGTTATTGTACTTTTTAGCTCCACAATTTTTATTTGGTCCTTTCTTTATAACTTCTGTCTTCTCATGAAAATCTTTATTTGTTGTTGCATTGTTACCACACTTGCCGTAATTCTTTCTTTTAAGATTTATTTTATTGAGAGAGGGTGAGAGAGAGAGAGAGAGAGAGAGAGAGAGAGAGAGAGAGAGAGAGAGAACATGTTCCCAGAGCAGCCTCTATAGTTGTACATCAGTTGTGACATGGTTTCATTCCACACCAGTGGAAGTGGGCAAATGCAGGGTGGGAACTGAACTGGGGGGCCTCCCTCATGGGAGGTGAGAACCTTTGCTGCCATGCCATCCTGGCAGTTACCAGTTGTGCCACAGTTCAGCATATGGGTTTGCGTGTGCTAGGGTGGGAATCAAACCCTGGACCTTGCAATTGTAAGGCAAGTGCCCAACACCTGAGTTATCCTGGCATCCATCCTTAATTCTTTAAATATGATTTCCTTTAGTTCTTGAATATATTTGTAATAGCTACACTGAAATATTTTTCAGCTAAGTCTAACATCTGAGGACTGAGACACAATTTCTATTGACTGCATTTTTTCTTGAATACAGATCACACTATTTTATTTGTTTAGATGTGTTTATAATTTTTATTGAAAACTGGAAATTTTAGATAATATATTATGGCAACTCTGTGTTCTTATTCCCCCCCCCCCAAAGGCTGTTGTTACTATTTTATTTGGTTAGTAAATGGTCGGGGCTAAATCTGTGAAATCTGTTTTCCCTGACCCAGGTGGCCACTGATGTGTTGGTTCAGATTTTATTTTTAAATTTAAGTTTTGCTTCTTTGTCTATGTAGTTTAGTGGTCTGCCACTGATTAGACAGAGGTTGTGTTTAAATACTTTCAGCCAGCAAGTCTTCTACTCTCTGCTGATGGATCCGTGTGTGGTTAATGAAGCACATTGGGAGTTCAGGTCATTTTGAAATTTACTACTTTGGCTTTGACTTTCCAGTGAGATATTTTGCTTCTCCTATGAGTACGCACAGCCTTAGGGCTAGCCAGGAGTGTGTGGATATTTTGGGTCCTCTCTGGTCTTTGTTGGGTGTGTGCACAGCCTTAGGCAGGACTATGCTGGCCCCAGCCATGACTGGCAATTCTGCTAGCTGTGGGCATCACCAGTTGCTCCAAATCAAGTGAGTCCTCTTTGATCCCATGGCTCTGCTGTTCTTGTGTCATTTCCTTCTTTGATAGAACTTCAGTGTCAACAGAGCTTGGGGTGGGTGGAGAGAAGGGAGTAGCCTTAGGCAAGAGTGCCACAGATTCTTAGTGTTTTTATCCACAATTCAGACTTCGAAACATATACACATCTCAGATTGTCTTTTCCGAATGCTGAGATGGTTGTTTTTGTCATGGTTGCCAGCTTTATAGGCGTTTTTCTTTGTTAGTCTGTCTGTTTGCTTTGCTTTTGTTTTTTAAGATTACCAGATGCTTCCTTCTGCTCTAGCCATGAGTCTCCACCATGTGTATTTTATGATATGATTAGCTTTTTCTTGGCTATGGAATCACTGGAGGGCTTGAATTTCCTCCCCTACTTACCCAAGAGCACTGTCTGAATCCACTTTAGATTTGTCTTTGAATACTCAATGCATGGCATCATGCCTAGCGCACTGCAGGTGCCCAACAAATGTTTGTTGCACTTATGATCTGAAAGATGGCTGACAGATGGTGTGATCCATTTGAACACGGGATGTGGTCTCATACAGACTTGGCTTTGGGTCTCAAGTACAATGTTTCACCTTATTGATCCTTAGTATCTCAGCTGTGAAATGTCAAAAATAAAATATACTTCTTAGGGTAGGTGTGTGAATTAAATAAGATAAGGTCTAGAAATCATCTAGAATAATACCCATCATGTAGTAACTATTAATTTGTAACTATTAATTCCATTTCTTCTCATAAGAAGTAGGATTGATGAAGATAATATGCCTTGATTAACCTGGCTTATCCGTCCGTCCGTTCATCCATCCATCCATCCATCCTTCCATCCATCCTTCCATCCATCCATCCATCTCTCTGCAGATGCAGAGATAAGTGAGACAATCTGTGTAATCTTGAGAAACATACCTAGTGGAGAAGACAGACGTATAAATAGATAATTTACAATCCTGTGGGCAAGAAGTATGTGGAAGGCCAGGGGTGTGACACTGGTGTATATATGACCCTATTTGGTGGCTTTGAAGGTCTCTGGTCAGGGTCAAGGAGCCAGAGGTGGATAGAACAAGAGCACCTAGCCACTTTCTTCATCCCATAGAATCCCAAGGTCTGGTTTCATTTAGGGTGATGTCACAGCAGGCCTCAGAAAGTAGTAGCCATGTATGTGCTCATACTGCCACTCTAACAGGTACCATTTATTTTTTCTTCCAAGACATGGATCATTTCTAGCCATTGTTTTACTGTAAAGCACTGACATGTTACAGTTTTTCAGTGGCATCCAGGAGCACCTACAAAAAAAAAGCTCTCACTTTTTCTTTGCTTTCACAGAAGAGGCATCCTTGCTTCTGTTAGGGACTAGATTAGCTTCTCCCCACCCAACACAAGCACACACAAGAGGTGGAGTTTCTATGCCAGATCAGAGAGAAGAGAACCTATGATCCTTTATTTTCACATCTGCAGAAGGTCTTCTGCCATGGGCTACATCCTTGGGGCAGTGAAGCTGCCTACCTGTACCCAGAGTGGTGTTTCTTCTCTGCTTTAGGTGTTGCCACTTCTCAGGGACCCAGGGGCTGGGAGGGCCAGGAGCAGTGCACTGAATTTTCCGGGATCTTTTCACCAGGTGCCACGGCTTTTGCCACCTGTTAAGCCAGCAACCATTTTTCTTGGCCAACAGACCCATTTTCGAATCTGAATGCTCAGTGTTGTGTCTGTACAGAAGACCATTATGATGTGGTTCCGTGATGGCATGTTTGGACCTGCGAGGGCGTGGCTCTGGGCCTCAGTCAGGGGAATATGTTAGTGCAGCTGAGTGCAGCCCACGTTACCCATAGCTCTACCCCACATTGTTTCCTCCACGCACGTCAGCGGGAGCATCGCCTGGGTGCTCCTCTGTTGGCTCTGAGAACTTTATAGCCCAAATGTACTATTCATTGTTGTTTCCAAAGTACATCTTGTGTCATGCCTGTTCGGTGGTAAAATGCACACACACACACACACACACCCCCCATCTTCTCAATGGACTTACTTCAAAACCTGCTCCTGGCTGAGGAAGGGGGGTGGTCCTCCTCACAAAAGCCATTGTAGACAGGATGGAAATGCACAGAAGGCTTGCTCACCTTTGTGGACGGAGTTTTGGGCAGGAAAGGCTGAGGGCAGACAGGGCAGACAAGCCGAGAGCTCCCCGTTCTGTTTCGGAAGTCGAAACTGAAACCTCTGGGTATTTACACAGCCAAGTCACCTGGATGAGGAATGGGCTGGGGGGTCATGTGACGCGAGTCAAGGCGAACACAAAAGAATCCATTTATTATCCTGGCAGGAAATTTGTTCTTTTGGATTCTGTAGCTGCAGACATAATGATTTCATTTCCTTCAGTGGAGGGAGATTAATGGCCCTTCCCCCTGGGCCTGTGCGGACTGCCATTTTCTCTGTGTCCCTAAGTGTTGTCAACTCCAGTGTGCCTGCCTTTCCGCAGGGTCAGAGGGCATATGCCAATTCACACTGATCAACAGAATGTGGCCTTCCCTGTGGAAGGTTCCATGATACCTGGAGGTGACCCGGGGTAAAACATGCATCATGGAAAAATTTGCCCCGGCAGAGAAGCTGTCCACAGAGGCAACATGGGGCTCAGTCTCCTCCTGCTGTGGATGCAGCTCTGCATCCTGTGGCTGGAGAGACGTGGGCCTGCGTGTGGGTTCCCAGGAGACGGCTGGACCAGGGCTGCCAGCAGCATTGCCCAGCCCCTTAGCTGTGTGGCTTAGTGGGTCAGCCTCACCCAGTGTCAGTTTCCTCATCTGTAGATATGCAGATTACACCTCCTTCACCAGGCCTTGGAGAGCATTACATGAGATCTGTGCCAAGTGCTTTTAAACCAGTCCCACCCAGGGCTGATGGCCCCTCATGGCCCTTCTGGACGCCTGGTGGCTGCAGAGAAGACCATGCCTGTGCAGAATCAGCCTTGTTCAAAGGATGAGATCAGGTGGGTAGACTGAATCTGTTGGTCTGCTCTCAGATGAGGGAAGAGGGTCAAGAAGCCAGGAGGAAAGCAGAAAGCCCTTGGCCTGAGTGTCACTGGGTGACCCGAGGTGGAGCACACACCCATACGGGGCATCAGATTTTATGTCTGGATAAGAATCGGTGTCTTTTTTTTTTTTAAAGAAAACAACAACAACAACAAAACACAGACTGAATCAGTTCTGGCACCGTGGCCTTGAGTTGCCCCTGTGTCTGGGTGTCCTGCCCAGAGTCAGGCTCTAGATTGTGTGGGGGCGTGGCTTCCTCCCACTGAGCCTGGTTCATAATCAGTGCTTTGTGGCTATTTGCTCATTAAGAACTTTTAATTAAAACTTTTGCATTCCAGAGAGATGCAAAAGTAATTTATTTGGAGACTTTTTTGTGTGTTTTCAGATACCTTAGTTTCCCATCTGTGCCTCCACTTGACCCCAGCCACACATTCATAGAAAAGAATGATGAGTTTCTCATGCTGTGCATAAAGAGTTGTCAGATGGAATGGAATGAAATTAAACCGAGTTAAACCGACAGAACCATTGGACACAGGATCGCGTGACAGGCTGAGGGTTTGTGTGTTTTCTGGGGGTCTCTGGGACGGGATGAGGTCCTCTGCAGAGGTTGGTTTCAGAGAAGGCTTCCTGGAGACAAAGGTGGCTTTCAATGAAGCATTACTAAAAATAAGTTAAGTATGGATAACAGAGCAATTTTAATAAACATTTTACTTTTAATATGTTTATGGTATTGTTAATTATCCCTGTAAGTGGAAAAAAATAGAAATTGTAGCCCATTGAACAAAGATTGCTGATTAGGATAATAAAATGGAAATTTTAATCAAGACGATACCTTTAAGTCAAAAGAGGTTTTCTCTTAGTGGCTGGCATTTTCATCTTTATTAAACACCCCATTTATCATCACCGCTCCATTCATCACCAGCATTAGATTAATATTGACAATTTGACATAGAAATAACTTTTTCTTGCCGGTATGGTGCGATGTGATAATGGCACCAGAGACTCTGAGGAAGCCATCATGGGCCATCCCGCTTCCTTCCCCTGCTGTGCTTGGCAGCCACGCTCCAACCCAAATCTCAAGGCCCCAGCCACTTGGGGCGGGGGCTTCTCTTGCCAGGAAGGTCCTGCGTGACACGCAGCCCACCCAAACTTGTGTGTTCTCTGTTGAGAAAGCCAGAGGTCTTCGGTGGCTTGAGGTCGTCTTTTTGTGATGGAAGTGTGCCCAGAAGTCATAGGCCTCCATTTTCCAATCTAGTATGGGCGATTGCCAGCTGAAAGGTCCTATGGAGATGCCAGAGGAGGCAGACCTCAGCCCTGCCCTGCGCACGTCACCCCTACGCACCAGACAGGCCGGAGTGTCCGGTGAACTGTCGCACAGAAGGGTTCGAGTGGTGGTTTTCCAAGTGTGGTGCCCAGCCAGCAGCGTCAGCATCTCACGGTGATGTAGGGGTGCTCACACTGCAGCATCGCCACCACCTGGAGAGCTGGTGTGGCCCATTGCAGCCCCCACACCTTGAGTTTCTGATTGAGTAGCTCTTAGGCAGAATCCAAAAAAATTGCATTTTTGACAACTTCCCAGGTGACCACACGTTGAGAATCAGTGAGTTAGATTAAAGACAGCCTGCTCAGAACAAGGCCAGGAGGGCTTCATGGAGATGGGTCCTTTTGCCCGTGGGAGGAAGCGTAGAACCTCACAACGCAGACAGAAGGAGAAGTCCCCCGGAAAGCAACAGGGTCAGAGTCAGAAATGGGCATTTGGAGGGCAGCGGGCCCCAGGGAGAAGGCGTTTGGGGTACGAGCCTTTGCAGCTGACATGGAGGTGAACCAGCAGGTGGACAGTGGACTTGGACATGGGGAACTTGATCTTCATCTCGAGTGAGGGGTGAGTGGAATGGGGAAGTGGCCACTGCCACCATGAGAATGCAGCAGGACCCTGTGGGCAGAGCTAGGACTGGGGGTCAGGAGTCTTCATGCCAGCTAGGCAGCTGCCTCCTGAGACACGGCCCCATCGGGACCAGGAAGACCTGTGGCTCAGCTCATCCCCCCATGCCCGCTGCTTGGATTCCTGCTTTTCGCCTACATCGCTGCCTTTGCTGGGAGGGGGGAGGACAAAGGGAGGGCTGTGCTTCTTGAAGCTCTGCCCCCCAACCCCCCTGCTGCGGGGAAAAGGACCACCACCTGCCTGTGTTACGTCTTCTGGGCCCAGCGTGGAGGGTCACTCAGGAGCAGGATGGCCTTGGCCTTCGGGGTGCCTCTCCGAGGAGTCCCTCAGGGATGTTGGGAGGCTGCTCCTGATGGGCTGTGATGGGGGCGCTGGGGATGGGGTAGGGTCATAGACTTGAGCGTCGCCCCACCTCCTCTTGAGAGCCCCTTCATTTCTGCCACCTTCCCCAATCCTCCAGGGCTTCTTAAATGTGCTACTTGTCATTTCTTAAAAGACCTCTTTCTTTGCCTTGATCATAAAATTGTCACAGAACAATGGCTGTCATTTAAAACAGTAACATTAAAGCTCTTTCCCACCAGTTACTGCCATTGTCATCGCTGTTCCACATCAAAGCAGCCCAGAGCCCCGGAGAGGAGAGTGCAGAGCCGGGCCTCATTGCTTCCCAGGGCCATGGGGGCGTCTGCACGCTGAGACCTCCTCTGACAACGTGGGTGTCCTCCACGCTGACCCCCTGGGGGACTGCCGCAGTCGGGGCCTGAGGGGACGGAGGCGGGAGGCCTAGAGAGGTAGGGGGCCCCTCAGTCTTCTTGGGGGTGCTCTGGGCCCACCTTCGCTGACTGTTCTCAGCCAGGGGTAGGAAGGGTGGGCAGGAGTCTGAGTCACAGAAGTGAGAGGGAGCCGAGCCCGGGCTTGACTTGGGCGTCCTGGAGGCAGCAGCTCATGCTGGCCCCAGAGCGTTTGAGAATTGTGCCTGAGCAAAGAGGAGCAGCAGCACTGGCCGCGATTCTCGACTCATCTCATGGGGGTGGGGGTCGTAATCCACCCCACTCTTGGTTCCTTGTGGACAGGAGGGAGGTGCCTCTCTGTGGAGCAGGGTCAGCAGATCCTCTAGCTGGTTGGGACAGAGCCAGGAGGGTGTTTGTCCCCTGCCCCTTGGGGACAGCCCTGCAGAAGCAGCTGGAAGGGAAGTGATATCACAATGGAAGGATGGGTCTTGGCCTCCTGGCCTGAATCAGGAACTGCTTTTCTTCCTTCTTTCTGTTTGGACCATTTTTCTGTTTCCTCCTGGGCCGAAGGTCCCAGTGTGTTTGGGAGGGAAGGTGCTGGTTCTGTGTTCCTCCTCTGGGTCCAGCTGAGAAGGGGGGCTGGGTCCCCCAGGGCTGGGCAGCCCTTACCTGAGGGAAGAATCCAGTTTGACTAGAAAATGCCCAGCCAGCACACACACAGCTCCTTCATGCGATGGCACCTGCTGCCCACAGGTTTCTAAGGTCGTTACAGAGACTCCTTTCGGGCACTCCTCTGGCGTCTTCACTGTCTAATCCTCACAGCCTCTTCCCCAAGGGGGTTCCGGGAACTCCGCATTCAGTTCCTCCTCTTCTCTCTTCTCCTGGCACTAGCCCTCTACCACCAGCATTTTCAGTTCCTCTTCTCTCTCCTCCTGGCACTAGCCCTCTACCACCAGCATTTTCAGTTCCTCTTCTCTCTCCTCCTGGCACTAGCCCTCTACCACCAGCATTTTCAGTTCCTCTTCTCTCTCCTCCTGGCACTAGCCCTCTACCACCAGCATTCTCTCTGCACTACCCCCCCCCAACCCCCCTGAGCTTCCTTCCTCCCGGGTATTGGTCATTTCTCGGTCTTCATCTCTTCTCCCTTCTCGTTCTCCATCCTCACCATGCCCCTTCCTCCTCCTCCTATAAGTTCCCTGCCTTCCATAGATACACGCTTCCTGACATTAGGTCCTGCTCCCTAGTGGATGCACACCTTGAACTCCGTGTATTGGTGTGTGCTTCGCGGTTCATGCGGGCTGGCTTGGCTTCTGCAGTCTTGTTCTTTGGACTGCTGTCAGGTCATCGTGGGGCCAAAGCCATGTTTATTGTCCTTGGTGCCCTGACCCGTGGGCACCGTGGCTACTCCTCACTGCCTGATGAGATAGTTTGGTTCAGATCTGAAGTTAGTTCACATGTTAAGTCTTATAAATAAGAGAATGTACAAATATTAAGTTCCCTTGGTTACATGTTAAATGAATTACGTGAGCTGAATATCATAAAATGGTGCAAAATCTTGAAAAACTGAAACAAAAATTATAGCCTTTTCCTCTTTTTGTAGCTACATCCATGCTCAAGAGTCAAGCCACGTCTGGGGGCCTGATGTGCTTCTGTGGACCTTAGGATAAGCCCGGGATCTTAATGCATCTTTCTTGGTTCAAACTCTGCCTAAAGGTGGATTTTTCAGTAGAACCCCAGGGCTACAGGGTCTGTCCAAGTTCAAATTCTGTTCTCCGCCCCATCCCATGCAGTTGGCCCTGCACTCAGCCCACCTCGGGGGTGTTTTCCTACCTGTTTTAAGTGGTCACACCAGGACGTGCACTGCCATCTGGTGTCATCTGCCTGCCTCTAGCTCCCACCCCTGCCCTCTTCAATGGTCCCCTCTTTCCTGCTGCTCTGCCCCTCTGGCAGTCTGCCTTGACCCCAAATCTGCAGCCCCAGTGCAGCCGGCCCCTCCCACCCTGGCAAGCAGCATTTCCCCAGATGGCTCTGTTAAATCTGGATGGGTTCCGGAGGTGTTATTGGATTTCTGCAGCCCTTTTGTGCCAAGACCATATGGGGCGACAGGAGAGAAGGGCAGAGGGTCAGGCACTCACTCCCCACCCTCGTTCCTCCCACCCTGTGTCTCCTGCAGGCACTTTCTTCATGGTATTTTTGTAAACCTTTTGTGGTAAAGTGATGGGATTTTGAAGAGGAGTTTTGTCAGTGCCTCTAACTGCAACAAAATACATCAGCCTCTCCAAAAGGAGAATTGAAGTCTTGAAAAGCCACAAAAGTAACATTTGGAGAGGGTGAAATCACTCTTTTCTGAGACTTTGGGTGCAGGTATCCATGTGTACGGTAAATGTGGACAGAAAGAGTTGCACCCAGGTGACCTGATGATTGATTTGCGTTGTATGAAGAATGGCCAGCCTTGACTTTAACAGAGGGCCAGTCATGGCACAAGTGACAGGGACAAGGGAATTAGTGAAATAGTGAGGTCTGAGTGGGGAAGAATGCTGGCCTGGGGTGGGGATGTCCCCAGGGCTCAGCCTGCTGCCAAGTGCTGTGGGAATGGGGGTGAGTGGTTTCACCCTCTGAGCCTCAAGTTCCCCATCTATAAAGTCTGGAGGGCCGGTGAGGTCACTGTCCACTCTGAGTTTCTATGCCGGTCATATCTGGAAAGAAGAAGAGAATATAGCTGGGGGAGGTGGGGTGTGCAGAGAGAAAGAAGAGAAAAGAAATAGATAAGGCCAAGGAGTAGAAGAGAAAGCAGAATAGAAGATGAAAACAAAGGCGAGAGAAGAAAAGGGAAGCGGAAGAAAATGCTTCCCTGGGCGTCGGTGTCTGAGGAAGAGGAGGGAAGCACATGGCAGCACTTGGAGAGGGGGTGCATGGTGCTGCCCCTGTCGGGCTTCTGACCCCCACCTCAGTGGGTCAGTCCAGAGGAAGTCAGAGGAGACCACGGGTGCCCCCGAGGACCCCCCAGTTCACGTGGTGGGTTTGGGAAGCTTCTCGCGACAGACCTGGAAATGGAAATAAGTGGGCAGACGGCTTTGGGGACAGAATCAACAGATTTTAGTGATGGGCTGACTGAGGAGTAGCGGGGAGGGAATCCAGGGGAGAAGGCATCCAGGTTTCTGGCTTGGATGGTGGTGTCACTGGTTGAAATGGGAAAGAATGGCAGGCTACCATGTTTGGGGACCCAAACGTGCTGACGTTGCGATGTCTATGAGACTTGCAGGTGGATGTTGAGAAGCAGGTTGGAGATGTGGATATGGAGCTCAGAGGAGAGGTCTGTGGTGGGGTCGTTGGGAAGCTAAGCACCAGGGCCTGGCAGTATTCTTGGTCTCTTCTCACTGGGGTGGAGACAAGAGAAGTTTGGGGGGGAAGGAAGGGCTTTGGGACCCCCTACCCAGAGCTAAAGCAGAGGTGGAAAATATGAGAAATGTGTTTCATACAGGAGTGACACCACATCTCTGCAAAGTGCATTGTCCTCCACCGGGACCGGTGTCCATCCATCACGGGGTCCTTCTCACGAGCCCCTCGTCAGCCTCAGACTCCTTTGCTTCAGTCAGCAAATACCCACAGTTAATCCTGTTGCTCTGCAAGCGCAGGCCCGCATGTTCCTCTCACACTCTGGAGATGAGTCCCGGGCGCCCATGCAGAAAAATGCTTGGCTGCAAATCTCAAGATGATGTTGGGTGGGGCTGGCTTGGGGGTCCAGGTGTGATTACAGATCTGAGATTATTGGGAGTAACTGTGCAATAGGAGTGCCCAGTAGGTACTCAACGAACGTGTGTGGAATGAACAGATGTCTAGATGAGTCGGTGCCTACAGCCTCCTGGGGACAGAGGCATGCGGATTCTGCCTGATGGCCTGAGTTCGGGAGGAGCCATGCTGAAGGATGAGATTCCCTGTCGGATCCTTGAACATCTCCCTCCGGATTAAGTCAGACCCACCATGAACTTGGCCTCATGGTTTCCACGCCTGGAGGAATTGCTCTGAGGGCACTGCACTTTGGCAGGAGGCCACCCGCGTGCACCGAGGGGCTTTAGAACAGCCCTGTGGAGCTCCCAGTGGTATTTATCATGAGGAGTTATTGGTAGCAGTCATTGCATTACATGGTGTCCTCCGTGGGGACCCATGGGAGGCATTGGCTTCAGTCTTCCATGTCAGGAACAGCCTGGCTTTTCTGAGCACTCATTTTGTTTATGTCCTATGGACCCCGTGACCCGTGTAACTGATCAGGTTTGCCTCATTCATCGGCTGTTACAAAATCCAGCCCCAAATGTGGGGCTTGGCCATAGGAAATATTTATTTTTGCCTCTCACTGTGAGCTCCAGTTTGTGTCATTACTCTTGGTTTGGCTATTTCTTTCTCACTTGTTTTTCTTTAGAGAGTTTTTTATTGCTTTTTCTTTCATATTATAAAACAAATATAGGTCCTCTGTGCACATACAGAGACATGCACGTGTACAATTTTCACATGACAGTTTTACCATGTTATACACAGTGTATGGTAACTTTAAAAATAGCAATGTATAGATTTTACTTTGTTGCTGTGTATCTTACAGTATTTTACATGGTCTTAGTAAGCCACCTTAACTCTTCTAAAATAGTAAATAAAATCAAATGTGAGATTTAGGGCAGACACTTCCAGGGAAGCTTTGGAACCCAGTGTGATGCAAGGCCTGCAGCAAAATCTAGAGAAGGGCCCAGAGGGGCTCCTAGAAGCCAGAGGGTCTGGCCAGGGGTGCGTGAGACTGACCCCTGGGCTGTATTTGCCGTGGGAGGATTGCCTCGGGTCCCTGAGGGCATTTCAAACCCATCGAAAGAAGTTCAAAGGTGCCCATTGGATCCCACGGTCAGACTGGAAGAAGCTCATCTGTTGTACTTATAGATAGCACACTGGGGACACTAAGAGGTGTTAGAAAAGAGGAGAACGCGCACTCTCTGACCTACCACTCATCTGAGCAAAAGGTCAGAAGTCACATTAAAGCAAAAAGATGCTCCTGGTCACAGAAGGGCTGTCCCCTGGTTGAGTGTACTGACTCTGATGGGGATGACATTTTAGGAGCAGCTCCTGGTACCTTTTTCTGCACCTGTAGACTGGTTTATTTCCCTGTAGCCCTTGCACCAGTGATACTGGGGGTGGGGCGGGTATACTGCAGGGCAGGGGAAAGGAGGCCAGCACCTGGAGAAGTTTCGGCTCCACCGGAATAGCTTATGTTATTGAACCCTGACTTGATATCAGGCACTCTTCTGAGTGTTTTATGTGTGTTCATCATTCAATCCACAAAGCAACTCTGTGAGATGGTAGTATTAGAATCATACCCATTTTGCAGATGATGACATAGAGAAAGAGAGGAGTCAAGTAATGTATTCAAGGTCATGTAGTGGCTAATGGTCGGAGTCAAGATCCGAAGTCAAGTGGTCTGACCATAGACAGCAGCCTTACCCCACAAGGCTTTCGCGCCCACTCGGGAACACAAAGAAGACAGCCCTTCTGTAATAGTTCCTGCAGGAAGGCACAAAGCAAGACAGGAAGGCATGACTGGAGCCCGCTTTGGGGTGGGGACAGGTAGTGGGGTGCCATGGGCTTGGAGACCCCTGGACAGGTTTGGGGGGGGTGGATGTGTGTAGAGAACTGGCAGATGGGACCAGGCCTACAGAGGGGCTGCATCAGAAGCAGGAGTGACCCCGTGCCAGCCCCTAGGACCTCTGCTATCCCATGAGCCTCCCCTCAGCGGGCAGGCTGAGTGCTCAGGGTGGGTGGGGACAGATGCAGACCACCACATGTCATGTCCCCACCCCCGTGAGGACAGCTCAGCTTTCCTGCACCCCACTCCGTCTCAGGCTTGGGGAGTATGTCCGAACAGTCTTTTCATGGGAAGAAATGGAGTTTTCTTTAACTTCACAATGTATTTTTGTCTGCCATCAACACAACCTGGGGGCTGATGAGCAAGACATCAAACTTTAGACCTCTTTTGTCCAATATGGTTGCCATGAGCCGCATGTGGTTATTAAGTCATTGATATGTGACTTTGTCCTAAATGAGAGGGGCCATCGGTGTAAGATACACATTAGAATTTGAAGACTTAGTATGAAAAACACTTTAAGAATTGTTGTGTTGAGCACACATTGAAATGGTGTTATTTTGGACATGTTGCAGTAAGTAAAATAAATTATGAAAATTACTTTTACTTTTTTTACTTCTAATAGTGTGACTGAAACATTTTAAATGGCCTATGTGCCTTGCGCTGTGTTTCTGTTGGACAGTGCTGTTTTGAACAACAAGGAAGGCTGAGAAACAAAGAAGCGGGTTGTGCTTTGGGCACCTCTCACTGAACTGTGCGGATTTCTGTCGCATAAGATGCATCTAGAGAAGGAATGTATCATTTACAGAAGGAGGTAGCGTGTAGTCAGGTTCTTTTAGCTGTGAGAATTGACACCCTCCCGTGGAGGACAGGGACTAGGACCTGATGCCAAGAAACCAGGGAAGCTGAATGAGCCAGCCCCGGAGGGCAGGGGGTGGTAGCTGGCATGTGTGCCTCTCTTTGCTTCCCCTGAGTTCCTGCTTCCTCCCAGCTTGTCCTGCCCTGCCTCACACCTTCCTGGCAGCCTAAGCTTCTCCTAGCCACCCCCTCCTGGCAGGCCTTGCGTCATACCCCTCCTATAGGCATTCTGGTTGGTGAGGTTCACATTTTCACACCAGCCCAATGTCATAGACACGGACCAGCTGGGGATGTCAGCCCCGGGTCAGTACCGGTCTCTGATTCACTCAGTGGCTACTTCCCTCTGTTTGGATGCTAGCTTGGCAGGTGCTTCTGAGCAGAGGGCAAGCAAGTTGGGCTTGATGGGCACTATGATCGTGGGGGTGGGGGGTTCAGCCACATAAACAGAAACAAAGACTGGCAGCGTCCGTCCCAGCACGATGCACCTGTCCCACCCCAATCACATGTCCAGGAGTGATCCCTGGTACATCCCAGGTAGAGGTGAAGGCAGAGCCTGCTGGAGTTTGATGCTACTAAGTATTTAAATTCTCTCATCCGTTCCCCTGTACCTGTGGGATAATGTGACTCTCCGTGTTGCTTGTCTAGAGGAAGAGGGAGCCCACGTAGGTATTCTGGCTCCCTGCATAGGTACTAATTTCATTTGAAAGCAACACAATGGCATCCCGGTTTGACATTACTCTTTGTGAATGTGGTTAGCATGAGTCTGCCCTCCTGTTACCATAGTTGTAGGTCTGACCTGGTCTGGGGTGAGTTCATGAAAGATTAGACCACTTTCATAGGCTTCCTGGAAGCCATCAGGGGCCTTAGCTGGAGCCATTCCCCACTCCCACCCCCACCCCCCAACTTTGCAGAACTGCTCCAGGCTGACAACTTCTTCTTGCTGTTAATGGCAAGCAATATGGTCCCATCAACATCCTCATCATTGTTGTCATCTCCAGGATGTCACTGGAGATTGAAGTGATATGTGTTCCTTGCTTGGCAGCCCAGAAACCTGTTCTGTTACCCTCGCAAGTGCTCATTTGTTTCCCTAACTGGTCAGAATCGAGGGAGATGCTCTGAGTGTGTTTATGTGAACACTCAAAGTGGCACGTGGAAGGGCACCTGGGGCTGCCATAGCTGACTAATTAAACAGGCAGAACGTATCTGATGTCCAGGTAATTATGGCTGAACATCTGCTAAATGTGGGCTTTCATTGATGACTGGTGTTGTTAGGCACGAAAGTGATGCTGTGTTTGTGCTCCACATGGCAAGGGATGATTTAAAATCTGTTCCCATCAGCAGCCCGCAGAGCAGCCCCAACATGAATTAAAGAGCCTGGAGCTCATGCAACCTGACCCCCAAGTCACTTCCAGAATGGGGTGCAGGAGAGCCCCTCTGCTCTGGAAGTGCTGCTAGAAACAACAGCAGGAAGCAATAGACTCTTGATTTAGAAGGACCCCTGAGAACTGGCCAAGTCCACTCGTTCTGACTGTTGAGGAAACAGGCTGCAGAGGGAAAGGAAGTGGTCACGGAGTCAGCGACAGAGTCATTGCTGGGACATGGGGGTCCCCAGGAGGTCCCCAAAGCCCTGCTTGCCCTGGCAGATACTTGACAATACTAAGCCCCTTCCCACTAGCTGAGCAGGACTCTGTGGGTGGGCTCCAGCCCCTCCGCTTCACAGCCCTGTGCCAGGCAAGCTGCTTACACCATGCCCTCCCTACCTTCACAGCCATGTGAGCTGACACCCATGAAGGAAGTGGAGATGGAATTCAGGCAGGTGCCCCCTCTGGTGTTGAGGGCATTCTTTTCTTGTTCGCTTCTGATGGGCAGGTAAACAGCCTGACTTCTCGCCGTTTCTTGGGCCCCATTTCTCATCATTATCTCTTAGTGAACTGTTTTGGGCTCTGACCCAGGGATGTGTGGTGTAATATCTTCTGTGCTCGCTCCCTCTCTATTTGTTCCTCCTTAGATCTTCTCGAACATGGGCTCAGGGTGGAGGTAACCGGGAGGCGTAAGGGACATGCCTTGGGCAGCACCCTCCGCTCTGGTCAACCTGCTGGGAGTTAACTTGGGGAGTGGTGGGAGGTTTCCAGTCTGTTCTGGGCTGTTCTGATCATGATATGTGGCAGGTCTGGGCCTTGCGCTGGGTCCTGTGGTCCCATACTTGAGAGACCTTGGGGGCCTGTCCCAGAGTACAGCTCTGTGAAGCCTGATGTCCCCAAACCCCTGAGTGAGACCCCACTAAGCCTTCTCCTGGAGCCTGCGGTGGCCAGTCACAGGTTTCATAGCATCTTCCCTCTGTGTCCCAACACCCTAACTTCTGTCCCCATGGAGCTGCCAGATGCACCATTTGAGCTTGAAACAGCCCTGCCCAAGAGCAATCAATCATTTGTTCCTTTAACAAGCAGGATTTGCAAACCTTACCCCTTTTTATTTTATATATTTTTTAAGATTTATTTTTATGGTTTGACAGAGAGAGAGAGAGAGAGAGAGAGAGAGAGAGAGAGAGAGAGAAGGGTGAGGGCTCAGAGCAGTCTCCACAGTTGTACATCATCAGTTTTCAACATAGTTTCATCCACACAGGTGCATGTGGGGCCGCACAGTGTGGGAGCTGGCCTGGAGGCTTCCTGTATGGAAAGCACACCCTTGGCGGGAACCAAACTGGGGGCCTCCCACAAAGGAAGCTCGCCCCTATTCAACGTGTGGGTCTGCACTGGCCGGGGCCAGAACTCGATTCCCAGATCCCACAGCCGCAAAGCGAGCTCTTAACCCCCTGAGCCATCCTGGCATATCCCCTCCCCTCTTTTAAATAGTGATTTATGTTACAAAACCAAGTTCATTTTTTGGTGATTCCTCTTCCCGTCTGTGTTCATGTGCATACAAATTTACTGTTCATATTTTCCTAGCTTTATGTAATCTCTGTGATTTTCAGCTTTCAGTGGCTTTGCCGTTGTCCATGAAGTAGTTGTGTGATATCTAACTGTTCCCTTGTTTTGTGGAACTTGGGATAAGTATATTGAATATTTAGCTATTTTTCTTGCTTCTTTTTCTTTCACTTGGGAATCTGAAGAGTGGATTGTTTCTGAACATTTTTTGTGGCTGTTGACAATAAGGAGTGGGGCTCATGCCAAAACCACCTGGGCATTTCGCACTGGGGCTGATGTCTGGGAACGACACCTGGATCTCAGAGGAAGGAGTAGGGGTATAGGTTGAGAGGTGGGGGCAGCAGGGAGAGAGCTGGAGCAGCTTTAGTTGAGCCCAATGATGTCAGAGGTGTGTCCTCCACGGATGACCTTGGTCTGTCTTCTTGGAGTCCGAAAATTGTCTTACATCTCTCTTAACCATAGTTCTTCCCCCATTGATACTACACTGGCTTATCTGGTTATGGGTTTGTTTTTCTGGATGAGTGATTATTCTTTCTTTTGTTTGAACCTTGTGAGCTCAAAAAAAACAAAAAAAAGGTACTCAATTAGAATAAAACATTAATTAAATTGAAACACCAATTAAAACATGTCAATTAAAATAAAACACTAATTAAAGTGCTCCCAGCAAGTATTAGCTAATGAGGCCAGTGGTTGCTGGGTGGCTGGGGGACCAGCTGGCCATTCTGCTCTGGCTGTTTGGGGTTTGGAGATCAAGAAACCGAAGGCTGCCTTTGGGCCCTCATGGGACGTCCCTCTGGCTAGTCCGTCAGCCCCATGGCCTTTTTGCTCCTCCTCCTGAAGACAGTGGGGCTCACAGCAGGTGATCACTCAGCTGGTTTGGGCAGGGGCTGTCTTGTGGGGTGCGGTAGGAAGGGCTGCAGGTTCCAAGGGGGCTTCGCACACACCACACCTGACAGGCACCTTGACTCAAAGCCACAGGGGCCTTTGTGGGTGCTCTGTTTCTTCTCAGGATGGAACTTGTGGCTGCCCGGTATTCTTGGCCTCATGTCACGTGGGCCCTCCTACCTGTCTTCATTCATCTCCCACTGTGCCTGTGTATACAAAGGCCCTTGTTCACAAAACAGTCACAGGGATGTGAAATACAGTATGTGGAATATAGTCAATAATGTCGTAAAAATTATGCGTGATGCTGGATGGGCACTAGATCTGTCAGGGGAGGATTTCATAAATTCTATAAATGCTCACCCACTGTGCTGTGCACCTGGGGGGGAAAAAAAGAGAAAAAAAGGCCTTTTGTTCAGCCACTTCAGTCTCCCAGCTAACTGGTAAATTACTGAAAAGAATAAGATGTTTCTTTAAAGTTGCCCCTGGCCAGCTCCTCCCAAGGCCCAGTTAGACGTGTCTTCTCGCTGTTCCTCCAGGTCCGTCTGTTGGCCTAAATCGGCCTGTTTCACATCGTACTGCAATGACATATGTTCACAGCCATCTCAGTCCCTTTGTAGAGATTAGGGTGTAAGCTAGTAAATAGTATCGTTACATTTTTTTCTGTGTAGTAGACTGTGTGTGTTTTTAAGGGTAGCAGTGAACCTTTCTGTATCTTTTTATCATCTATTACTTCTTACAGTTACTCATCAACTCTTAATAGTAAGAATTTTATATTTCACTCTTCTAAGGAAGAGCTCTGTTTTGACAAGAATGAGATGTCACTGTGTGAAAGAACCCCTCCAGTCTCCATGCAGCCCACCTGCAGAGGCTGGGGCCGCGGGGCCAAAACCAAGACCCCCCGCCTGCGAGACGTGAGCTCACTTCCAGGGCTGCGAGGTCTTCAGAGGAAATGAATAGCCGTATGTGTGCTGGCTGGTCTTTTATACCCGATGCTCTTAAGTGGCAGCCAGCTCTACCAGGAACAAAAGAAGGAAGAAATTAGGTAAAAGGAGAATCAATATTGGTGTTGGGTTTTTAAAGACTTAACAGTCTTTTACTAGACTGGCTGCTGGGTAATAGTAGCTACTATTCCAGGGCTCCTAGAGCCAGCCTAGGGAAAAGAAACTCCACGTTTCAAATTTGCTCTTTCACCTCAGAGCCTGGAAACAGAAGAACAGGTATGGCCTCCCCTGCAAATCATTGTTCCTTCTTTCTAATGCTGTGTCTCCTTACCCGGCTTCACATTGAAAACGGAGACCAGGAAAGGCAGGCCTGATTGAAGTCCTGAGTGTCCAGGGTCCTGTGCCCCAGACCCCTGCCCCCCGGGGAGTGACAGCAGATAATACAAGTGGGCGACATGGTTGCATTCCATTTCACAGCTGCATTAGTTTCATTCAGGAGGAGTGTTGTGGGAAGCCACAGTGCCTCCACTGGTGTCAGGCGTGGAGGCTGTCTCACTGGCAAATGCTCCAGGGAAGTGGTGCGTTCTGTCCTCTGTTCTTCTCAAGGATAATAGTAGAGGTGATGGCTGCAACCCTATGCCCCAGCACTGGGCTCTTTCATGCTGATTCGCCTCCTCTGGCCCCTTTTCTGGGCTCCCTGCTGTTAGTTGCTTTTGTGTGAAGTCCCGTTCATCTCCTTTCTTTTAATCCCCTGTTCTGTGAGTTTGGAAACGTGCTCAGCAACCCCAGTGTCAGGAGGAGGCTCCCAGCAGCCTGGGTCCTGGTTCTCAGCTGGTTGGAAGGATTCTTTTCTTCAGAAGCCAAGCTGGTGGTTTCTTACCCTAAACAACCCCCCGTGCCCCGTTCCCCTTTCCTCTGTTCGGATACCTGTGCACACACAGGCTCTGGTCCTGAAACATCCCTGCCGCCTTTCTTTCCTTGGCCTTTTTAAACCTTGTCTCATGACCCACCCATTCTGGTTTGCCCTTTCTCCCTCCCCTTCCCCTTCCCCAGTCTTTCTCTGTGGCTTCTATTTCTCTGGGGAGACACAGGCTCAAAGTTGGAAAGTAATCAGCGACTCCAAGGGGAGAATTGATTCGTCTGGCTCTCTGAACCCCTTTCCTGTTCTTTCTGCTGGCTTTTCTTAAGAACCAAAGCAGCAGGTGGGAGAGGCGGCTGAGAAAAAGAGGGAGGAGTACAAGGCACAGGGAGGTACTATGTCAGCGGGAGACATGGTTTGTGCATTTCTTCAGTGGCACAGCAGATGTTTTTGGAACATGCCCACTTCTTGCCAGCCAGGCTGGCCAGCCGGGGAGTGCAGACAGCCCTTACGCCTGCCCTCCAGCGGCTCACAGCCATTGCTTGGAGAAGGCTGCCGACCTCGGGTCCCCGCCTGAGCTTCCGAGAGGCCTCTAAATGAGCCTCTTTTGGGAAGTTTCTACAGTGTTCCTCAAGTTCAAGATCTAAGACTGGCTTTCAAAAAATTCTGAGTAAGACCTATGGTAAAACATATCCTGATGTTACCTCACATGTGTATGTGTGTGTTTCTGGGTATATCTGTGCTTTTACCTGTGTATGTGTCTATATATATATCCATATCTGTCCTTATGTCCTATGTCTGTGTCTATACCTGTATCTGTATCATCTCTGAAACAAATTTCCCCCAACAATATGTATCCTTTCTACATGCAAATCAATGTGATATTTACTATTTTATTCTTTTTGATTCTATTATAAGCTCTCCTATTCTATTTAATTAAGAGATACTGATTGCAGCCCACGAAACTGATTTCATGACCCAGTAATGAGTCACAACCTGCACTTTGGAAAATACTGATCTGAAGGAAAATATTAAGACTCACTGATCCGGAAGCGCTCATCCATCACTCGTGGGAGTATAAATTAGCACATTCTTAATGAGGGCCTTTGGCAATGTCTATCAAACTTACAAATACATACACCCATTGACCTTGACTTTCCACTTCCAGGAACTTATCTCACAGATACACTTGTGCAAAATGATGTTCAAGATAATTCTTTGTTCTATCGTTTAAAATACTAAAAGAATGGAAAGAGCCCAAATGTCCATCAGTTTGGGATTGGTTGCGTATCCAATGGAACATCCATCCAATGGAAGAATACTCTGCAGCTGTTAAAAAAAAAGGGTAGGATGCTTTCAATAGCCTGAATTGGAAAGATTGTGAAGATATATTAAGTCAAACAAGCCAGATGCAAAACAGAGTGTTTAATATGTTACCTTTTGAATAAAGAAGGTAATGTGGTCCAATATAACATATGCATAAAGGAAGGGTAAGGTAAGAAGCAGTTACCTGGAGAAGGGTGGGAGGTGCCTTCTCTATGACCCGTTAAAAATAAAGACTCTCTGAGGAGGCTAATGGGAAAGGAATGGGGTCGTGAGCTAAGGCAGAACCGCAGGCAGCCTCATGCCCGAGTGGAGAGTGAACAGAGGCCACCCACTCTTGTCCGCATGGGTGAGTCCCATGCAAGACTAGCCCCAGGGAGTGGGCCAGAGGCTGGGGCAGGGTAGACCAGCAGCTACAGAATGCCTATCTCCTACCTTTATCCTTTCTTCTGTCTAGATATCACCGTGTGGATGGTATGGTGAGAATGAGGTAGAAATTTAACTTTTCAGAGCTTTAAATATTGCATGCAATAGCATGTGGCAAAAAAACACACAAAACAAAAACGAAAAAAGCAACACCCAAGGAGTGTCGATCCCTGGAGGCTGGATCAAGTGGGACTCTTTACTTCTCAGGGCAGGGCTGCAGAAGGCCCAGGACTCAGAAGAGCTGCCCACAGGCAGAGACCACTTCTCTCATGCCAGGACCTGCTGCCTGCTGCCCAGCCTGGTGGTCAAGCTCTGTGAGGTTCCTAGGATCCTAGGGTCCCTGGGCAGGTGTCTGAAGGCGTTGGCTACTGCTGAGGCAAGGGTAGGGGTAGAGCTGTGGATAGAGGTTTGGCTTTGTTTGTTCGCTCCAAAGGCCATGCTAGTTTGATTTCAGTTTTCTAGTGCCCATGTGGACCCCTGGGCAGCAGGCAGGGTGTTCCACAAGGTCCTCACAGGACATCATTTACGCCGGCACTTCATTACCACGGGGAGTTTGATGTGAATGCTGTAGACTTGGAAATGTGTTTTCATCAGCCGTGGAGGACAGATCCATCTCTTCAGGGCACAGTCACACACTCCAGGTTTCCAGCCATGCAGATTTAGACCTGTCCTCAGGTGTTCTTTACCCAGGGAACAGAACTGGCAAGAGGAGCAGACCCCGGCCCGCTGGCCAGCATACCTTCTCCCCGGGGCAGCTTCAGGGGGGTAGAAAACCGGCACGAGAAAGCCCTTGGCAGGTAGGAAACTGAGCTATGCAGGACGTCTGGGGTTACGGAACATCAGCCTGGATGTATCACTGGAGACTTGGAGGCTGAGCCCTTCCAACGAGAATAGGAAATGTATGTGTGTACTTACTGGGGTGGGGGGTGGGCAGTGCTGGGAGAGCCATGATGGAATTGCCTCTGAGAAGTTTCCATTTATTCTCTGGGTGTGATGAGTCCCCCAGTGGGGCCCAGGTTTTCATTAGCCTATGAATACCTTTAATCCAGTTATAGTTGATCCTAGCTCCACAGAGATCTTTAATCTCCTTCTGCAAACACCATGTGTTGATGGCTTTCCAAGTTGTGTGTGGATTCATTCGTTCATTCACCTTGGCAGGGGGGGGGTTGTACTCTTCTTGTCATTTTCTGCCTATGTTTTCCCCAACACCCCACTGCTCAGATAACAGAATCAGCACTGGACAGTGGTCACTAAAGAGAAGGGTGTGATCTCAGTCCGTGGGGCTCTGTGACATTAATCAGGAAGTGCTGGGCAGGTGGAATGCAGTGAGCAGGAGCGGGGCAGGGGCCAGGGAGGAAGCTTCTGCAGGAGCCCCAGGGAGCAGCCCCAGGGCCTGGCCTGGGAGAAGCAGGCCGGTGGAAGGGAGTGAGAGGTGTTGGTGGCCTTGGGAAGGAGGAAACGACAGGCTTCAGAAGCTGGCTCAGTGTCAGAGGTATGAAGACACAGTTCCAGCTTCAAGCCTGATGATAAGTCTGTGGGAAAAGATGCTTAGTTCGTTCAGGACTGGACATTCAGATTAGACTTGGTGATGCAGATGCAGAATACCACTCTCTACGTCCCTTGGCTCCACTTCTCTTCCCCTCGTAGTTAATCTCAAGGTTGGGACCGAGTTTAAGAGTTTGTCCTGGGGAATGCCCGGATGGCTCAGCAATTGAGCGTTTGCCTCCTAAGTTTCACAGAAGCGAAAGACGATGGTGACTCGCTCACATGAAGGAATGAATGAAATCACTTAAGAGGGAGGTCAGGAAAAGTAGGTGACCAAAGACTAAAGTAGTCTTAGGGACTGCTCGGTTGGGAAGTATAGAACCATGTCACTTCTCCTTGGATCCTCTGCTGAGAGTGACAAGACAGGGTTGAGGGGAGAGTTGGCATTCTCCCAGGGCTTCTGAAGGAAATGCTGTGAGCATGAATGTCGGTGTCCCCTCCCCAGGGGCCCTGGCACCAACAGTCCCTCCAGCCTGTAGTGGAAAAGAAGCTGGGGGGAATCAGAGGAGGACTGAAACTAGCAGAGGGTATCTTTTTGAGGACTTCATCTCTAAATATAAAGTTCAGGGGGATTTGAAGGAGGGATTCCATGTCAGCCAGACGAGAAGACTAGGGTTAGATGTGTCACTGATGGATGAGTTCACGTTTAATGAAAAGAGACCAAATTGTACTTAAGTGCTTATCTTTCTTTTCCTCTTGATCTTAAATTATGTATCAGATTTTAAAATGGGGACATGATTAATGCTACTTAGGCTCTCTGGCTTGACTGTCTTAACAAAGAGTTATATTATAAGTTAAAAAGCATAACTGAGAGGCGACCCGTGCCATTTTTCATCCATGAATCACCAGGGTGTGAAGCTCAGCCGTTTGGACCCGAAGGCCATACACGAAGGCACCGCTGCCCACTAGGTGGTAATTTGCCCTCATTACTGGCTGAGTTACTTTAGAGAAAATAAACTGCTTCCTGAGTGCTGCAGCTATAATGTGTGGTGCGGGTTATAAGGAATATAGATGCTCTTGTGCTTTACCAAGAAGGGACAAGGATGTAGAGAGTGAGATGGGGAGAGGAAGTGCAGCATTGATTTCAGGGGAGACATAGCCTTACCACCCACACATTGGAGGAAGGGTCCATGGAGAAGCTGGCTTTTGAAGGGAGGAGCTATCTTAGGAGGCTGGAGAGGTGAAATACGGACTATGGGTCTGAATCGCACCGTTGAGTTCAGTAGACATTTATTAAGCACCTACTATGTGTCAGGTTCTTGTCTTCCAGTTGTTTACCAAACAGTGGAGAAAATGGACAGGACAACAGCTAGCTGTAATATACTAGTGGCCTACTCAATAATAGCTGTTTGTGTAAGGCACAAAATGGGACCTGTTTATGGGAACACAACGACTCCACAGAGCAGGCCTGCTGTCATGCCGTACCCACTGCTGTCACGTGCCATTGGGTAGCCACTCTGTGCACTGGAGGCCACGGGCCTCCACAGTTTGATGAGCTCTCACCAGACGGGTGACTAGGTGGGTTCAAATCCTGTCTCTGCCTCTTACATAGCCTTGTGCAATTTTATTTTTAGCAACTTACATTTGTTGTGTCTTTTCAAAGTGTTCACCTTAGTGTCATAGAAGCAACAGCTTTTTCACTTCACAGTCATACTTTATTGGTTTGTTAATATTTAATTAAGTGTTTAGCATAATAAATACAACTGGAAAAGAGGTATGAGGACAAACACAGCAGACTCTGGGTAAGCATTCTATTTAATTCATGGGGCATAAGTGCAAAGGTCTCTCTCAGCTGTCACAGGGGTGTGGGCACTGGATCTATGCATAGACAGAGTGAATAGCAAACATAGGTAAAGCAGGCAAATCTGATAAGGTCGTTAAAGAGCATTTCCACTGCCCAAGTTTGCTCACTGACAACCGGCATGGATGGGTAGTTACCGTGGATCTTGAGAGAGTGAGCTGGACTGGCATAGGATGGGCAAGAGAGAAGGGGAGCTCCCAGATTGACTGCTAGGGTCTGTGGGCATGCGACCTGAGCCAGGAAGATACCGGGCAGAGCTCATGGGCACAGGGTGGGGATGCCTGAAACGCTTAGCCCACGTGTGTCCTCTCTGAGTGCATCCCCTCAGGGCATGTGTGGGAAACTGAAGCAGGTGCCATGCCCTGGTGCCAGGTGTCAGAGCAAAGCAGGGGTAGTCCTGGCTTCCACACAGGAGTGTTCTCTTCTGGTATATGCAGAAGGCTGCCCACCCAGGAAAGGCAGGAGGGCGTTGACCCCTGTGCCAAGAACCCAGGCAGGTATGACAACTTTTGAATTCCGCTGGATTCACAATCTTGGGCTGAGTGTGGTACCATTGAATGCTCCAGGGGCTGCCTGACATCTGCTGCGATGTACTAGGACAGCCTCAGAAAACCACAGCTCTAGGCAGAGCAGGTCTCAGGAGCCTCCTTAACTGAACGGGGACACCCACCTCACCGATCACTGTGAAGAGCAAAGGAAGTGAGCATCACCAAGTCCCCAGTAGAGCACGGCCTCAGTAAATAGCAGCGATTGTGTAGCCATATCTCCACAGGCTTTCAGTGGTGGACACTGATCCTCACAGGTGTTCAGCTGTGTGTCTTGTTGACATTGTGTTAGATGGGCAGAACGGGGTCCTGTAGCTCTGTCCTTGCCTCCCAGCCTGGGCTTGGTCCACACACAGGCAGGCTGCCACCTCTGCACTAGCTCGGGCCCACCCTGTCGCTGGGATGGGTGGCCTGTGGCCCTTCATTGTGGGTTACTGCATGCTGAGAAAGGCCTCAACTTAATAGTGAAGCAGAGATTAGAAAAGTGGAGGCCAGAGGAAGGCCAGAGGAATCCCCATTTACTGAAACAATTGGTAACAACTCTTTAAACCAGCTGCAGCTCAGGGTATGAGTGAGGCCACGTGATGACTACAGTTTGGGGCCTAACTAGGAAGCCATCTCTTATTTATATAACACTGCTGCTTTCTTGCTGTTCCCGCGCATGCATCCCTGCGTCTAGGCAGGTGGGTACCTTTTGCAGTCTGAGCAACAAATGAGTCAAATTGGCCAATTCTCTGGGCTGAGGGACAGGCTGGGATGAGGCAGTGAGGAACTCAGCAGCTGGGGCCCCCAGACTCTGGCTCTGGGGTGATGGGGAAGGGGGGAAGCTCTGGATTTCTCAGAGCCTTTTGTTCAGAGTAGATTCAATTGCCAGGACAGATCAAGCAGATGCGGGGCTGTGTTCATTATTTATTATTTATGATCGTCATTATTATTGCCTTTATTTATTGAGTGCACTGCATTTCATATTCCAGGGCTCCCTAGGTAATCTCAACCAATCCCAGGACTTCAGATATCTAGACGTTGATGACCCGCTAACGTGTTTCCAGCCCAGTCTCTCTACATACCTGCAAGCGCTTCATTCCTTTTTGTCCCCGGATCTCTCCACTGGGATGTCTGACAGGCTCCTAAGCCCCAGCTGTCCGCACGGAACTGCTCCTTGCTAGTCTTCACATCCCAGTAACTGACTCATCTCTAATCCCTCCGTTCCCTCCTGGCCCTCATCCCGTCTGCCCACAGATTCTGCTGGCTCTTCTCCCACAGCTCCTCCTGGATCTGCCCACTTCCCTCCGCCTTCATCCTGGTCCTAGCCCCCAACACACACCCGGCTTTTAGGTTTCTCATCACCATTCTAAGTCAGATCATTGCTGTCCCCCGGTGCCTTCTCCTCACACTGAATATGGAGCCCCCAGTTTGTGCCATGCCCTCAGGTCCCCACATGCTCTGAGCATGGCCCACCTCTGCGACCTTGTCTCCACCTCCTCAGTGCTCTCTAGGCGGCAGGGACCTTCCTAGGTCTTTCACGGAACACACTTGTTACCACCTCAGGGCCTGGGCAGTTGCCTTTCCATCTGCCTGGTACGGTTCTCCTCAGGGCTTCATGTTTCCTTCTCACCAGTCAGGTCCCATTAAATGTCATCTTCTAAAAGAGGCCTTCCTAGCCCACCTTAGTTAAGACCCCCTGCTGCTCCTCAGGTCACCGTGCTTTATCACGCAGAGCACTTGTCACTATCTGACATTCTCTTACAGTTTTCAGGCACTGGGGTGCAGACTTGACTGGAGCAGGAACCATGTGTGGGTGGGTTCTGGCTTGAACATGGCCATTCACACTGCCTGGGACATAGTAGGCTCTCAGTACATGCTTCCTGAGTGAATTCATGAGCAAGTCGTTTTCTAATTTCAATCACAACCTAGCAAAGTCGGTTTCATTTGCTCAACTTCACAGAAAGTTGAAATTCAAAGATATTACATATCATGCCTAAGGTCATCCAAGCTTGTAAGTGGCTAAGATGAAATTCAAACCCAGTTTTGTCCTTGTTCCAATACTCTTCTCCAAAACTGTGCCACTTTTCTAAGACAACGCCCCTGGGCGATCCCCTGGGGAAGTGTTCCTTCGTTGGCTCGTGGTCACTGCTATAGGATTGCTGTGTCTGGATCTTGGGGTCTTTGCAGTGATATTCAGCATCCCGCCAGCTGCAGGGGAGGGAACAAGTGCGGCTATGTGTGTGTGTCTAGAGGGGAAGCAGAGGATGGGCATGGAAGTGGAAGGAGAAGTGGCTGCCCTAAAGCTCTGGGTTGTCCTCACAGGGACGGCATCAGTGTGGCCCGGTGACAGCCAGCAGCCAGCCTATGAAGGGAGTTAATGCAGTTAATTGCACCGAGCGTGTCCAAAGGCGTGGGAATGGAGCCAGGTGGGTAGCTATTTGATAGTAAGAACTGGGTGCTGTTGTTTCTGTGTGGTGACACAAGAGCTGCCACACTGCCCTCCCATCCACCTCTGACAGCTGCCTCTGCTCTTGTTCCCCATGTGGAGGGGACCCCTTTTGCTGTATGATGACTTTATGAACCTGTCCTACTCCTCCGTTTTCCCTTGGAGCTCAGAACTGTTTGTTCTGAGAATAAAGGACGACCTCTCACAACAAATTGACAAAGGATGGCTGGATTCAGGGTATGGCTTTGCCTCCCAAGGACCAATGACCTCATCCATGCAGAGGGCTCTGGGATACCTCACAAGTAGCCTTGACATGGCCTACTTGTAAGCACATCGGAAAGATAATTCCCATTTGGGCAGAGGCCTTTTATTAACAGTGTCTTATTTCTCCCATTGCCTCTTCCATTTCTTATAATTTGGATCTAGTACAATTAATCTGGCTGTAAAGGAGTCTGGGAACATTAAGCAGAATTTGCTATTTTCATGCAAAACTGAAAGATATGGCTATTTCACGTGTAGCGATTAGACGTTTTTATGACCCACCTATCACATTGCACACCACAGATTCCCAATAAATAATGGAAAGCTAGCATGGGGGGCTGTCAGTTGTAGAGCAATCCAACTAACAATATCGTGGACAGAACAGTGCTTGTTTGACATCTAATTTACTCAGTTACATGAGTGATCATGTCACTCCCTGTGTAAGCCTCTTCAGTGTCTTCCCATAAATTAGAATGACAGGTGACTACATCAGTGCTGTCCTCCATCCTCACATGTATGACACTGTATGGAGTGAGAATATTCCCATGTGCCTCCGTCACCCAACTGTGGATAGAGGTTTGGCCTTATTTGTTCGCTCCAAATCCCATGCTAGTTTGATTTCAGGTTTCTAGTACCCACGTGGCAGCCGGCAGCGTGTGTCTTGGTATCGTTGATTAGCACCGGGCCGGGCATCATGAGACAACTCAGCAGAAGTTTGCTGAGTGGATGGATGACTGAATGGTCCTCTCCAGATACTGTGCACAAGGGTGAGGATGGACTGTGGAACATCTCATGGCGTGGCTTGTGTTTGAGCCAAACTTCATAAAGGGACATTTTTAGATGTTAGACACATCACCTGGAATTTTCCTATCTCAGCACAGACCCTTAAACTTGAGCCATTAAGTTAGAATTATGCCAACCTAACTATCCATGCCATGACAGAGAGTAAGAGAACATGAACAAACTCATGCATGAGGGAAAAAAAGGTGGGAAGGAAGGAGGGAGGGAGGGGGACAGGGAGGGGGAAGGAGAAGGAGAACGTGAGTATGGGCTGTGACAGCAGGCTCCACAGTGAGTGGGGACAGGCAGTGATTTGTCCTCTGTTCTGGTTTCCTTGTGTTCCTTGTGGCCCAAACAGCTTGCAGCCCTGAATATGATAAAGGATTTGTCATTTAGACTGCCCTGAAAACCTAATTTACCCCATGCTTACCCCAAGTAAGAGAAGACTTTTCAAGGGTGTATTTGCCACATCTGAGCCACCCAGATGGTTTGGGGATTTATACTGAATGGATCTGAATTCTAATAGCCAACCATAATAATTGCCTTTTTATCTGTCTGCATCTCAGCAATAACAGTGCATACATTTCATGAGGAAACTATCGTTAGTTCACAAGGTTCTGCTCGGAGCCGTCGGTCAAGCAAGCAGGAGACAGCCCTGCCTCTTAGTTCAGTTGAACCCCACCCCTGCCTGCTGCCCCTTCAGGAGCGGCTGGACTGTCACGGTGTTGCCCATAACCAGTGGCCCTGTCGTGTGTTCGGGGCCAGCAGGGGATGCAGACTGTGCTGTGACAGCTCTGAGGACAGGTGGTTGGGGGGGTTTGAAGGGTAACGGAGAAGCCTCCAGTGTGGGTTGAAGAACAGAAATGAACAAGAACAAGGACGTGATATCTCTCCGCCTTACCTCAGATTCCAGTTTGGGCAGAGCTGCTTCTAGTAGGAGGCCTCTGGGCCACGGCTTGTCCCTCAGGTTGGCCTGAGAAGTTTCAAGGAAAGACAGACGAGTGGAGAGTCCTCCTCTCCAGAAAAATGTCGATAGAGGCAGAAAGTCAGCTGCTTCCAGGGGCTGGTTCTGGGTGGAGATTCACATCCGCAGAGCTGGGCAGCTGATGCCAACAGGGAGGCTGCGGCTGGCTGCTCCAGCGCTGCTGCTCGGCTCCAGCGGGATCGGGCCTGGCCAGGTTTTCAGGTGTTCTTTCATCCAGAAATGTGGATCTTTATGTGAAGACTTCACTTTTTCTATATTAGCAACAGACTTTTACAACGTGATAGACTGCTCCTTCCACTATGCCCTCCCCCCCAAACAAAAACAAAAACAAAAACGAACATCCGTGGGCAGCATGGAACGTGGGTCTTTTGGCTCCTGGCAGCAGCAGGCTGGCCTGGGTGACCTGCTGAGACTTGTGTTGAATCCTATGCGCACTTTCTGGGTGCTCAGTGATTTTCTGCTCCTCACCTGGGAGCACAGAGACCACGCCTGGTGGGGAGCCACCTCCCCGCTTCTTGCTGGAGAATGTATGGAAGGGGCGACCTCTATCCGTGCACAGGCTGTGCACAGTCTAGCAGTTGCCCGACAGCCTGTTAGTGCCCAGCCTGTCTAGTCTGTAGCAGACTAAGCTTGCTGAGCTGTGCCCGCCCCCCTGTGGAGGGTCCCCAATCCTGTCTAAGGGAGACAGTCCACTTCCCTCCCATTCCTCATTCTTTTCTGATGGGGGAGGCCAGTGGGGCGGGCTCTGCATCACTTCTGGGGTGCTACCCAGCGCTTGGCTCCCAGCACCGGTAGGAACTCATCTCCCCTGGCTTGTTCTCCTGTGCTGCTTGCTGACGGTTTTGGGTTATGCAGGGCGAGGAGGAGGGCAGCTCAGCTCACACTCTGGCCGGTGGCTCTGCTGGCTCCTGGGGGCGCCGGGGAGCTGAGTGTGGTCCCTGATCCCTTTCTGTTTGCATCAGCCAGGAACAGCTGACCTGCCCGCCTGCTACTTTACCAGGGCTTTGTGTTGGCTGGCAGAGGGGAGCACAGGGCCAGCTGGGAGGCGAGTTTGGGCAGATGGAGACACACACATGTGCAGGACAGAGAGGACTCAGCCCTGGGGTCTCCTGCAGAAGGCAGAAGCGAGTACGGGTCTGCAGGACGTGAGGGGCTGGCCCTTCAGGGACCCCGGGGAGGCCCAGGCACCGTGGCATTACAGACCTGTTCTCCCCATTGATGCTGCCACAGTCACAGGAAGTTACTCAGCACCTCTGAGCTTTGGGTGCCATGTCTATAAAAGGTGGATAATAGCCACCTCTCAACGTGGTGATAAGCTAATGTTTGTGAACGGGCGTCAGACACCCTAGATGGCTGTACCTGAGTGAGATGATTATTATGTTTACCAATTTCTATTCTGTTTCTTAAGTACTTATTTTCCTTCTAGGCTTTTAAAGTAAAAAATTTAAAGACATCCCAAATGGAGCAGGTCAGGGAAGTGGCCACAGGGCCTCTTTTGAGCCTTTGTCATCTCCGGCTTGAACTGAGACCATTGCCTCTGCCCCCTACCCAGCCTCCCAGCACCCAGGCCCGCCTCCGTGTGCCTGTCCCCCACACGGCCTCAGGGGGAGCTTTCGAAACCTGCACAGCTGATCTCATCTTCCTGCTTCACAACCTTTAGTATATACCATATTTTTCGCTCCATAAGATGCACCTGACCTGCCTGGACCCGCTCTCCTTCCATGCAGTCCCTGCTTTCTGAGCTGGCTGCAAGCTTCCCCACGGCATCATTAAGGTCCCCAATGTGCACTCTTCTTTGCAGTATTCGCTCCATAAGACGCACACACTTTTCCCTCCACGTTTTTTTTGGGGGAAAAGTGCATCTTATGGAGCAAAAAATACGGTAATTCAGCTTACCGTATAAGAGATACATGCTCAGCTCTTTGCTAAGGCAGGCAGCTGGGAATGAGACGACACAGGGGGCGCAGTCCTGTCCCCTGGCTTATGGGCTCGGGCTCTGGATAAGAGGCATGGCACCCATTGCCTCTGCGGCTATTTCCCCGCCCACCTTTGCAGCCCACCCTCCAGTACCAAGCTTGGCATCAACTCCGGGCCCTGATTGGTCAGTGCTGCCTGCAGGCCCCGCCCAGGTTGGTGCTGGGCTCCCAGTCCTGGCCTGCACACCTCCAAGATGCCCTTTCTTCTTCCTCCATCTCTCTTCATTTGCTATTTTTCTGCCCAGGCTTCACGACAGCCTTTGTAAGGTTGCAGGTGATGGAAATCCAACTTAAAGTAGCTTAGAGGGAAAGCGAGTTTGTTGAGCCATAAAACAGAAGTTTCAGGCTTTCTGGATCCAGGAGCTCAGGCAACACCAGGACCTGGTCTCTCCTATCTCATGGCTCTCTGTCTTCTCTGTAAGCTTCACCCTCAGGGAGGCCCCCAAAGTGATGGCAAAAATGGTCACCCACAAGTTTGGGCTTCAAATGCAGACAGTTTGCACCCAGGCAGAGGCTCTGTAGGCTGGTTTGGGTCACAGGACTGACCCGATTGTTGTAGCTGGGGGTGACTGGCAGGACGGCACAGATGTTTGAAGCAGGGTGAGGAATGGAGGGGCTTGGCTGAATCCAGCGGACTGAGAGTGGGAGGGAGTGTTTTCTCAGAGCAGCATCCAGTGCTCTGACTAAGGAACAGGACCACAAATGCTGGGCTGGCAAGCAGCATACCTCTCCTAGCTGTTATGAGCCTCCCCTAAGGGGGTTGGGGGCCAACGTGCCTTGCAGATCTTACCTTTCTCTCACTGCTGTTGTCAGCCGCCTGTGGCTGGGGCGTGTGTCCCATTCCGCTCTGCCTCCTCACCATCTGACCCCAGACCTGCACCCTTTCGGGCTCGGTGCCTGCGAACCCTCTGAATGAGGCCCAGCCTCATGCTCCTGCACTAAAGAAGCCGTGCTGACAAGAGTCCAGAGTCAGGTGGAAGACCAGGGTCATGGGCCCGGCCATAGGCGTGGATCTTCGCTGGGCACACGGGTCCAGATCCTGTGGGTCCAGATCCCGAGGGTCCAAATCTTGCAGGTCATGTGGTCTGGGAAGGTCTACCATTTGGGGTCACTCCTTTGTGGACTGACACTGTCACATCATGAACAGGATACAGGGAGAACCTTAGCTTTTTTACAGGGAGTGCTGCCCAGGAAGGATAGAGATGAATGGCACAATGTCGCAGAGCTGGTCCTTTCCCTGTGGGGCAGAAATCAACCCAGCCGCCACCCCCCTGGCTCTGAGGAGCGGGGCCCGCCCTGAAGCTGTGCTCCTGCTCTCTTGAGCGTCTCTCCTGACCCTCAGGCCTCCACATGCAAGGACTCCCCCTGGGCGGTTACCTGAGCACACTTGACCTTAACCTTCCTGAAGGTACTAACTCCAGAAACAGGGTCATCATTAGTTGAGAGAAAGCCCATAGGAAAATTGTTACTAATGACAAAGAACTCCCATTTGTGAGTAATTGACTTCTTTAACTATTATAGGGGTTCAGGGCTCCCTGTAATAACTTCCCCCTCACTCATGTGCTTTCCTGGGTGGGGGAGAGAGGGTGGCTCTGTTGTAGGGGGCTGGGGACTACGTGGTACCTGCGACCTCTCTTCCCCACAGTGCAGCCCCATGACCTGGGGGCCCTGGGGAGGTTGTGCCAAGGTGACAGTGTCACCCAGTGCAATGGTGAGTCAGGCAAGTTCTGCTGCTCTAGACCCTCCTCCTTCCTCTCTGCTGAGCGCCCAGTGCCACCAGGTGAAGTTGGGGTGAATCACACACAATCCACAGCTGGGGGAGCTGGCGGAAGGCTGGTCCCTCCTCCCTGCCTCTGCGTGGGCTCACCACCAGCCCTCCAGACGATGGTGGGGTTCCTCACGCTCCATTGAAGGGTGGCCTTGGGCGTCGAGGCTGGGATTCCTGGAGAAACTTCTGGCCTCCATTGAACCCTCTGAGGGATATTTGTATCTTATGAGTGAAGAACACATTGCAGGCCATTCTGCAAGCCAGTTCTTAAGAAATGGCTCAGGTGAAATTAGCTATTCCAAGTACCCCATATTTTCCGGCGTATAAGACGACCGGGCGTATAAGACAACCCCCTAATTTTACAGTTAAACTGTAAAATTAGGGGGTCGTCTTATACGCCCGGTCGTCTTATACGCCGGAAAATACGGTAATTCCTTTTCCTTCTTCCAAACTTAAATTTGCTTATTCCCCTAATGGAGAATCAACCAGATGGGGGGCAGAAATAATTGAGAGCTCTTTATTAAAATGATTAAAGAACAAAGAGAGGCTGGGAACCCCATAAATTAAAAACCACCATGTTGATGGAGAGAGCTGGCCTGAGGCATCGGTGTCGTCATCAGCTGCTAGAGGTGAGCCCCTCATTGAGCAGGGGAGCCCGAAGGTCCCCAGGGCTGAGCTCCTGGGGACAGAGTTCCCTCTGCTGCAACTTCACTGACTTCCAGACAACTGGTGGGAAGGAAGGACTTGAGCCTGTTGAGACAATTGTGATTAGAAGGACAGACACTGTTCCCAGTCGGGAGTCCAGTGCTAAGGGCAGAAGGGTCTCCAGATGCCTCGTTGCCCGGCATTTTCTGAACCTCTGGTGTTCACATACCAAGCACGCTGGTGCGTTTCTGCCATGTGGGTTTACTATCGGTACTGTTGTTGATTCCCTTTTTAAAAATGTAAGTGCCTCTATTTGTAAAAGAACGTTTAAATCATTCTTGTATGTAGAAAATTGGACATATGTGCAATAAGTAGAAGACAACGGTCAAAATGAATCCATGGAAAAAAAAATGATATTAAGCTTTAGTAAAATCTAAGGCCTGTTTTCGTGATTTTCAGAATTAAGTGTTCCAGAAGTGTTAAAGAAATACTGCCCCCAAACCACAACTCTGTCCCTTCAGGTAATTGGGGGGACTGACAAGGAGTTGGCAGGGGTGTGCGTCTCCCCTTCAGTCATCCAGGATGCTTCACTGTGGTGTCTGGCGCCGCACAGTGAACATAGAACCCAGGTGACGAGGATGCTGCTGTCCCCCGCTGTTGAAGGACTGACCGGAAAACCTGAGCGTGTGGATGTGAGAGGTCCGGCTGCTGTGCCCTGAGATTTCTGTGGAAGCTCGTTTCTCCCAGACATCTTGGTGATATTTTGGGATTGTGGACAGTCTGTGTGGCACCCAGGGGACTTTGGTGAGGCTGCCTTTCCGGCTGGTTTGTCCACTCTGCCGGGGGCACCTGCTGGGGGCTGCCCATGGAGGCTGGTTCTGCTCTTTCTCCTTTGTCCATCCCTCTCACCATGGGCCAGAAAGGTTCCCAGGGCAGCCCTGCCGGTGGTGGCCGCCTGTGGTCCACCCCACTAGGAGTCTCTCTCTAGACACTTCAGTAGCTCTCCACATGGACGTGGCCCCGGCCGTTATAGAAGGCATGGACGATTCATCCCCAGGGATTACAAGGCCAGACAGCGAGGCCCATACCACTTCTCAGTGATGATTCATCTCCCTGGGCCACCCTCGGGTCACCCAGCCGGGGCTCAGGCAGAGCGAGGCTGCAGTGTGTGAACTGCTGGGCTGGAGAGCCGAGCTGTGAGGAGGAGGCCTGGGCCCTCCCAGATGCACCACTTAGCACTGGTGAGTATCCCGGTGTGTCCACACAGGAAGGTTAGGCAGCTTGGAGTGGGGCTTCTGGGCCCTTCTTTCAAGAGAAGAGATGATATTGCTTTATTTGTGGAAGGAAAGGGTGCTGTGAGAATTCCATGGCCAAGGGTTCTGGGGCTGGGGATGCAGCTAAGAGGAATAACGTTGTTCCGCTTTGAAACAGTGCTAGTTCCCTACTTGTCTTGGCAGATCAGGGTCACAGAGGAGCCCTGGTCAAAACACTTGGAGGCCTCTGCTCTTGTGGGTGGTTCTGGGTGGCTGAGCCTTTGCTGGTTATGGGGGACCTTCTGTTGGCAGTAGCCCCGAGCTTTGGTACCATCATCCCTAAAGCAGGAAATGGCATCACTCAGGGAGGCAGAGGCCCCAGAGTCTCCATGGAAGAAATGTGTGGGGGTGGGTTTCACAATGGATGCGTGTATCAGGTGTGGGGCATGTACGTAGCAGCATGTTGTATATAGGTGTGGATGTAGTGGGACAGGAAATGTAAGTGTGTGGTGGCTGATGTGGGTGAAGAACTGTCAGAAAGGAGAACCCACCAAGAAGCAAAATGCAAAGCCCCGGCCCAGTTGAAGTAAAGATGCCTTGGTGATGATGGGTTAGAGGACAAACCCCTACTCCAGAGCGGCTTCTCCTGGGGTCCACTTGCCTCAGAATGATGGGACCACTGGAAAGAGCTGCTGGAAGAGGTTGAGGGCTGGCCCTCTGTGGGCCCAGGTCAGAAGGGAAGCCATTCCTAAGGGGCCTCTCTTTATAAACCGAGCGAGACCCACAGGGGCAAGGGGTCTGACACAGGACACCATCTGGTTCATGTCCATCAGCAGAGCTGCCTCAACAGACCTCCACACTAGAAGGGTAAGAAAATGAATAATTGAAAGGGAGGAAGAGCCTCCTAGACAAATCAGTTCCTCAGCATGGGCAGAGATCTTATTTTTAATCCCTGGAATTCTGACTTTTTACAAAGAGCTCGACTTGGCAGGCAGTAGGAGAAAACGTGGGAGTGACTGCCGCGGTGTCTGGCCGTGGCTTGGCACAGCCTCCAATCCGAGACGACTGAGCAAGTGAAAATAAGGGTTCACAGAGGGTTAATAAAGCTTTATTGCAAAAACCCAACAAAAGCTTCATGGAATGAAATGATAATGGGGAGCTGTCCAACAATAATCTTTGGGATGCATCCAAGACTGTAATCAGAGGCAAGCTAATTCAGGACTAATTTCAGGAAAAAAGATGGGGAAAAATGGATAATTAGAAAAGAAAATGGAAACACTAGAGGAATCATATAAACATAAATTAGGTCCCAAAATATGAACACAATTAATCACAGCTAGGGGTGACTCAAACCTCACCCTATCAAGAAGAACTGAATATTTCATCAAGTATACAAAAAAGGGATGAACTGAGAGGCATATAACCAGCCGTATCTGAAAAAAAAAACAACAACACTTGTCAGAAATTAACAACTGAAACGTAAGAGAGAAATAACATCTTCCTTAACCAGTGCGGATGAAAAATGGACTCAGAAAATACAACAAATGCTCATATTCCTCAAAGCCCAATCTCCTTCTATTGAAATTACAGCTATAACTTTCAAAAAATCTTTTTACTTTTCTTCTCTTAGGAACAGAATGATTCATTGTATATAAAGAAGAAAAGAGAACAGAGGAAATAATTAAAGCTATAAAAAAAAAAATCCCAATTACGAAGCATCAGAGTCCAGATGGCTATAACACAGATTTGCCATGAAGAATCAATTTGTATGTGTCTGTGTCTGTGTGTGTGTGTATTGGTGTGTGTGTGGGGGGATGGGGGAAATGTCTACGCTAAAATGATGAAGTTGGAGATCTCGTGAAGGATGTGCTGTAAAAACATTTCTTCTCTCCGGTAATCAGGGCTTCTTAGGCCTGGAAGGGATTTACAAAGTCCCTGAATTTGCCTATCTCAGTGTGTTGGCACTCCACTTGGAGGAGGCAAAATAAGACATCTGTTTCAAGGAGCAGAAACTGGAAACCTAAGAAGGACCATTGAAGAAATGGGCACAGGCTCGAGAGGAAGAATCTTGGGGGCAGACACGAGAGTCATGGCAAAGATGAGGCTCGCTGATGCAGAGCTTACACAGTGGATTTGGGCCCTGGCCGTCTTAAACAGAAATGCCTTGCTGTGTGGATAGTGAGCGCTCCACCGCATGGGGAAGTTGTACAGCCTTCTGGCAGAAATGTAGAAGGGATTCGAATCCTGCATTTGAAAGGTGCTGTTTAATCCTTGTGTTTTGTGATTCTGAGATTGCAAGCCAGACCAACTCGAAATTCTCCCAGAAAGATCAAGGGATGTTGTCCGGAGGAGGACAGGGTTTCTTGGCCAGCTTTTAACCGCTGGCCATGAACCCTAAGTTAGCCACCAGAAAATGAAGGACATTGCTTCACTCGGAAAGAGGAATGTGGGTGGGGACGTGGACAAGGGATCACTTCTCAGATTGGACCTTCTTGAGTAGCTTCTGGTTACCATGGAGCCCCTGCAGTAGCTGTCAGCAGGGCTGGGATGCTCAGTGGGCACCTGTTGTCCTACCTTGGAGGGGGGAGGGGGGACTGGTTAGGGAGAGTAGCCTTTAGGTATCTTCCAGATGCTGGGCACCATGCTAAATGCATTTCATCCATCATCTCCTGGCAACTCTGAGTCAAAAACCATGGCCCTGGCTGAAGAGTTGAACGACTGTAGCCACTAAGAATTGAAACAATTTGGGCAAGGCCACACTGCTGGTAGGTGGGGTGGGAGGTGGGATTTGAACCCAGGTGCCTCCATTCTAGAGCTGGGAACGCCACCCTGTGCTGCCTTCCTTTCTGGCCTCTGCATCAGGCCCTGTGGCTGTGGCCAGACGGTCTGGTCAGTGATGTCCAGATGCGTGGGCAGCGGTCCAGTGTGAGTCGCCATTGGCTAAGTCCCACACGTCAGAGGCTGTGGCCCGCCTTGTGACATTCCAGAGAGCAGCGATAGTGTGAAGTTGGGGCTGACATGTTCTTTGTTGGAAAGCGCACAGCCGGAATAATTCCGAGTCCACAAGTGATCACAATTCTATTCCTTCAGGCAGCCTCTAAAAAGCCGTTTTGTGTGCATATGTTTATTATAAATAAATGAGCAGAAGCTTTCTTTTAACTCTTTGAAAATGTGTGCTTGAAGCCTAAACTGCTTAGATGCCATTCCTGGGGATTCAGAAGTTCATTTGCTCAGAAGGTGGTCTGTTTTTCTAGAAAGTACGGTGGGTTCTAATTAGTTGGGATTCAAAGACTGAGTGAGTATTGGACACAGTTCTGTTAGTTAAACCAAATATCAAAAGTCAGCATAAATAAGCAATAGGATACAAGTTAATAATACCATTTCCTTTCAAAAGACCTGAATGACCCAGACCATGTTTCCTTTGGCTGATTTGAATCTTTGCATTTTAAGAGGCCAAGGTACTAGGTACTAGAATATTGGCAAGAAAGCCTCTCAGTTTCTTCCGCTGTGTGGGTTGAGCTGTGCTGTACCTACGCCTTACATGTGAGGACACAAGGGAGGCACGGGACCAGTGAACAGGAATTGAGCAATCCATCTATTTAGACCTGGTCTTAGGAACTGCAGTCAATCAATCAGCAAGCATTTATTGAACGCTTATACAAATAAAGGCATGCTGGAATTGACATCAGCCCTTGGAAGAAATACAGAAAGTAGATGCAATGATTCCCAGACTGCTGGTCTGAAAGGCTGGCTTTGTTTTGATTTCCCTGAATAATTGAAATAAAAAGTTTTCAACTATGTACAGTGTCGGGTGGGTAGTAGTCTTGTTGGGGTTATCACATTGTGAATTACCTAAATGTCTGAGCACCATGTTGTTCTGTACGCCTTAAACTAATAAAAAAAGTTTTGGATTTTAATGGTAGAGAGAGTTATCCTTGCTTTTTGAGACGGTAGAGGAATGCACGAGCATGCGAAGGAGAGACATATATGATATATTTTTTAAAAAGGTCTAAATTGAACACCTCGAGATGAGAAATACACCAGATTGGATTGAAGGAAGATGAGACATTGCAGAAAAGGTTAGTGAACTCAAAGACATAGTCACACAAACAATCCAAAATGAAACAGAGGAAGAGTGAACAGAACATTAGTGAACTTTTGGCATTAAAACACAACAAAATAGTAGCTGTATAAAGTTAGAAAAGTTAAACAGCAGACAAAAGTGCAGAATGGAAATGAACAGCTCGTTTCCCCAATCTGCATCCTCATTTCCTTCTCCAGTGATAATCACGGGGAACGGTTTTCGTTTGTTAGTTTGTTTGTTTTTGTGCTGCCTTCCAGAAAAATAAATATGCCCATATCCACCTATTTATATTTACATATCTGGGAGGCAATCTCAGGTTTGAGGACAGTTAACCAGTGGGCCATAGTCTTCTAGAACCCCTGTCCCAAAATTTTGTATGTGGCCTCCAAGGTTTTTTGTGGCACAAAACTGATATTGTGAGAAAGAAGGGCTTCGTGACTAAGAAAGTTGGGGACCACTTAATTGTTCCTGTGTTGGCAGAGCTGCAGATGCTGCTGCAGTCTTTGGACAAGGAACTCCTTCCAGACCGGGTGTGTTTTCCTGCTGGGGTGCGTTCGGCTAGGCCTCTGGGAGACGCTGCTCTGCTAAGACATGGAAGATGGTGCTTGACTGGGAACCCACGGGGTCTGCAGGGCAGCCACTGTGAGCCTGGTGGGGCCGTGTGCCAGAGCTCACGTGTATGACGGGCGGGTGAGGATGGCGCTGAGGAGGACCCGGATGGGGCAGGGTTAGAGGCTGACCTTAGGCACAAAAGTGGTGCCAGGAGAGCTGAGTGTTGGTTGAAAAGTTAATTAAAAAGTAAACCACTTTCCTGGGAGAAGGGGATGATGGGGCAGTGAATTTACTTGCAGAAAAATAAAATGTAAAGTGCGGAGAGGCAGGCTCTCCCCGTGGAGTTCAGTAGAAATAGGAGGTTTGGGAGTGGGGGACATGTTCACAAGTGTGATAGTGGCAAGAGCAGAAGACATGGAGTCAGATGGCTCTCCTGCTTATTACCTGTGTGGCCCTGTTCATATTACTCATCTTTTCTGAGCCCCAGCACCCTTATCTGACCAGGGGGATTATAACCAGTTGCTAATATTTATTGGACACTTACTGTGGCCTTCTACTCTCTGCATGATTGACAGGAAATAACCAGTTCACTTCTCACAACAACCCCAGAAAGTCAGTATACTTTTTATCTCTGGATTTCACAGGTGAGAAAACTGAAGCACAGAGATGTTAAGTCATTTACTCAAGGTCACCCAGCTTATAGGTAGCAGAGATGAGACTCAAACTCAGCCACTATTTTTGCCATGCCCACATGGCATGTCATTGTAAAGATAAAAAGAAATAAGGATCCGTGGCACAGAAAAAGTGCTTCTGAAAATGTTAGACTTTTTCTTCCTGCAAATAACAATTTGATGCAACATGCAGTAGAGGTATTTCTTGAATAAATATTTGATAGTTGCAGTCATAATAGCAGCTGATATTTCTTAAGCACTCATTACGTGCTGAGAACTATGCACATCTTTTGCATGTTTTATCTTACACCCCCAATGACCCTGATTGGCTCTGTAATTATCCTTACTTTTATAGGGCAGGAAATTGAGGCAGAGAGTGGCATTAAGTTATTAATACTTATCCTGTCATGAAGTGATTGGTGGAGTCTGAGGAGGCATCATGACTTCTGTCTAAGACCAGAGGCTATTACAAAGTGATTATAAATCAGAGTGACGTGATACTCGTTTCCAAACAGTGAGTTCATCTGAGAGGAAACTGGGAAAAAGGAAAAAATATTAGCGATTGAGAATTGTGGGGCAACAGCCTTAGGATAACAATTATTCATTGCTACATAACAAAGCACCCCAAAATGTAATGGCTCAAAACACCTAACAATTTATGATTTCTCATAATTCTGTAGATTGGCTGGGTTGTTTTTCTGCTGGTTTCATCTGGGCTCACTTGTGCAGCTGCACTCAGCTGGAAGGTTGGGGACTCTAAAGTGTCCTCATTATTTTGTATGTGGTGGTCAGTGCTGGCTATTGGCTGGGGGCCCTGTGTTCCTCCATGTGGCCTCTCATCTTCCAGGAGGCTTGACTAGGCTCCTTCATAGCATGGTGGGCTCAAGGTCAGAGGACAAGAGTGGAGGCTGTTAGGCCTCCTAAGCTCCTGAATTCACACATCACTTCCATCCATACAATTGGTCACAGCAAGCCCAAAGACAGCTTGGCTTCAAGAGGGTAGGGAAGCAGGCACCATCACTTAAAGGAAGGAATGACAAAGTCACATTGTAAGAGGCAAAGGCACAGGCAGGCAATAGTCACTGAGTGTGGACCAAAGAGCAGTCAGAAGGAGAATGACATTTGCGTGGGAAAGAATAGGAAGTATTTATTTCCATTTATGTCTTTAGATATTAGTGCAAAGGCTACCAACACAACTCATGATAAATCTGAATAATGAAAAGTTGTCTGGAGAGTCATGATAAAGGAAACTCAAGTTTTGTTGGTTTAACTCTGCAGGATGATCTATTTTGCAAGTTGACAAAAAGTTGAAGATAAATGAGACCACATCCATGAAGTATTTAGAGCTCCTATAAGGAGAGGGAACTCTATCAATATTAGAGGAATCATCGAACAGCGATCAAAATGCCACTTAACACAGCACAGGTCATATTTTCCACCTGGAAGAATTTACATCTGATTTTCAGGGGCCTCCAGTCTGGAGTTGTTGACTGTCTTCACCCATTCCTCTTGGCAAGGGGTAGAGTGAGGACTATTCCAAGGCAGAGATTTTGTGCTGGGAGGGACTTGAACTCGGGCTAGGGAGCACCAGGAGTGGGTAGTGGGGCAGGGTTCACCTCTGGTGCATTTCTGTCCCTTCCTGAGGATGGCCACTGGGGCAGCTGAGACGTGTTCAGCAGAGGGAATCCTTTCTGTGGGTGAAGGAGAATATGCCCCCGATGGACACAGCTGGCCAGAACACTGGGGCCTTCCCATGACTGGGCCACACTTGGCCTGATACACAGTTCACTGTTATAGAAACTAGGACAAGCTCACTCAGTTCCACACCAACCGGGAAGGTCTCTTCAGTGAACTCCATGCTGTGAGGGAGGGGGGTTCTTTAGGGCAGGGGTCTTAAACCCTGGTACCAGTCCATGGCCTGTTAGAAACCAGGCCACACAGCAGGAGGTGAGTGTCAGGTGAGCACGTGAAGCTTCCTCTGTATTTATAGCCGCTCCGCACCACTCACATGACTACCTGAGCTCTGCCTCCTGTCAGATCAGCGACAGCATTAGATTCTCATAGGAGCTCGAGCCCTATTGGGAACTGTGCATGCCAGGGATCTAGGGATCACAGAGGGATCTACATGGAACCATTTAGTTGCAGGAAAACAAGCTCAAGGCTCCCACTGATTCTGCATTATGGTGAGTTATATAATTATTTTATTATATATTATAAGTGTAATAATAATAGCAATAGCCCCCATGATGTTCGTCACTGGGCTCTGACCTACTACCCCCAGGACCCCCAAAGCTGTGGGGTCCGAGGATCAAGTCCCGGCCCTGGCCCGTGGGGACCCATATGCTGAACTGGGGTGTGCTACCCATGTGGGAGGGCCCCAGTTTAGTTCCTGCCCTGCATGGCCCACATCCACCTGTGGAATGAAACTGTGTTGAAATTAATGGTGTGCGGCTGTGACGACTACTCTGTGTCCTCAAAACCACCCTCTTCCCCTCACCCCCCACTCCCCTGTCCCAGGTCCATGGAAAAAATTATCTTTCACCAAACCGGTCCTGGTGCCAAAAAGGTTGAGTACTGCTGCTTTAGGGCATCTAAGGACCTGCAATAAAAGAAAGCCTCGGGTGGTCTGATGTGGCCCATATTTCTGGTCCCTTCTGGGAGCAGATACCCCTTCCTTTCTGGAAAGAAAGCATAACTTCCTGGAGCATCAGTCTCACCCCACATGTAATTTGCTTATTCATCACATATTTGGAGTGGCACCAGGCACTGTGCTAGGATTGCTGGCACAACAGTGAACAAGACAGACAAAATCTCTGCTCTTCTGGACTTGCAAAGAGTATTCTAGAAAGGAAAGGCAGACATGGCAAAGCTCTGAGGGGGAGGAGCTTGGCAGATTCTGGTAGCAGAGAGAATGTCCTTTGGCGGGGACTGAGTACAGGACGCAGGGCTCAGAGGTGGGCCCAGGGCTCAGAGGTGGGCCCAGGTAGACCCTTTTGGAATCCTTCACAGGTCCTAGTGAGGAATTTATATTTTCCACTGAGTGCAACTTGATGCTGTTGATAAGCTTTGAGCAGGAGGATGAATGGAAATGATCTACATGTTTAAAGATCCCTCTAGCTGTAGATCCCTCTAGCTGTTGAAAAAGGAGACAAAAGAGGAAAATGCGGGGTGGGGGGCGGTTTGAGGAAAATGGGCAGGTGGGGGGCGAGCTAGGAGGGGCAGGTGCTGGAGGCCAGGCCTGAGGAGATGGTGGCCTGGCTCCGGGGTGGGGGATTATGAATCAGAACACAGTTGTGAGTAAATGGCAAGTTCTGCATTCATTGCAACAATAAAACTTGAGCCTCTAAAGAAGTCTTGCCCCCATGGTGGACCACTCTGGGCCATGGTCTCAGACCCCAGGCTTCTTGTACGCCACTGCCTTATCGTGAAGAATACATGTGTGAAAAACTGTGAAAAGCATTACCAGCCAGAAACTGTTAGAATACAAGTAAGTAGGTAGCCCTCTGGAAAAAAAAAAGGTGGCAATATTGCCAAACTTTATATTTTATTCCACTAATATCGGCCTCTTCTGATGTTAGTGTCAGACTGTTTTTACTAGCTATGGCATGATAATATATTTAAACATCTATAGGATAGTTGCCTCTTACTGTTCTTTTCTGAAAGTTTTCCTGGACACTCTTGCTTATTTATTGTACACTAAGTGTTTTAAGATGTTTGAGATCTATAAAACTACAGGGAATAATGTAGCACTTAAAAAAAAGAAAGGCAAGTGTGTTATAAACCCTGATCTGCTCGCTACCCAGCTTCTGAAACATCTCCAATTTCCTCTACAACTGGGGAGAAAGCTCCATCCTTGCTTCTTCCATTGGGGAAGCCACGGAATTCGGTGGGTTTTTTTTTACTTCCATGTGTTTTTTTCACTTTTAATGCCTGTGTTTGTGGGCCTAAGCAATACAGAAATCTAGATATTTCTAAATTTTATGTAAATGGCATTATACTTTATGTGTTCTTCTGAATCTTGACCCTTTTCTCCCAACTCAGTACTATGTTTGAAAGACACATCCATGTTGAGACAACTTGTTTTGGTCAATTATTGCCATAGCTGTGTGGTATTTTATTGTATAAAAATACCACAATTTATTCTCTTCCTGTTTAGTTTGTATACAGTTTTCTGCCATTATAAGCAATACTTCTGTTGACATTCTTATACATTTCCCTTGGATCTCTTGGGTCTATACCTAGGAATGGAATTGCTTGTTCCTAGGGTATACACTTATTCAGTTCTCCTAGATAAAATCAAACTGCATTTTGAAGTAAGTGCGCCTGTTTTTCTGTTTTAAATTTAGAATTATCTTGACTATATCCAAATGCACATATAAATAAATAACAGTTTTATAGGATTAAATGTATAAATTAATTTAGAAAGAACTCGTATCTTTTTGATGTTTAGACTTCTTATCCAAGAATATGGAACTTATCTTTTGTTGTTTTGTCTTTTTTGTTGCTGTTATAAATGAAGTTTTTCTTTTCCAATGTATCTTCCAATAGGTTGCTGTTTGCAATTATAAAATCCATTGCTTTCTGTATACAGTAGATTCTACGTTAACCGGAACTCAAGAAATTGACACAATCTCAAGCAACCAGCAAAATGTTTTTTTCCAATTGATTGACAGTGTTGGCTGCTTGAGTTCCAGTTAACAGAGAGTCTACTGACATTTATCCAGCATCTACCAATCCCCATGGGTGCCAGTTAACTGAGAGTCTACTGCATTACTTTGATAACTTCCCCTTTACAATTTAGCAGATTGTTATTTGTCTTGGATTTGTCAGGTGTATAGTCATATCTACTAATGTTGACCATGTTTGTCTCCTCCTTCTAATTTATGTATCTATTTTCTAGATTGTTTTACCTATTGTCCCACAACAATGCTGCTAAAGAATAGTGATAAATGTGGGCAGTTTGCCTTATTGCTAATATTATGGGAAAAATTATGGTGTTTTTCCATTAAACATTTTGTGTTAAGAAAGACACAGATCATCATGACAGAAAAAATTCATCTAGTTATTATTATTATTATTATTATTATTATTATTATTATTATTTTAAACCTAGAATGAGTGTTGAGTACTATTTATTGCCTTTTCAATGTCATTTGAGATGCTTAAATAATGCTTTGGATATATTAATATGGTTAATTATATTACAGATCCTCTAATATTGAACCATGCTTGCCTTATAATAAACCCTATTTGCTACTTCACTGTGTTGCTAGATTCTGTGCTAATAATTTATTTAGGGCTTTTGCATTGATACTTATGAGCAAGATTGATTTCAAGGGCCTGTCTGGGTGTTGGGGAGCTATGTGTGAAGCAACCTGTGATGTCTGGGCGTTAGAGACCTCTTTTCAACTTCAACATTTACACAAAGAAGCAGTCCTAGGATTATTTGGGTCTGCACGTGTTCCACAGACCTTCAGCCTTCTAGAGATGATCGTCTCCTTAGTCTTGTCACAGAGTACAATGGCAACTCCTATAGGAAAGGTCTGGTCTGGTACCTTGAGGCTGATGGTGGACCACAGCCTCCTGTTATAGCTCAGATTATTCTCTCCTTACTCAGGCTTTTCTTTCCCTTATAAGTGGGTTTGGAGAACTGGCAAAAGCCTCCTAGTCTAAGCAGATGCCCTCCCAATCCTGTTCCTGCTCTGTGTTCTCCTTCAACAGAAGTCCTTCCCTGGTATTCCAAATAGGTTCTTTTATCAAAGTTGACTGTAAAAGAGACATTTGGATTTAGGAGTGTCATTTGCCAGAGAAAGGATGTTTTCACTGGTCCTTGAACTGCTTTCTCATTCTGTCCTTGATGCCCATTTAGTGCTTCATGTTACCTACCAGGGGGGGTGGATGTGGCAATCTCACCCAAGGCTGCATTCCTGGGACAGGAACCTAGGCTGAGTTCATGCTGGGACCCCCAGAAGCCCATCCTTTCTGACTTTGGCCCAGCCAATGTGTCCTAACCTCCAAAAGGGCAGTTGCTTCTGGAGGATTCTTAGTGCGGGCTGCCTACTTGTGCCAGGGGTACCAGGAACAGGTTAACTCTGCATGTCAGAAGAGGTGCCCTCTCTATTTGCATGAAAAAAGAGACCCCTGTGCACCTGTGCAGCAGAAAGTAACTGCCCATCAATCACTCCCTAGGTGACCCCTCTGGAGAACAAAGGGCGATTGGTTTTTTAAGTCAAGGGTTTGGAAGTTAGGGGTTACCAGCAAATGGGATTTCCCTCCATAGGATGCTTTTCTTTCTTCCTGATGGACAAATTGGGCTTCACTTTTATTTCTTTTTGACTCCAGGCATCTCTATAGGGCTCTATTCTCTTCCTTTCCTACCCTTTTCCTTTTCATTCTCACTTTTCCCAGTTGGCCACCACTCCACTCTCCCCTCCCTCCCGCCACCCTATCTCTTGGTGTGTAATTTGTTTGCAGTCAGGTTGTCTCTTTGATTTACTGGGCCTCTTCTCAGCAGAATTATAATAAATGGATTGCTTTGCTGAGCCCCAGCTAGTTCAACACCGTTTGCTCAGCTTGGGTCAAGCCCCTTGCAAACAGGATGTATACAGCCTGCCCAGAGGCACATGCTCACACACATATCAGCCCTCTGCATCTTTTTCTAGCCAAATATAATGAAAAAAGTCTCAAGTCATCTGCCTGAAAACGAATTCAGTTATTAGAACTTAGGAAAAGATGTGCTAAGGATGATCCATCTCCCTTAGTGCAGGCCTGGGTGCTGATGGTGGCAGGGGGCCTAACGATTGTCCTGATTACAGACTTAATTAATTGTATAATTAGCCAGTGTAGGCCTATAAAACCTTTGTTGTTTCCATCCAGAAATCATGTAAAGAGTGTATATCTCAACTGTGTTAACTGAAACGAGGAATGAGCAGCTTTGTTCTTGGGCTGCCCTCCCTCACACGCTTCTGTGGTTTCCCTTTGCACTGAGAATAAAGTAGAAAAACAAGCAAAAGCCCCATAAATCTAAAACAAAGAACATTTTAGTATGGCCCCCGAGACCCAGCCTGCCTGGTCTCCCTGCACTCTCTCCAGCGCAAGAGCACATGCCTACCCTATGGGCGTGTGAATGCACGCGCGCGCGCGCACACACACACACACACACACACACACACACACACACACATGAGCCTTTCGCTTGCTCAGAAGTGCGGGACTTTGGACCCAGCCTTGCCTCGCTACCTGATGAGTGTTACCTGGTACCAGTCCCCCTGCTTCATCAGGCCCCTTCTACTCATCCCTCTAATCTCCTTCCTTCAGGAAACATTCTGTCCTCTACATTGGGCTAGATTCCATTATTGCCTCCATCTCCCACTCTCATCCTTCTGTGTCACTCAGTGCCATGGTCCTGACATGAGTATTTGGGCCACTCCTTGCAGAGTGTCTGTCTGTCCCTCCAGACCTATGCCAACTGGGGGCCGGGGTCCTACCTGTTATGTTCTGGGATTTATCTGAAGAGCAGGTGCTCCCTATGTTCCCATGAGCAGCACCGAGCTAAGGAAGGAATGCAGAAGAGTCACAGGTCTTTTCTCTCTCAGTTGCTGGGAGATATTTGCATGGAGGTAGGACATTTCTCTTGTGTTCACTTCCTGTTTTCCACACTCATTCCACCTCCTTTATGCCTGTGCACTATGGCTGTTCTTTCTGAGTTGAGCTCATGGTGGCTTCTCCCCACTAGAGTGAAGTCTTAGAGAATAGGGACTAAGCTTCTTCTAGCTTCGGGTTCCAATAGCCGGGCGTATGTAGGCTTACTTCATTTCATTGAACTGAGTTGGCAACTACATCCTGAAGTGTCCCTGCCCTGGATCTCCCCTTGTCACCACAGCTGAGTTCAGCACAGTGGGGCTTGTGGAAGGAGTGGTGGACTGGTGGCGAGGCCTCAACATTGGGTAGACCAGCTCCCTGTGCTACCTGGAGTCTACCACTCCCAGTCTCAGTTTCCTTTCATGGGTCTCAGTGTTCTAATCTGAGCCTCCTTCTAATAATAGTATGAACTTTCCAAAGATGAAATGCAAAGACTCAACCTTCCCAGCTTAGAAGCCTCTGAGAGGTCCTCTGAGCCAGTGGTTTTTAACCACCGGTCTGCAGACTAGCTCTGGTCTGCCAGAAATTTCCTGCTGGTCTGTGGAATAGTTTAAATCACACTGAAATAAATGTATTATTTTCTTAGGAATACATCCTGAGAATCTGAAAATATTTCATGGGTCGGCAGGAAATTTCTGGTGGACCAGACCTGGTCTGTAGACTGGTGGTTGACAACCACCGCTCTACACGGCCCCTAATGTCCAGCAAAGGTAGCGCCTGCACCTCCCATTTCTCCTGTGAATGTGTATAATTCGCTGAATTGTCCTTTCCCCGGTCTAGCTGTGCTTCTGGAGCCCAGAATCATTGGTTTGGTTCTTCCTTTGCGTTCTGGCAAATGAAATCAGGCTTAGGAAGAAGAATGGGGATTCCTGTTCAGAGCAAGGGCTCTGATGTGGTAGACCAGCCAGCCTCTGTCCTTAAACTCTCTGCTGTGGGCTTTTCAAGATTCACTCCTTAGTTCAGTGCTTTAGTCCTAGAAGGTATACTCGCCCTGCCTCCTCCTGTGCTCACCTCTGAGCCTCAGAAATATGCTGAAGAGCCAAGCACTTTGTTTCTAGGAAATGTCCCCTTCTGATGGCTTTATTCTCCCAAGTGGTCTTCTCTCTAGTTTCTCATTTTCTCTTTGTCTTTGGGAATGAGGAACCGTGGCTGTTACGCGAGGGCCTCTCCTGTTCTTGTTTGAGCTCAGTGAATCTCCAGCCTCTCAAAGGAGTGGCAGCCCCTGATCTTGGGCATCTGCACAGAAACAAGCTCTCCTTCCTCACTGCATGGCCAGATCTGCTTTAATAATTATCTGGAGATTTGCAACTTACAAGGTGTTATTGAAAAGAAATTAATGCAAAGCCGGCATCTGCACTGGGATAGCCCAATGCCCTCTGCTCAGTCCTGCTCCCTCCCTGTGGTGCTGGGGGACTGCCTTGCTTTTTCTAGCCAAGCTTGGCCCCCATGAGTTGACACCCACAGAGGTCAAAATTACCTCTATCTTGTGTTCTCACCCTGCATTTGCTGGTTCGCTGGATGCCCACTGAACTGAACATTTTGCCCAATGACAGAGAATCAGGAGGGTCCAGATGGACGCAGGAGTGGTCTTGGTGCCCAGTGCAGAAGGGCCATGTTGGAGAGTGAGTGCTCGTTGTTCCGTCAGCAAGCGCAGGGAGAGGGCGAGCTGGGCGAGAATAATCTCTGTTACCAATGCATTTCTTCCACAAAAGAACTAAGCACGTCACAGCTTTGAAGTGGAAATCATCTAGGCTTGGAAGAAGCTGAAAAGTAAAATATGGTGCTTGGACCTTTTGTGTGCAGATACAGAATGTGAAAACATGCATTTCCCCCCATTAAACATGCTCAAATATCTCTCAAGTACTCGTGTAAAGCAAACGTGAATTCGTTTATATGCTCTAAGAGGAAAAGCCATCTGAATGTTAAGAAGGGCAGCTTACGTTTCTATTCAGGTTTAAACTGCTAGAGAAGGTGGGCTGATAATAGAAAAGCATGCCAGGTTTAGCTTCTGCATTTTGAACCCGATGGGCAGGGGAGGGGAATTGGTTAAAAGTCAAATCCAAAATGACAGTCCCATGGGTTTCTCAGTAACGTTGCCCTTGACCTTTCTCTTTTAGTCCCAGTGTCTGCAGCCTTTGCCCACCATATTCGGAACAGGCTGACAAGGCTTGAGGATGAGGTAGGGGCTGGGGAGAAGCACGAAACTGAAATCTTCTCTACGACTCTTCCCGCTTTCTTCCACGTAGCAGGTAGCACAAATCCTAACCTTCCTGGGATCACTGGGGAGATATGGAAATAGAAGCCTTTTGATGGCTCGCCAGGTCAGGTTTATGGCATGGCAGTGCCAAGAGAAGAAGCTCCGAGATGCCACACAGAGCACCCAGACCTCCAGGGTCCCAAAAGGTCCTCCGTGGCCTCCTGTGCAAGTCACTTCTGAGATACTGAGTCTGCATTTGCTCTGCTTGCTCGAGACGGAGACTGAGCTTTCTCCCCAACCACTTCTCTTCAGCCTGGGCACGCCCCTCCCATACCTGACACACTGGGAGTGAGTGAGCTCATCAGTGAAGGTGCACAGAACCTAGCTCGGGGGGTCATTGAGGATGAACAGACCAGGCCTGGCACATCGTCAGCACTGCTCATAGCTAATGTGGTGGTGGGTGCTACGAGCATTATTATTGACCCACGTTTTTATGACAGTCATTACCTGCACCTCACTGGTGTGGCCCTGCTCACCTTTCTTTTTGCCCAATGACTTGATGACTTGCTCCTGTGGAAGGCCTGCCCCCGTGCAGGCTGGTCTCCACGCGTCTCCATGGAGTCGCCCTCCTCCAGCCCACTCCTCCGCCCTGAAGCCTTCTGGGTGTTTGCTCATCGGAAGTAGCTCTTTGGGGTGTCAGGCTCAGGGGGCAACCCCACGCACAGACGTGGGGACAAAGGTGGCAATCTGAATGCAGGGGTCTTCAAGCCATGTCCTGAGACAAGGGCCCTCTGCTGGCTCAACCTTATAATGGGACAAAGCAGCTCAATGAAGAGTTCCCCTAGTGACTGCAGCTCTTCACATGGTCTGGTGTCTGCCTCTTCATCAGAGCTGTGCAAGAGTGGAGACATAGGGCCACATAGGGTGGCAGAGGGAGGCTGTGGCCCTTTGGTGACATGACTGTGCCTTGGGGACTTTTCTTGAAAAGCTGAGGGCAGAGTTACTCCCTGATTCTTTCTTACACCCAGTTTTAAGTGAGGAGGCTCAGGACACACCCAGCCCCCTCACCAGTTTATTCCCAAAGAGCTGCTTTCTTCTTGGTCAGCTCATCATCCTTAGGAGTCTGGAAAATTCCGGTCTTTGGCCTGGGGAGCTATGAAGGGTGACAGCATCATTAAGGGAGGGGTGCTGCAATCCCAGCCACTTTCTAAGTCCCTGTGACACAGACCGTGCAAGGGAGCGGGGCCCCAGCCAGAGGCGCAGACCAGCATAGCAGGGTGGCAGGCCCCATGCAGGCCCCTGAAGGTGGTCCTCAGTCACAGACATGTCCACCCTTCAGCACCAGGGGTTCCCTCCGCCCAGAGTGCCTTCCCGCCGGTCTCTTCAGGGCCACACTACCCAGCTCAGTGGGGCATTTCCTCTGGGCAGGCTCCCCTGACCACAGGCTCTGAAGTCGCCAGCTGACCTCCTTCCTTTGCACTGTTAAGTGCTGCCTGGAATGGATGATTGTGAATGATCGCTGCTCACTTTGGGGGCCTTTATTACTCACCACAGACCCCCTTCCATCTTGCCTTGGAAACCCAGGGATTGGCTGTGAAAGACAGGGGCTGGGTTTGGGGCAGCAGCCCGCAGGGGCTGTGTCTGCCACCCCTCTGTGGAGGGAACCTCTTTTTGCTCTGCAGCTGGATCCATCAGTGCCCTGATGTGGGGGGTGGGGTTTGGAGGCAGCGTCTCTTCTCTCCTCTTAGAGCCCAGACTGCACGTGGACCACAGTTCAAGGCTGTGATGTTCCTGCATTTCACCATTAAACACTCCTCACAGATTCAGGGCCTCGCTGATGAATCCCGAGGAAGCAAATCGATGTTCTCTCCTGTGCCAGCTGGCATTGATTGGAGAGTCTGCGGGGTGGGCGGCGCTGAGACTGGTGACCTGGTGGATAAGTGTGCCTGGGTCTCCTGCCAGTCTGTCATGATGAGGGGGCGTGGTGGCTGCTCACGAGTTAAGCATTTTGCTATCCCAGCTTATCCACCGGATGGCCAACCAGGAGGTTGTGACACGTGGCGTGTCATCTTCTCAGAACATCCCTTTAACAGCTGGGGTTCAGGTGGGAAGTGGAGTTGATCACAGTCGGCTGAGAGCTGAGGGCAGGGCTGGGAGGAGAAGCTGGGTCGGGAGGATTTCCAGCCCAGCGTCCACGGGCTGCTCCTTCCTGCTGACCCCATCAGCCAAAACGCAACCTCCACTCCATAGCACTGGTTCGGCTTCTCTCTGGAGCTGGTGGCAGGTCAGTCCTGGCTTCCAGGAGATCCCAGGCACGTGGTGGCAGAGTCTGCCTGCTCGCAGGTGATATGGGGCTTCGGCACAATCTGTAGTTTGGAAGCGATTCTGTTTTCCAGGCGCCCATCTGCGGAGGAGAGCAGCGTGTGTGTGGGCTCTGTCTGCTTATGGATGAAGCAACTACTGCTCAGGAGTGCAAATGTCTGCCCTCTCACATGTGTCATTTTATTTCCCAGCTGAGACGTTCCAGGGCTTCTCAGGAGGAGGGTGCAGGCTCTGGGTGCACCGTGGCACTTCCCTCCCTTGCTGGAAGGCAGTGTGCAGTGCCCGGTTATGTCATGTACTGGCTGGGGGCTCAGGCCCCGCAGAGCACAGACTTCTGATTCTGCCCAGGCTCCCGAGGGGGTGGGGTAGAGGCTACTATTTGGACAGCATGGTCCGGAGGATGTCACGTGCCCGTTCTTGATGATTTCCCATCTGGTGAGGTAGATTCCCCTACTCAGCTGGTCCAATTCTCTTAAGTGGGGTGGAGAATGAAGGGAGGGCCATGGGGTCTTCAGACCCTTCCTAGTGCTCACCGGGCACTTCCCAGGGATTAGGAGTAGAAAAGACACCTTGGACCCCTGACACAGGAAGTTCATCATCATCTTCTTCTTCATCCTCATCATCATCTTTATCTTCAGCCATGGGGACATGTTGGACGTTCTAGGCAAAGAGTAAGTCCGCTCCTAACTGAGGCTGGCCCGGGATGTTCATTCGTTCTTGTTTGTGCATCTCAGATCCTACACTGGGCAGCTTGCTGGCCCCCAAAGTACCCCACTCTTGCATGCCTCAGTGCCTTTGTCCTTGCTGTGTCCCCTGCCTAGAATGCTTCTTTGACTAGAACATTCCTGCTAAGCCCCAGCTTAAGCACCCCTTCCATCAGGAAGATGAAATATCTTTCCAAGGATAGTATTTATCACATCCTAAAGTTGAACCTTTTCTGTTTTCAAGCATCCAAAATCCACACTAGACTTTGAGCTTATTGAGGGGAGGGGCTTCCTAGGTAGAGGAACAGCAAGGGCTGTGGCAGGAGGTCATGACTACACCTGGTGAGTTTGTGAGGTGACAGGGAGACTGATGGTCCCAGAGCTTCGTTCTAGGCTAGGAGTGGCAGGCCATAGAGGTCATTGGTGTCCAAACTGATAAAACTATTCTAGGAGAAAGGACTTTGAGGTTAGACGACACCGTGTTTGGACTCAGGTCTGAGTGCAGTATCTTCTGAGGCTTCAACTCCTTGAGCCTCTGTTTTTCTTTCTCTAGAACTGTCATAGTGGAGTCTATCCCATAGGCTGCAGGGGAGGTGACACAGGTAAAGATATCACGGCTATAATTGGGACCATCCTCACTGAGAAGCCAAGGTCTTTGGCAGAAGGGATCTTACCATTTACATCTTTAGATCTGCCAGTGGGCCAGCACAGTGCCTGTGCTTATTGGCTGCTCACTTTTTTGTCAATAGTTGAGTAGAGCGAATACCCTAAGAAGAATTTTGATCCAGAAAAAAGCAGCATGAAAGTGGTACAGGAAGACGACTCTGGCAGTGGTATTTGCATAGGGTGGGATAGAAGGAGTAGGGTCTGTAGGGGGCAGAGGAAGAACCATGAGCTTGCGAATCAGGACAATTTGCATTCCATTTTTGTAAGGGTTAATTTGGTCTAAACCAGGTTAACATGACCTATAAATGCTCGTCTCCTGGTATCTATGAACTGCAATATGTCACACTGAAAAGGAACACAGAGTTGGGGCACTCTGGTCACCCTTCTGCCTGCTGGCCTCCCATGTTATTCTGGGACACCTCAGAAGCTGTACCTAACACGTGACCCCCAACCATAGCCCAAGCAAGGGCACCGGGGATCACTGTGTATTTGGAACAACTAAAGCTTAGTTTTCTATTTTCTCTTTTATATATTAAAAAGAAAAAGAAGTAGAAGTGTGAGCATTCCTCTTGGAGCTGAGTTGCCCTGTGCCAAGCTGAGGGTGGCATCGTGCCTTGTGGGAGGTGGGTAAGGCAGGTGAGGTTCTGAGCAGCCTGATCAGGGCTTCAGTCCCAGCTCTTACATTCCAGGTGCCCCTGCCCCTCATAAGTCTGACTGTTGAGTGGGTCTTATTCATGCTAGAAATGCAAGGGTGGGTGTGTGGAGTAGGGAAGGGGAAGGGAGAAGCCATCTACTCTCTCTGTCGATGTCTTGGCCACTCCTTCTGGCCTCTTCAGCAGTCTGGCCAGGAGAGAAGCCCCAGCTTGCCCCAAAGCCTGGGGTGTGTTGGCATGCACGGAGAATGTGGCGTGCTTAGCAGCATGCCTTGTGCTAAGAAACGAATTTGCGTAGGATCATTGCTACCCTTTCTAAGATCCTGCGTCCTGGAGGTCTGGGATCCTCTCCCTGCTTGCAGACACTCCCCTCCAACCCAGCCTGGACTGTGTGCACCTGTACCAGGTATATATATTTCTAGGGAGGAGGGTGGTGAGGCCTCTGCAAAAGGAAGGACCTGGGCACCCACCAGGGATGGGAATCAGATAATAGATTAACCAGGCAGAGTTGGCAGAAAAGAGCTTTGCGGGCTTGTTTAAAAGTATTCGGTGTCCCAAAGCTGGTTGTTATTCTGTTGCTGCTAATCCTGGGTCCTGATGAGTCCACAGGAGACTGATGGGCTTGCACATTACTGCTGGCTGAGCTAGTCCACTGTGACCCCACCGCAGCCAAATACGCCCACGAAGGAAGAAAGCTGGAGGATTATAGGACCTAATTGGTTGTTGCTGTAACAGTTTTGCTTGAGCGTGCAGAGCAGTCAGGCAGCTACACCTGCTTGGGGAGCAGCACCATTCTCAGGAGTGGGGCGGTCACCTGGGGCATAGTTAGGAGGGTGTGTCCACCTGTAATGGGCCTGGTGGCAGCTGGAAGGAGCTAAAGAGACCTCCCAGCCCCTTTGGGGCTCCCTACCTGGAAAGGGAGCAACTCTGGGCAGGAGAGGAGCAAAACTGAATGCTCCTGACTGATTAGGAGCCCACTCCACATGGCGCTTTCCTCCCCTGAGTGATCATTTCCTTCTGTGGCTGGATTCTGCCCTCTGATTAGCGTAATGCATTGCCTGTTTGGTTTTTTGTTTGGTTTTTTTCTCCACTTAACTCCCACACTCATTTTGTGCATGAATGAGTACAATGAAACCAGTTTAATTTGCTGCTAATCCTCTTTAAAATATTCTCTTCTGTTTAAGGGACATCGTCCCTTTTGTCTTTCTGACAAGGCAGTTGGGAAAGAAGGCAGCTGCAGGGTGTGGAGGGGAACAGTGAGGGTGGGGGTCCTAGGATACAGGTGAGCACCACCAGGTGGAGTAACATCCCCCAGAGCCTGCTGGGAGGAGGGTCCACAGTTGTTAGGCCTTTATACTTGCGGAGCTACGGATGGGTTTGGCTGTTCTTCATAGGGAAGAGTTCAATGTAGAAATACCTCCCAACAGAGGGCCTATGGCAGAGAGTCAAGGCCGCGGACCACAGACACTAGGCTCTGTGAATCCCAACTATGGGAGCGAGGAAGGGACTTTTTCGCCTGATCACAGTTGTGAGGTAGTCAGAGAAGACATCTGATGTAATTTAGAGAACACAAACGTGGAAAACTGCTTTACGTGTTTGTACAATTTGTTCGAGCTTAGCTGGTCTGAAAGCGATTTATTTTTGCCGAAATGTTTGGGTTGGTCAATGCCGTCTAGCTCTTCCATCTCTCCACCTGAACCTGGGCCTTTGAGGGGAGTGGGCTTTGCACCTGGTGGCAGATGCCCAGACCTCAGTCTCAGGGGTGCAGTTTGACAGACAAATGATCTCCATGGGAGCCGCATTCTGCCTGACAAAAGTCGTGACATCAGGCAGCAGCTCTTCAGCTCTGGTCACCAGAGGTGGTCCCTCGGGGCACGGGGAGGAGGGGGCTGCTGGGTGGTGGGTGGGTGCATGGGTGAGACCCTTTCATCAGGAGAGTCTGCCTCATCCTCCCAAATCTGCAGAAAGACGCCGTTCCTCAGGGAGGGCCTTTCGAATGCTCTTCTAAGTTGCAGCAGGAGCAGGTTGGGAAGCTCACAAGGGATGAGCTTCCCTCAGTTTCCCTCTTTGGGAAGCCAATCCCTTTTCCCCATGAGTTTGCACCATCTGCTGGCTGACCAGACTGATCATGCATTCTGCCCACGGCAGCTGCTGCCATGCCTCGCCTTCCACACAGCCCTCCCCAGTCACCCACCATGGCGCCAAGTGTTCCTGTTGTCAGTTGGCACATTGACTTCCCAGCCACTGCCAGCCCAGGTAGGGGGGTGGAGTGCTGCTCTGGGAAAGAGACGTGCTTCGTCCATCGGTCCAGCACGTCTGCAGAGACAGCGGCCTGCTGAGTAAAGATGCTCAGGAGTGTGCACAGGACAGGAGAAGAGCAGAGGCAGCCGTGGGTGGTGGTTCACATGGGCAGTCATACAATACGGCCTTCGGGCATAGCACTGTGCCCTGCCTGAGCAAGTGCCTTGGCTGGAAGCGGGAAGGGACTTCTGGGATGCGGGAAGCAGGGGTCTTAGGAGCAGATGCCTCACAGGATGGGGGCTGAGCTGGGCTGCGTTGGGCTCAGGGAGCGGTAAAGGGGCTACCCCAGGCATAGGGCTGCCCTCCCTCCACTTCCTGCTACCCCCTCTTTAAATGAGCACAGTTTGGGGAGCTGGGCAGGAATTCCCCTGAAGGCTTGAGCTGAGAATGAACTACATCAGGATCGATGGGCTGTGGAGGTCAGTATAGTTGTTGCGAAGTGGAACGTTGTTATTAAGCTCCCCTTAAAGGATGTAAAATGAAGGTACACAGTCTGCGCTCTGTCATCTTGCCTTCTTTTTTCATTAGGAGATCTTCCTCCTTACTAGAGATGCTGTAGCAGTGCTTACACTCATGTGGGAGGGTTCTTTGTTCTTTGGTGTCATACCTGCTGTGCCTCCCCCACATACCTGGGACCCCTCACATCTGGCCTCATTCCCAGCTCCTGAGCCACATGGGTAGAAGGCTGAGAGTGGTGACCGCTGCCCCTGGGTTCTGCCAGCCGACACCAGCCTGGCTGTGCTGTGGCCACACTTTCTACTGTCCGCTTACTGTCCCTCTCTTTGGCAGCCAGCCCTACTTCTCAGTTTACCCCTTCATCCTTCAACCAAGTAGTAAGGACACTGGTTTAACTAAGTTCCCAACTCATCTGACCACCTAGCCTGTTTTTCCCTTGAAATACATATTCTCTTTCTCCAGTTCCACAGATTACCCTTTGGAAAACATTGCTTCCAACCTTCCTTCCTCTCATTTCTTCTCCTACCCAAAGGTTTTGCATAATCCAAGCTGTGCCTACAGTCTGTCTCTTGCAGGAAGTCTTCCCTGACCACTCCAGACTCACGTGTTCTTCTCTCTTCCCCAGGCCCCTGGTAGTCTGTACCAGTAGCTTCAAGGACTCTCTTGGAATTGAGGTGATGAGGGGCATTGATCTGGACAACCACAAACCCCAGGATTGTGGCTTTCCAAGAATCTAGCCACTACTCCCAGCTATCCCCCTAACCTCTGCTGTCACTCGGCATACTTCCTCACTCCACTGTGCCAGTGCCCCTGAACTCAAGACCTCCCAAACCAAGTCAGAGACCTCCACAGCCTTCCGGTCAGAGCCTTAGCCAGCTGCCTGCCCATCTCCTGTCCCACCCTCCAGCCCAGAGACCCCCTGTCAGCCAGCTTACAGCCTCAGGCAGCCCTGGCCACCCATACACCAAGCAGGTGCTGAGTGTTCATGATGTGCCTGGAGCGGAGGACACAGGTGTGGACAAGACAGGCCATGCCCCTGGAACCCAGGAGGGGACATGCCATTCTCTGCTGGATTAGCTTCCCAGGGCTGCCGTAAGTAGTCACCAGAAGCTGGGGGCTTAAACCATGGACATTTATCCCCTCACCATTCTGGACAGATGTCTGAAGTCAAGGTGTTGGAGGAGTTGGTTCTTTCTGGAAGCTCTGAGGGAGAATCCATTCAGTGACTGTCTTTTAAGGTTTTGTGGTTGCTCACTATCCCTGATGTTCCTTGGTCGTGGATGTATAAATTCAATCTCTGCCTCTGTCATCACATGACCTTCCCCTCTGTGCATCTCTGTTCATTAAATCTCTCTCCTCTCTCTTATAAGAACACCGGTCATTGGATTTAAGATATACCCTAGATCTGAGATGATCTCGTCTTGAGATTTTTAACCTAATTATATCAGCAGAGACCCTATTTCCAAATAAGATTGCACTCACAGGTACTGGGGGCTAGGACTTGGACCTGTCTTTTAGAGGACATAATTTAACCCACATACACTGGCCTGTACTCCTGATTGGGGTGTGATCAGGGCCCCTGCTCCCTCACCCAGGAGTCTCATCTATAAACCGATTATGACTTGTGCTCTCAGTCATTCACCAGGAGTGGACCCACCCTTGGATCTTACCTGCTTGCTGGCTATTGTCTGATCTTTGTGGACCATGAGCTCCCCGTTCAGTGCAGGAGCAGTTTAGAGATAGCTGGGAAAGTGCTGGTCACCGTGCTGGTCACCGTGTTGGTTGGAGCTGCTCCTCATGCTCCTTAGGCTCCGAGGAGGGCTAGCGTTGACCCCAGCTTCCTCCTGCTTCTGAGGCCTAGACCTGCCTGGACTGACTCTCTGCTTATGTTTCTCCTTGATGCTGACAAGGGCCTTGCTGCTTCTATCCCCCACCCCCCATCTGCCCTTTAGGCTGTGAAAGGCAGGCAGAGCCCCTTCCCTGAGGTTCCTGGACAGGCCTTGACCTCTTGTGATTGAGTATCTTGCTGTTGACTTCTCTTCTGAAAGCCCCTCTGCCCATCTGCTGGCCTCTCTCCTGCCACCTGGTTTTATTGCACTCTATTTTCTCTCAACTCATCTCCTTCTCCGTGCCCCTGACTGTGGTCCCATCACATCAGAGAGGACTCTTCTTTAAGCTCAGAGCCTGTGGCCTTCTGAGTGCTCCCATGGCGATGCATGTCCATTGATGTGCTACGTCTGTGACCCCCAGCTGACACACATACTAATTATACTTGCTCCCATGCAGGTTCATTAGTGGTGGATGAAACTTGTGCTCCCCATGTGTCACCTATTTCCCTTTCAGATCCTCTAGGAAGGACTCAAGTTCCCTCCTGGATCTGGTAGAAACCAGCTAGCCTAAAAGGACGACATCACAGACTGGGGGCTGGTCAGTCATCTTATATCAGTATACTTTGCTTAGGTTGCCTGTGAAAAGAAACCTTACTTAATTTGGTTTTTGTTCCCTAAATATCCTCTGGATCCCTGCTGATGTCTCTCTGGTGTTCTGGAGGTCACACAGGCATCTGTGGAAGTTTGTAGGTGTGCTGATAGCTGGAAGGGTATTTTATTATTATATGTTAAAATAACAAATTAGTAGATTAAAAACTATAAGAAAAAAATTTAAATATCACAGAACAAATTTACTTGTGCAGGCCAGAGAACTTGCCTGTCTAGATGAGGGGTAGGCAAAATGGTAGAGTAGCCTATGGTCCCAGTCTACAGCCTGTTTTCATACCACAGTGACAATGGCAGATTTAAATAGCTGCAAAAGAGACCTTATGGCCCATAAGGCCTAAAGTATTTACTTTCTTGCCCTTTGCCAGTGTAGACCATGAGCACACATCATAGTGACCCAGCTCTTGAGAACCAGTGGTAAACTAACCTGGGAAGTTGTGCTCCTAGCTGGGCTGGAGGACTCCCTAGAGCTGCATTCCTTTCCAACCTTGACCTATTGAGGTCAAGGGAATGCAAGTCAAGACCCATTCAAATAAATGAGATATTAAGCAGAGAGCACATGCCTGTCTCTTAATAGTCTCCGGAGATGTGATAATGTCTGAAAACATTTTATAAACTCTAAGGGATATTTTTCAAAAGTATGTGTTAGCACCCCCTCCAAATGAAGTTCTTAGGTATAAACCTTACAAAATATGTGTAAGATCTATATGAAGAAAACTACAAAACTCTGATGAACAAAATTGAAGAACTAAATAAATGGCTATTCCATGTTTATGGACAGGAAGAGTCAATATTGTCAAGATGTCAGTTCTTCCCAACTCAATCTATAGACTCAACACAATTTCAACTAAAATCCCAACAAGTTATTTTATGGACACAGACAAACCAATTCTAAAGTGTGTACAGAAGGCGAAATACCCAACATCGTCAACACAGTATTGAAGGAGAACAAAGTTGGAGAACCGATACTATGTGACTTCAAAACTTACTACAAGCTACAATAATCACAACAGTGTGGTATTAGCAAAAGGATACACAAATAGATCAGTAGAACAGAAGAGAGAGCCTAGAAATAGAGCCACATGTATATAGTCATCTCATCTTTCATAAAGGAGCAAAGGCAATCCAATGAAGCAAAGAGAGTCTCTTCAGCAAATGATGCTGGAACTACTGGACATCCACATGCTGGAAAATGAATCTAGACATAGACCTATACCCTTCATGAAAAGCATACATCTTAATTTTTCGTTTCACTGGTTAGAAATAATAATAGGTAACACTGATAAGTCATCTTTATAGGCCAAGTACAGTAATAAACACTTTACAAATAAATAGCATTTCATTTGATCTGTATGTTACCTTGAGAAACAGGCATATTGTACCTTGTTTCCGATGAGGAATTCAGGGCTCAAAGAGGTCATGTGAGCTGCCCAAGACCATGCTGCTGTTATCTGCACACCTTAGGTTTGAATCTGTGTCTTCTGACTTTAACTCCAGAGCTCTTTTAGCTGGACCATGTAGTGTCCTCTAAAGGAGGCAGATGTGTGTTTTTCTCTGCCAGTGAGTCAAGTTTTGCATCCGTTTTCTAACGGAAGGGCAGACAGGCCCAAGGACTTCGGTGAAACGTAAAGAACACAAAGCTCAGTTGTCTCTGGCCATTCCCAGATTTAACACTGAGTTTAGGCTGTTGTAAAGTGAAACACTGTGTCATTTTGCTGAGATGTGAACCTCTGGGAGGGACACAGCTGTTTTGATATTTGCCATTTATCATCGTTACACTATGTTACATACATTAGAGTAACTTATGACGTGGGGAAAACATGACTGCTCCTCCCTCCCAAGAAAGCCAGCCAGTAGTACTGGTGATGGAAATCAAGAGAAAGTAAGGATACTAGACATCCTACAAGAAAGAGTGTATGCTTGACTGCATTACTCAACATTCACCGAAGTCTTGGAGCACATCCACATTCAGCTATCACCAATTAAGTGTGCTTGGGAAATGGGGCAAAATTGCTCACACACATGCTTGCCTCATGCACTCTCCCCTCGCACATGGCAGAACTTGGCCTTCCCTCTCTAAGTCTTCACTGTGTTGCCCTTAAATTCAGTCTGCTACCGAGTTGGGGATGAACACATTCAGATAAGCTTCCTTCCCTGAGATACTATAGACCGAAGCTGGTGTCCACACTAGGATCTCAGTCTCCCAGTAATTCGGTCACTGACCCATGTACCCATCCTCGCAACAGACGTGTGTGGGCCAGTGCTGTGTGTCTGACCTCACCTGGGCACAGTTCACCCTGAGAGCCCGCAGTGCAGCAAGTGGCATAGCTGCAAGCCCCTGTCTCTCAGATTCTAAACACAAGATGTGGGCCTCCGCATATGCTTCTAGAGGCTTCAGTGTATTGTAGATGGAGGTGCCCAGACTCCCCATGAATGTGTGGGAGGGAGACCTAGCCAGGCCCCGGGGACCCTGCAGCTCTATGAGCTGTGACTGCCCTTTCCATCAGTTCTCTTGGGTCCAGGACCCAGGGCTCCTGCCTCACTGCACAGGGCCCCGTGCCCACACAGTGTCCCACGTGGGCAGTGTGCAGGGAGGGGGACTTGTTCCCTATGCCTGTCACTCTGCACTGTGTGAGTTCTCAGCGGAATGTGCTGGCGCATTGTCTGGGCCCAGCTCTCCACAGAACTCCACCAGCGCCATGAAGACAGAGCTGGAAACACCATTCATCCCAGAAGCACCCTAGTAAGCGGCAGCCAGGGGCCCAAAGGAGGAGGACAGAGAGAGTACGAACAGGGAGGGAGGAGGCATGAGGGGTGCGGAGGGGTGGGGGCCAGGAGGAAGAGCACCCCCAGGGTGTAAAAAGGGCTGCTTGTCAAACCCCTCAAGTCCTGGGGATGGACCCAGAGCTGCAGGTGGCCACGTTTCCCATAAGGAGACCCTCACATGCTCAATGGGACTCATCAGGGGAATCGATAGAGAGATAGAGAAGGAAGAGGTGCCCACCAGCATGAGGATGGCCCCCTCGCTTCCCTGTGCTGCTCAGGCCACACGGAGCATGTGGGCTCAGCTGAAGATGTACCCCATCAGAGGACAGTTCAGACACGGGTGTGGGGCTGGAAGAAGAGCTGGTGGAGCCAGGAGTGTGGGGAAGAGAGTTCACACAGGCCTGCCTTCCTCATAATCCAAAGGACTGCCAGGGAGCAAGGGCAGTGGGCAGTTCTGTGGGTGCCCTTTCAGGAGTACAACAAGGGCCAAAGAGAGGCGATCCCAAGAAACCAGGCTTCTGGCTGTTGGGACCATTTGACAAGAAGCCAGCCAGCTGGGGGAGGTCGTCAGTGCCTCATCGTCAGTGGTATGCAAGCAGACACGGACGGACTGACTGCGAAAGGTGCTGTCCCAGAGGCCCAGGCTGGGTGGAGGAGTGGACCAACGCTCTGGAGGTTTGTCAACCTTGAGAGGTTCTGAATGGAGTGCAGGGCCCAGCCGCTGCTGCACGTGGATAGGAAGTGATGGGAGCGGGCCGAGGACGTCTGGACCAGTCCTGATCTCTAAGCTGACAAACATGGAACACTACTCTAGATCTTGAAGCCACTGAACTTGATCTCTTCTTAGTTCAGAAGGAGGAGAACTGCAGATGTCATTTTCCCCGAAGCCCGTTCTTCTGGTCAGAACACCAAGCTAAAGAGCTGAGAGTCTCCAACCTCTCAAGGAGACCTTTGCCCAAACCCAGCAGGGAGAACTCAAAGCCAGGTTAATGGATGACCCTCCCCCTGAGCTTCCAGCACTGAAGACGGGGAGACGACATCCAGGTGCCCCTGTCTGTCCAGTGTTAAGACCAGGAGCTGCACTCCAGCTTCCACCTGCAGGAACCTTGGTCCAGAAGGACCCACAGCAATTAATCCAACCTTATTCACTGCTCCCTAGGGAGACTGGCCATTGATAGGCCCAGGCTTCCACCGTATGCTGGTGGCACAGCCAAGCCTCTGGCCCAGGTCGCTCTCTCATGTCGTATCTATTCCCTGTGACACACCAACATATCCCTTCTCCACACCTCATTTTAGCTTCTTACTAGGTGGGAACAGTCCTCTAAAGTGTCTCCTCTGTAGCCAAGGGTGCTGTCCTGAGGCCTGGAGCCCACAGGTTGTGATGGAGAATTCCCCAAAGGTGCAGATTCAAAGCCCTGGTAGCTGTGGGAGGGTGGCAACTCCTGCCCTGTGAGGTTTGGGGCCCCAGACGTCCCCTGCTCCTGTCAGGCTGCAGAGGGCAGGTGAGGTGCTCACAGCCAGGGCAGGAGGGCAGCAGGACTCTGTGGCCACCAGGCCTGCTTGCGCCCAGCCGTGGGAACCTGCAAGGACCCCTCTCAGGCCAACAAGGGGACTTTGCCTGGGTCTTTGAATCCCTCTGTAGATACCGCAGAAGAAAACGGGCTCTGGGAGGGTATATCAAGGTGTGGGGGGGACAGTGATGGCATTGAGACTATTTGTAACTTCTGGAAATGCTGGGTGCCAGCAGCCACTCAATGCTATTGCCAACACAAACAGAAGTCTTCCCTGGCTCTTGGTGATAACAGAGAGGCCTTGGGAGCATGAGTAATAGGCCAAGTGTCAAAAGGTCCGTTTCTGAGGGCCCGAGGCATCTACAGGGTTTGAGGGGTGGCACTACAAGGGCCTTGGGCATCCCCCATCGATCCCCACAACCGCACAGCTGGCAGAGGTCAGGACTATGGCCCCCCAGACCACAATGGGCTGTGCCCCTGGTAGGCTTCTTTCATGGCATCTGCCCCTGGTGACCCACTGCTCCCGCCACCACCTGCCTTCCCGCCAACCTCTGTCTAGTGGATGGTGGTTGCGTGATACAGTAAGAAAAGTTGAGGACCCAGGACAGACAGGCCACTGCAAGCCGCTCAAAGTCAAGCCCACAGGACAGGGGCCGAAGGGTACAAGCAGAGATTGAGCCCTGCACTTTGTGGGGACTCTGTACCCAGATGAGGGCTTGAGTTATCGAGGAGGCCCTGGAGGACAAGGCACGGGGCCCCTGCCTTGTAGTCGGCAGCCTTTGAGCCCCCAGGCCTGGCCCACACAGCAGTGGCCCTGGGTTACCACCTGCAAGGTACCCCTGGAGGAGGGTGATGTCACTGGGACCTGCTCTCGCAGAGCCTCCAGGACACGGGGACAGGAAACCAGACAGGGTGACATAAACTGCCATTCCTTCAGAGCTGGGGGGCCAGTGAGGATGGGCGACATCTTCAGGGACAGGAGGAGAGCAAGGCTCGGGGGTCAGGTAGGCTTCCAGACGTGGGCAGAGGGACACAGAGGGCCTGAGAAAGCTGGCGGGGTGGGGCGGGGTGGGGTGGTGTCAGGGTGGGGTGAGGACAGATTCTGGCAGGGAGACCTGAAGGTGAGGCTGGGGCTGCAGGCAACCAGCTCTTCAGAAAGGGAAGGGTGGGCTTCTGAGTGGGCAGTGGGATGGGCACTGGCAGGGCATGAAGGTCGCATGCAAGCAGAGCAGTGCCACGGGCTGGCAGTAGCCCACTGTGGGGCAGCTTGAGGGTGGCAGACCCCTGGCCGCAGAGAATGCTAACTCCTGGTGGGAGACGCACAGTCACACAGCTCTACCGGGTCGCACAGCTCTGGGCCCCCCAGGGACTCAGCAGTCCCAGTCTGGTTCAGGATGTGTCCAGTGACCATGAGAGCCTGATGGGCCAGCACCCCTTCCTTCTTCTTCTGACTGGTTGCACCTTACCTGGCACGTCCCTCATGCCGCTGCCAGTACCCCAGGAGCCCCTGGTTGTCTCCGGCTGCTGCCAGTGCTTGCTGGGGCCCTGGGGGCACAGCCCAGTGCCAGTGACATCTGAGAGTTACTGTGCCACAGATCAATCCAGGAGGAAGGTGCACGAAGGCCTGGAAGGGGAGGCAGGCGGCAGCATGTCCCTCTGATTAACGAGCCCAGGCCACCATCCATCGCCAGCCTCCGTGAGGGCTGCAGACAGTCATTCTGCATGGGCGTGTGAGCACTCCTCCCTGCTCTTCTCCAGGTTGATGGATGCCCGCTGGGTGCCCACATCTCAGAAGGGGAGAGGCCCTCTATCCTCGTGCCTGGGAGGAGCAGGAGACAGCAGCTTATTATGCGTGGTTCTTACCCATGTGCCATCGGCACCAACTCATGGGTCTGTCAGAGTAGCCGATTTAATCTTCCTTAGAATGCACAGTCCTAGAAGACCAGAAAATGCCAGGTGCCTCAGTTTTAATCAGTCTTTGAGTCTCACCATGAAAATGCAAATCCGCGAAGCACTAAGCAGCCGTGGGCTCCTGACCCTGCCTGCACCATCAGTATTGAGGTGTTAATTTAAATGATGTCCCTGTCCCACCGCGTCCCTGTGTGGTTCTTGCTGCCCCTTGCCTCTTCCCTCTTTGATGCTCGATGGGGAAAAAGATATGCCCGTGCTGTTGTCGGGGAGACATCTGGGTCAGGAGGACGTCAGGCCCTGGGCAGGAGCTTGGCTGCAGGTCTGCTGGAAGGCCCCCGATGCCTGATGGCCCGGGAGTTGGTGGGGCTGCCACCAGCCCCTCGTGGGCCAGAGCGCAGCCTCAGAGCTCTGCTTTGCCTGGGCCCGCAAGCATGACCGGGCCAATGTGGCTTCTGCCTACGACGTTTGATGCTGGAGCGGCCAGCGGTGATCACACATGATTTTCTTCTTGGTTCTTTGACTGCAGCATCTCTGTAGACTTAGGAGGGGCACACGTGGATCTAAAGGGCGTCTGGCCATGCTAAAGGATGAGGGATGATGGACATTAGTATCAGAATGGAAAAGAGAATGAAGAAGAGAAGTCCGAGGAAGGAATCTGGCAAAAGAAAGACTGGGTATTTGGGACTTTTGTACCCAAAATGGAAGGCTTGCAGTTTCCCTTTTCCCTGTTCCTGCATTTCGTCTTTCTTGCTCAGAGCTTCTCCCTTTTGGAGAGCAGCTTTCGGTCCTTGTTTGCTGGGTCCCCTCCTCCATCAGTGACCCGGAGGAGATGAGAAGTTATGTGTGGGGTAGGGCTGAGGTGAGGGGACCTCAGGCCTCCTTCAGTGGTGGGAGCAGGCAGACACCGTGCAGGCTGTGCAGGGGCAGTGAGCGTGTGATGGGGTGCGTGGAGGATCCTTGGCGCCAGCCCCCCATGACAGCAGTTCCTGGGGGCAGGGCCCAGCACTGAGCTTCCCCCTCCTGTTAGGTAAGAATGCTGTTGGAATCCTTTCACAGTAAAGGATGAACAAAGCAGGCCTGATCCATCAGGACGATTAGGAACACGTGATCTGGGAGGGTAATAGGACAGACATGGTGGTCCCCCTGTCTTTGTTCTGAAGCACTACTGCTGACCTTGGCCTCTTGGGAAAACTCAAAGGGGAGTGGGGCTGCCTGCTGACCCCCTTCCCAAGGGCTATGGATGCAAGGAGAGACTTGTGAAGTTCTTGGTGGCCTCCCCAGAGGAAGCCGTCTCTGGTGGCACATGAGACAGTAGAGAGGAGAGGAACCCACTGCAGAGGACCATCATGTGGAGGGTTCAAAGAAGGGCAGTGTGGGGGGCACTGGATTTGGGGTGCGGCCGTTCATCCAGAGCAGAGCCAGTAACTGGAGCCCCTCAAACGCCAGCCTCCTGAGCTCTGTGTGAGCACCAGGGTGCTGAGTGGGGCGCCAGTCCCAGGAAAGCCCAGGGCTGCTTCCTGGCCTCAGTGTGCATCTGGGGGGCGCGAGAGCCCCTTGGGTATTTGGGTTCCTTCTTGTTGGCCTTCCCCATTGTCTCAGACCCAGAAGCAGTCACACGAGTCTGAAGGAGCAGCCCGCAGGACAGGCACTTAGTGCTTGTGCTAAGGCTGGGATCCGACCCCGAAGCCCCCATGTGCAGTGTATGTGGGGAGAGACAGACTGCAGCAAGTGCCGCTGCCCAGAGCTGGGAAGGGGCGGCCAGGAGAAGTTCGAGTGTGGACGGAGGACCAATGTGACTTCTCAAGCAACCGAGGCTGCCAGGCCCGGTGGAGCCGAAGCTCATCCTTCAAAGTGGACCTGAGGGTTGGAGACTTGGTGGCCAGCCCAGTCTCACAGGGACCTCAGGCTCATGAGGGACTCGGCCAGGTCCCAACATGGAACACAAGTGTCTACTATTTGAGGACTAACTGCAGCTTGCCAGAGGCGGCACTAAGTGCTTGGCTCCCCACACGTGTCTCGTGAAGTTGACATCCTTAACCTCACTTAATGGATGGCTGAACATGAGTTTTTGGGGTCTAAGTGACTTGCTCGAGTTCACACAACTGGAAAGTGGAGGAGCTGGGCCCTACCCCCAGGAGGGTACATCTGGTCCAAGTCCAGCGTGATCAGGACTTGGCCAGTCTGGCAGGTGGTGGCCTCCTCGTGTGCAGTGCTGTGGAAACACAGGGCACAGTCCAAAGAGGTGACGGAGAGGAGTCATGTTTCCATAGAGTTAAATAAAGAATGGCAGCAAGGATGACACTTAGGGACTTTTACCACCCTTGGCCTGAAGGACAAGGGGAGGGGCCATGTTTCCAGAAGCAGGCTATGGGGAAGGGCCACCACTCTATGAACTGCAGCAGGGAGGAGCTGGGGTACACCCCAGCCTCTCACTGCCCATGCCCTTGGGGCTCCCACAGTGAGGGGCCTAGTCAGTGTGGTCTATAATGGTCTGCCTCCTGGGACAGAATAGCGGGGCAGAAAGGGAAGTGACTGAATCTGGAGGGGCAAATGAAGATTCCCTTACCAGCTAGAATGGGTGTCTTTGAAGGAGGTACCTGGCCTTCTTTCTGTCTATATTTTTCAAGCTCCCAGCACAAAGCGCCTGGGTACAGGGATACCTTGGAATCCGAACACCCCAAAGCTCGAACAACTTGGGATCTGAATGAAAGAAATCAAGCAAAGTTTGCCTCGGAATCCGAATGCTGCTTTGGAACCTGAACGCCAACGTGTTGTTCACGTGGGACCTATCCACTGTGCGGCCCGTAGCTTTATCTGAATCCCCACTCTTATCTTGGAACTCAAACGTTTGGGAACTCAGACAGGGTTCTGGGATGGATTAAATTCGAATTCCAAGGCATCACTGTATATGTTGGAAGAGACCCAACAGCCTTACCTCCTGGCATCTTGTCCTCCTGATATGGGTTGAATTGTGTCTACCAGTCCCCTCCCCCCAAAAAAAATTACACTGAAGTCCTAACCCTCAGTACCTTATAACGTGACCTTATTTGGAAATAGGATCATTGTGGATATAATTAGTTAAGATGAAGTCATACTAAAATCAGGTAGGCCTCTAATCCAGCATGGCTGGTGTCCTTGTTAAGATGGACCACGTGAAGACAGAGACACCCGAGAGAATGCTGTGTGGAGACAGAGACAGAGACTGGAATGACATAGCTGCAACCAAGGGTTGTCAGGATCACCTGCAAACCACCGGAAACTGGAAGAGGCAAAGTAGGATTCTTCCCCACAGGTTACAGAGGGAGCAGGGCCGTGCCGACACCTTGATTTGAACTTTTAGCCTCCAGAACTGTGAGGCAATATATTTCTGTTGTTTTTAAGGCACCGTGATTGTGGTCCTTTGCTATCGCAGCCCTGAGAAGCTAATACAACTCCTAACGTAATTTCCATATTTTATTGGTGAAAAGCATTTGCAGGGTATGAGGTATAAACTATAAAGTCACCATAAGACCAAGGCAGACCTGGGGATTCAGGAGGTAGAGGATCTGCCCTGGCTCCAAATCTTCTCTTTGGTTTCTTGCCATGTTGTCTAGAGAACACTCTAAGAACAGGGAACCTGAGTGGTCCTCTGAGGGACCCCAACAAGCTGAGTATGAGGCAGGGCCGGGCAAAGAAGGTGACCCTTCTGAGGCTGATCCCCTGCCCTTACTAGTTTCCCAGCTGAACAGGCTATGTGCTGTCCCCATGCTCTGGTCAGCTTCCCTGGGAGCCTCATGTGGCAGGGCCCTGCAGGGGAGGGACATCAGAACCATGCCTCTGGGCCTTTCCACTTGTTCACAGGCCAGATCTAGAGCTGTCCCAATTCCCGATGGCACATTTTCATGTATCACTCATCTAAGCGGTGCCTTCTTTCTGTTTATGGTCATTAATTGCACCTTGGAAAATGAAAGAAACAGAAGGAGAAGGGTGTGGTGGGGAGGATTGCGTTGATCTGTGTGTACTTTAAAAGAGCAAATTTCACAGTTTGTATTTATAATGTAAGTGCCTATTTCGACTCATTCAATCAGTCATTCATTCAGCAGATGGGTTGGACTGGCTCATTCAGTGCACTCAGGCTTGTTTCTCTTCCTCCCCGGCCACAATTACACACCAACCAGTGGAAACGTATAATAATAGCTTCTCTTTGCCTAGCATTTTACATTTGGCAAAGACAGTAAATAAATGTTAGTCCAATGAGTGTTTTTAGGAATATACAGAGCATCTTTTTGATCATGGTCTCACCAGCTTGTGGATGCAACAGGAATGCCTCTACCTAGGAAGATCAGGCTTTGACACTCAGATATGACTTGATGTGTTCATTGCTTGCAGAGCTGAACTTGAACCCAGGTCTTTAGAGTTGACTGAGCATTTATTCTGCATGAACATCTGGCCAAGCTGTGCTTAGAAGTCACAGCTCTGCCCTTTTGAGGTGCTTACAATGTGCTTGAGCAGGAAAGATTCCAGAGAGAATCTCAGGTAGAGGAAGAAGACATTCCTGGCAGGAAGAACTGCATGAACAGACGTGGGCAGGTAGGTGGGAGATGGGTTTCCTTTGGGGAACCGAAGATCACCTTGGACAAAGTGGGTTGGTTAGAAGGTTCACGAAGACCAGTAGTGGAGAGACTTTGAGAATCACAAAGTAGGGGTATGAAAGAGGTATTTCTAGAAGACTGGTGAAATTTCTGTTTCTGAATTTAAGTCTTGTACAACAGCGTAGTAATAGTCAGGAAGCTCTGCTGTAACCAGACCCCCACTAAGCCTGCAGCTGTTGCCCTGTCTTCTAGGCTTTGTGCTTAGGCTGCTGTTTCACTCAGTGTGAGCACTGTTCCGGAGTTGCATCGGCAGGGCGCGCAGTGCCTGTTTCCTGCTCAGTGGTGATTGCTGGCATTCGGGACGCTGTTACATTGTCTTCATAACACCCCGGGAGCATGGTCCTGGCTGTGCTATCCTGTGCTTCCTCCTCCCCCTGTGGATGGGCAGCTTCTAGTGTTCTCACAGTCCAGCTAATGCGGTAATGAACATCTTCATGAAGGAGAACATTTTGTTTCATTTTCCTTTGAAATGAGTTGCTTTGGACAGATTCTTGGGGGTGAAATTACTGGGTGGGCAGAGGACCTGAGACTCTAAGGCTTTGCTGAGGGTGTCCACATTGCTTTTTGAACCATTTCCATTGCCTTCAGAAGATGAACTTGGAAGCTGTGTGGAGGATGGTTGAGACGGGGCTTCTGGTGAGAGACCGGTTAGGAGAGGGTCGCTGTGGTCCCCCTGTGTGTGGCTGAAGCCCTGGACTCAAGTAGCGTGTCGAGAATGTAAAAGAACATTCACTGGAAGATTTTACAGTGATAGGATGTGGCCTGGTGAGTGATCTGATAAGGGATTAAGGGCAACAGGGGCTCAAAGCTCAACGCCGGTTCCACTCTGGGCTCCAGGGAAGGAGGGTAGGTGGGTTGTGGGGGCAGTGAGATGATGAGAGAGGATTTAGGTGGGGAGGATGCATGGGATGGGACGTGGGAGACTAGCTAGGAACACTTTCTCACTTCAGCCTGTGGTGGCTGTGCTAGACCTTGGCCTGGTCATGCCAGAACGTGGGCCCCTGAGACTGAGGCTGACGGTGCCCTCAGTGGTTCACACTCAACCAGCAGCACCTCCAACCCCAGAACTGGCGAAGCTTCTCCCTCCCTGGGCCCAGGGAGGTGACTGGAGAATGATTGGAAAGGGCAGGGATGAGAGCATAGGAGACCAGCTTGTATTGGCAGCAGGTGGCCTGGGCCTGGTGTGAAGTTGAAGCCGTTGGTTGTGGGACCCTGTCTCAGGGGCTCAGGGTGGAGAGGGCATCAGACCACCCAAGGAGCCACGTGGGTATCATTCAGGAGTTCTGTGCCAATAGGGCTGGCTGGCCCAGTGAGCAGTGTGTGTGGAGGCAGGAGGCGAGGCTGGGCTGGAGTACCTGGCAGACCACTGCAAGACCCAGGGCAGGGCCAAGGAGTGGGGGGCCCTGTAGGATCCTGGGGGGTGGGGGGCGGTGGAGGATGTCTGCTTCAGGAGGCACTCGGGCCTGAGTCCTGGTCTGGAGGGCAGCACAGGGACTCCCTGAAACGGTGGAGTATCCCATCATGCTCAGGGGTGCCCGGCACACTGTTGGCACCAGCACACTCTGGACTTGGGGTAGGGAGACTATTTTGTACATATTGTATTTCTTCCAGTGCTGATGCAATCTTTGGGTGGGCTGGTGGTGATGGTGTGTGTGTGTGTGTGTGTGTGTGTAGGCCGTGGTCCCTGGGCTTTCATCAGCCAGAGGCTGGGGAAGGAAGGAGGAAGGGCCAGCTGCACGCCAGGCTCCATACACCTGTCATTTTATTCAGTGTGCCCAACTTTGCTGGGGATCCCCACTTCCTGCCATTCACGGGGGCTGTAATCACAGATGTATCTGCATGGCCATAAGATTAATCTCTGCTTCCGCACTTGCCTGCGCGCTCCCTGAGGGCTGGATGCCAGCCTGCTCTCTGCTCCGTCTTTGTGCCTGCGTAGCGCCCACTCTGCCAGCCGGAGCTGCTCCCGCTTTGTTTACCAGAGCCACCTTACGCTGCCACACGTCAGCCCTGTCTTCCAGCCATCCTGAGCCCTGGTGGAGGCTGGGGCAGGAGTCAGGCTTGCAGTGGTCGACCCTCAGCTCCTTGCACTTACCTAACAGGAACCTGGTTCTTCTTTTTTTATTTCACTGTTTTGAGAGAAGGTGAGAGAAAGAGGGAGAGAAGTAGGGAGGGCCCAGAGCAGGCTCCATAGTTGCATATCATTAGTTGTGACATGGTTTTATTCTGCACAGGTGGATGTGGGGACAGGTGGGGTGGGAATCAGACTAGGGGCCTCTTGCATGGGAGGTTGCACTATAGTTCAGCATATGGGTTTGCACAGGCCAGGGCTGGGAACTGAACCCCAGACCTCATGATTGTGAGGCAAGCGCTCAACCATTAAGCTATCCTGGCATCCCCAAGGAACCGGGTTCTTAAAACCATCCATGGCGTGGCTTCTGGGCTTCAGGAGTTCTGTGGCTGTGAGGGCAGCACAGGGCAATGGCAGTACAGCTGCAGTCGTCTTTCCCTGCTTGGAAGGTCTGGGGATTGGCCTTGTCACATACGAGTACCCATGAGGCACTGCTCAGAAAGGCCTGGAAGCCCCTACTCCATCTGTATATGTTGTTGTGTATTGTTACACAATGGAAGGATGTGGTAAATATTTTCAGCTGAATATCTGATTAATGTCTCTCCGAAAAGAATGACAGAGTTGTAAGGAGAGGCTTTATTTATCTCTCTTTCATCATGATGGGACTCTAATTCATCCCAAATGTCAATACATCCCAAGGTGCCAATCCAGACAGTAACAGGATGCGACCGCAGAGCCAAGTGGCAGCTGCCTGCGCCTCTTGGCAGGGGGCTCAGACCTGGCCCCACCTCCTGGACCCCCAGGCGGTGGCCCCCTGTGATTGTAGGGGTTGCCCTGAGGGTTCTCCTGTCAAAGCCATGACAGGGAAATTGTTCCCTGGGAAGTGGGGTCTCTCTGCCAGGCTTCTATGCACCCCGTCCTACTTCAGTTCTTGCCAGTCCAGCTAGCTCTTGCCAGAGGCCGCCTTCTGTCTCCCCTCGCCGCCTCCCACCCCCTCCTCCTCACTGACTTGCTCACCCTCCCGTATGTCATTCTTGTCAACCCGTTTCTGCCCCTCCCCTTGTAGCCTCTGTCATCCCTGTCATCTCTCTCCCAAGAGCCAGGTGGAATGCTCTACTCTTCCCTTCCCACACTGCCCACCCCTGTCCAGGAGCCCACAGGCTCACTTTGCCATGAGTGCCCTGATCCTCCCTGTGGGGATGGGTCCACTTATTCCCCAGGTGCCGAAGAACTCTGCCCATTCACTTGAGGTTCTCAGACCCCTTCTCATGGGCTCAGCCAGACTAGAATGCCAAGTGTGACTGTGCTTCTTGTCCCCCCAGGACTTGACCATGAGTCCCTCTTGGGCACCCTCCACTCTGATTCACAGTTGTATCCTCATCATCTTACTCTTTGGTCTTTACAATAATGCAAGGAAGAAGGCAGATGAGATATCATTAGATATCTAATACCATTGATTCTTACAGATAAAAATGTCTTAAAGATATCATCGTTAGATTCTTTTTATATCTAAGGAAACTGGAGCTTGGAGTGATTAAGTTGTAATAATAATAAGTTTTGGGATGCTTTGTCTCACATAGCTCTCCCCAGAGTCCTGTGTACTAACTGGCTCTAAGCCCCATTCTGCAGGTAAGGAGGGAAGGAAGAAGGGGGAGGGAAGAGAGAGAGAGAGAGAGAGAGAGAGAGAGAGAGAGAGAGAGAGAGAAATTGATCGAACTTGTCACTGAGTTGTGGAAGTGGGATGTGGCCCCATTCTGCCCACATCAGCAGCCTCTCTCTATGCCATGTGTGCCCTTCCCAGCTCTCCCCCCGTGGGCAGTGAGTATGTGCTCCCAGAGGGCAGAGGCCAGGCAATGGGCATGAGTCCCAGAGTTGTGTCCCCTGTAGGCGTCAGCTCTGACAGCAACACATGCACCTCCAGCTGGTTCGGTCCCCATGCCACTGTTTGAGAGCAGAAGTGATGGTAAATATTTAATTGTGCTTCCACCATAACTTTCTGCCAGAACTCTCAATATGCTTTATAAATGCAAATGAGCGCTCTCCTCCTCTCTGGGGAGATGTAAACCTCCTCAAATCACTTTAATGCAGCCCCGACCAGAGTGTAATGCCCTAATCAGGAGCTCTGTGCCAGAAAAGAAACTGCCCTTAATCATATCGAGAGCATGGTTTATGGTTTTGCGGTCTCTGTCTCCGTGGTGGGCAGGATGCGGAATAATGGATTCCTTTTGTTGCAACTTCTGTCCACTAGGGTGGATGGAAAACATTTGGAAACAGATTCCAGTACAGCCCGTAGCCGGTGACTACCGGTATGATATAATGAAATCTTAGATTGTATCAATGGGGTCAACAGGACAAGCCAGTCCTTGGAAGGTCTAGGAGTGAAGGCTGATTCTTAGTTTTGATTCTGGACTTTATTTCCCTCTCTGCTCGCATCCTCTACCTGTTCATCGCTACTTCAGCATGATCCCGAGGTTGTGTGTGTGTGTGTGTGTGTGTGTGTGTGTGTTTGGGGAAGGGAGGTGCATTATTCTGAGGGCTTTTGTGGCTTCTTGGCTTTATGAGCAAGGACTCCCACTCCCCAACCCCAGGGTCCCAGCAGAGCCCCCAGAAAGCCCTGGTGGGTAGTGTGCTGAGATTGGAGGCTTGCGGCTTCAGGGTGGGAGGCTGTGTGACCCTGTAGCAAGTACTGCCTCTTTCTGTGCCCTGGTCCCCAATGCTGCCAAGTGGGTTGAGTGGCTCCTGCTTCAGGCCCACCTGGCAGAGGCATTTTAATCATGGAGATGAATTTCTTCAGAGCCTCCTGGAGTGTCTTCTGAGAAGTATATTATGTAAATTTGGTGTGTCATTATGATCATTATTAGTGCTGTGGAGTGGCGGTGAGGGCGAGAGGGAGGGTAGCTCCATGCAGGGATCGGCCTCCCCAGCTGTCAGAAGAATCGGAGGAGAAAACAAACTCGAGAAGTCTGTTCCGGTGCTTGCGATCCTTCAGATGTGCACGGGGTATGACTCGCAATCCGAACTCAAACTCCCACGGGCACGAAAATACAGCCAGCGGTATTTACTTTAGGCCCTGAGTTTGCAGGTTGGGCCCCCCTGGCACTGAGGTGCCAGAAACCTTACCTGGGTTACAGACAGGCTGTATAGTGTCAAATAGTGGAGGAGGGTCCTCACGGGCCCCATTAGCTCCTCTCCTTGTGGGCACCCTTTGAGACACCCTGTACTCTGTCTGACCCTTACTTATAGTCCACACAGGCCACTGCTGGGTGGTTCTAGGTCCACTTTATTGGGCCCTTATCAGGCCCTAAGGGTCCCTCTGTTTCATTGGTGCCATGTCAGCTTGGTGGGGTCACTTGCTGCCGTGTCACCATATGGGGATGTTGGAGGCCCACGGCCCTGTCACCTCAACCAACTCCCACCATCTGTCTCTTCTCTGGGACTGAGCACTGAAAGATGAGAGCAGAGGGAAGCCCTTTTCTCAACACAGCCCCTCATCTATCACTTCTAAACTTCAGCTCCTTCAGTCCTACCTGTAAGGTGAGTCTCTTCCCAAACATTTCGTTTATGCCAGGAGCCCTTCCATTTCTAAGGGGCCCAAGATTTTATAGCTCTGCTCTCTGCGTTGATATTCCTCATCTCCTGTCTGAAGCAGTGCACCCAGATTGGCTGGTCACAGAGATGGAGAGGGGTTCAGGAGAACAAGGGAACAGAGGGAAAAACCCAAACAACTCAGCACATCTGCTTCCCCTGCCCCATTGTTGAGCTCTTCTGTGTCTAGGTCATGCGTGCCTGTTCCTTTGATACGTGCCTCGGGAAAGACAGGTGGATAAGACCCTCCACCACCCTACACAGCACCAGTGTGTGAGTGCTGTGTGATCTCCACATGAAAGAAACAACTGTACATGTCACTAACACCTCCCACCTTATGCAAAAATTATAATAACTCAAAACGGAGCATAGACCTGGGTAGAAGAAAAATCTTCATGACCTTTGGTGAGGCAAAGATTTCTCAGATATGACACCAAACTGTAAAAGAAAAAGATGATAAATTGGACTTCATCAAAATGTAAGACTTCTGTTTGTTGAAAGACAGCGTTAAAGGAATGAAAAGACAGGCCACAGAGTCAGAGGAAAGATTTGCAAAACATGTATCTGACAAAGGGCTTGTGTCCAGAACACATAAAGACCTCTCCAAATGCAATAACCAGAAAACAAATGACCCAATTTAAAACGGAAAAAAATATGGAACAGACACTTCGCTAAAAAAATACAGATGATAAATAAGCAGGTAAAAAGATATTTGATATTATTTTATCATTAAGGAAATGAAAATTAAAACCACAATGAGAGCCCATTGCACATCTATTAAAATGGCCAAAATTAAAGATGACTGACCGTGTCAAATGTGGTGAGAATGTGGAGGAAGTGAAACTCTCATACACTGTCAGGCAGTAGCCAAAAACTAGAAACAACAGGTGAATAGGTTAGGTTGACCAGACGTCTCGTTTTAAACAGGACAGAAAGCCATGGTACTATCTGTTTAAAACGGTACATCTGGTCAGCCTACTGACATCTTGAATTTAGCCCAGTGACATTAGGCTGACCGTACATACGTACCATTTGAAATGGGACAGTACTGCTGTTTTCTGTCCGGTTTAAAACGGGACATCTGGTCATCCTGGAACGGGTAGACAAACCAGTATATCCATACAACGGAATACTACGCAGCAATGAAAAGGAGTGAACTACTGATATACAACAACATGGTGGATCTTAAAACAATTATACTGAGTGAAAGAAGCCAGAGAAAAAAACAGTACATATAATGTGATTCCATTTACACATGATTCTAGAAAATGCCAATTAATGTATAGTGACAGAAAGCAGATCAGTCATTGCCTGGGGACAGTGACAACATGGGCAGGACAAGAGGGAAGGAAACTTCTGGAGATAATGGATATGTTTATTATCTTGATTGGGGTAATGGTTTCATGGGTGTAAATATATGTCAAAACGTACCAAATTGCATGCCTTAATTACGTATAGTTATTGTGCATCATTTCTACCTCAATAAAGACTGTTAAGAAACAACACACAAAGAGGCTCATGGGTTTGCTGATCAGGAGCAGAGCCTTTGGGGAGCAGGTTCTGTGGAGGCTAGTGTGGTCAATAATGGATGGAAGAGGAAAGGAGGATAGGGCACTCTGTCCTCAGGACCTGTCTGCTACGTGGCAGAAAGTTGTCATGGTGAATAGCAACTCTGTGCTAGCTGCATGGTGCCTGGTGATCTTGGCGAGTGTACTGTGGTCACCCTGATGGCTCCCAGGAGCTCACAGCTGAGTCAGGGTGTCTGTCGTTCCCTTACTGGCCAGAGGTAACAGTCACCAAGATGCGGCTGCTGGGGTCTGAGATGTGCATTGTGTTCCAGAGGAGGCCTTTGCTAGAGCTGCAGGAGCCCCCGGCAGAGTCTTGGGGAAGCTGGTGGGCATGAATCTGGGCCCAAGCGCAAAGGGACCTGCAGGAGGGCTGGATCTTGAGAGAATGGTTGGGGCCAGAGCAGTTGATGGGAAATCACCCAAGGCTGTCAACTGGGTGCATGACAGGGAGGCACGGGGCAGGGGGTAGGACAGACAGGCAAGGTTGGGGGTGCAGGCCAGTGAGGAGGAAGAGGGCAGGAAGAAGTGGCTCAGGATGGCCGGAGGAAGGAAGTAGATTTGGCTATTGGGTCCACAGGACCCTGGGTGAGCCTCTAGGTAGGGTATGATGGGAAGAAGCCGTGTCTTGGAGGCAAAGGGGCGGGCTGGTTGGTGACTTCACCCAGCCAGGCAGCATGGGGTCATTTGGGGAGAGGGCTGCAGACTTCTCATCCAGAGACCTGAGGTCTGTACCCTGCTGTGCCGTGAGCTGTCATCCTGGCTGACCTATTCCCTTCTCTGGTTCGCAGAGGGGCCCTCAGCTCCCAGCACTGACGTTATGGTCACCAGACACTGCCTGAGTATGAGGGCCGCTGTCCAGCAATCCCTCCGACTCACCGGATTTTCTCTTTTTGATCCACAGAAACTTTAATGGACACCAGGACAGCCACTGCAGAGCTGGGCTGGACGGCCAATCCTGCATCAGGGGTGAGTGTCAGACCTCCATCCGCCAACCCTGCTGTGTAGTCGTGGGCCTGGAGGGTGGCAGGGGGAGGGGACTCTGCTTAGGGTGGCACCTTTGGGGCATGGAACAGAGCTGTGAATGGCCGGATCCCATGCCCATCCACACGGAGACAGCACCTGGGCTCTCATGCCTGAGCTGCTTCCTGGTGTGGCCATGCAGGCCACCTCTTCTTGATAAAGTCCTGCAGGGAGCTGGCCCCTGGGTGACGAGGGTCATGCCTGTTGGGCAGTGGCTGCCACTAGCTGGGCACTGTGGGGATAGAACAGAGCTCTGTGATGCCCACAGGGCTGCCCAGAGGCCCAGGACATGAGGAGGACCTGGGATGCAGAAGGGCTGAGACCCTCTTCACCCAGAGCTTGCCTTAAAGGGGTGTTCTTGATTTCCACTTGTTCAGTGTCCATCCACCTGACCAGACCCTGTACCTACAACAATGGAACAGCCTTGAGGCGCTCATGGCCTCCTGTGGAGACCACCAGCTCACAAATAAGTTGAAGGACATCTCTCCTTGGTGACAGTGGAGAGACAGGCCAGTGTGGGCACAGAGCTAGGAGTGAGAAACTTCGGAGGAAGACAAGGAGCCTTTACAAGCTGGGTTTTGGAGAGTGAGTAGGAGTTTGGTAGGGTGAATGGGGAGTCTGCAAAGACATTCCACGTAGGAGGAATATTGGTGAAAGGGATGAGGTCCTGAAGAGATGTAGGAGAGAAGAGTGTGTGTGGGGGGACATGGCAGGTGTGAACAGTGCTGAGATGGGGCTGGCAGGAGATCAGAACGTGGCTGGGTGGAGAGAACTGGGCCTGCCCCTGGGACTTTATCCTGTGGGTAATGGAGAGGTCCTGGACGGGAGAATGAAGCAGTCACACGTGCTGACAAGACTGTGGAGAACAGTTGAGAGGGAAGCAGTAAAGAGGCTCTTGCAGCTGTCTTGGGTGGTCAGAAGAGTGTTAAAAAATGGGGAACTCAGAGACCAGTTTGTGTGAAGCTCAGGAGGAAACATTGGCAGTTTTTGGCAATGGATAGACTGTCAGGGTACAGGAAGGAGGTGGAGGTAATGTCCATGTGCCAGGCATGGGCGACTGGCTAGCTGCAGGGTGTCAACACAAAAGGGACAGGGCAGGAGTGGTGAGTGAGGCGGTGAAACAAGGTGGCCCAGGTTTCCTCAGCTGCCCCACACCTGCCCTCACCTTCCCTGCCTTGGGTAACTTCTGCCCAGGGCCCAGGGCCACTCTGCACTTCATGGTATACATCCTGTCTCAATAGATCCAGTGCTGCTGTAGGGACAATTCTAACTGGGCCACTCCCGAGCTCACCTGTGCACCATTGTTTTTACCCCATCCCAGCATTTACAGAAACACACAGTGGGCGCAAGCATCATGCCTTGGGGTAGAAGGGGAAGGACCAGGATGAGCTGATGCTTCCTGGGGGGAGGGGACGAGGACAGCCTGCTGGGACCGCTTCCAACAACGAGGGAGCCCTTCCCACTTCTACTGGGACTTTATGCAAAGCTGATGAGGTGGCAGCTTTTCAGGTTGCCTGGATACTAGGAACCTGCCACTCTTTTACAGATTACATTATTATTGGAAGGCTTATATGTTTTCACAAAGTGTTGGCATGATTTGTGGTTAATTTTTCTCTCGATCTTTGTACACACCACCTGTCTTCTTTAAACTTCTCATCTTCTTTCCCAAGGAAGATTGTCCTTCAGGAAAACATTCAAAGTCAAGTGATGCCCTTTAAAGACAGCAGCTGGCTGGGTTGCTCTCTACTTGCCTTCCAGCTGATTAGCAGTCAGTGCTCAGCCGCCCTTTCCTGATGTTTTTGCTCTTTGTCCAGCCAGACAGTTCTGCTGGTGTCCTGAGCAGCTTCCGAGCCACCCCTCCGCCTGGGCCAAGAGCGGGGATCGAGGACTGTGCTTCCATCCCAAGCCCTCTTCCTAACTCCCTCTGTTCTCATCCTGGACAGTTGCCTCCAAGTCTATGAATGTAACATCGGCTCCCAAGTTTGTGTCCCCAGCCCAGGCTCACATACCCAACTGCCGCATCTTTCATTGATGCTCACAGACATGTCAGTCTCAACGTGGCCCAAGCAGAATTCACCCTCCTCTCCTCCCTCCACCCACACACGTGGCCTCCATGTGAGCTCGTTGTAAAGGCCAGAAAACAGAGCGATTCTTCTCCTTTATCATCGTCAGGCCTCATCTTACTTGGCCCATCCTCAGGGACGCCTTCACTGTATCCCCAACAACAATGAGACCCCGTCACAGGTCCTCGTCGGGCTGGGGAGCTTTTCTAGGCATCCGTATTCATAGGTGCAACTGTACATCTCTATGCGTTAGTATTGCACATGTTTCTTTTCCTCCCTCCTTGCTTTGGCCATGCTGTGACCTCCATGGTGGCTGGGACTCTGCCTATTGGTTCACGGTTGGAACTGGCAGCTAGGTCACTCAACGGATGTTTGTTGAAACTTTCTGACTTGGGCATGTGGTTTTGGAGATGGGGGACACAGGAGGAGAAGCATGCTTGGGTGGGAAGAGATGAGGTCAGTATTGGACCTGTGGAGTTTAAAGTGCCTCTGGGGTGCCCATGGGGAGCGATGCTGCCGGCTCTCTTACAGACTTATTTATTTTTATTGTTTCTGACAGAGAGAAGGGGGAGGGCCCAGAGCAGTCTCCATAGTTGCATGTCACCAGTTTCTCTACATAGTTTCATTCCACAGGTGGGGGCGGGGCTGCGCAGAGCAGGAACCAGGCAGGGGTCTTGCCCTGGTGAGAACCAAACTGAGGGCACACCCCAGTTCAGCATATGGGTCCTCACGGGCTGGGGCCAGAACTCAATCCTCGGACCCCAGGGCTGCAAAGTGAGCGCTCAACCCTCTGAGCCATCCCGGCTTCTCCTGACTCAGGGGCAACGGAGTTAGAAGGCAGCCCCACGTCAGGGTGTGGCTCTAGTCCCCCAGGAGGGTGGCTGCAGGGAGAAAGGTAACCTGCACTGAGGTGTCACATAGAGAAAGAGGAGCCTGAGGAGGGACCAAGAAGGTGTGGCCCAGAAGGCAGGGGACAGCCAGGTGGTAGAGAGTGTCAAGGAGGAAGAGGGGACCACACTGAGCAATCCTGCCGGGCCTGGGGTGTCTGCACTGGTCTCTATTGGGGACTAATGTGGAGCATTTCAGCGGGGCCAGGAGTGGGAGGCCGGAAAGCAGAGCATTGCAGCGTCAGTGAGGGGTGAGGAGATGACGCCGCAGGGATGGCAGGGAAGGCAGTGCCTGCGAAAGGGGTCCGGGGGCTGAGGTGTGTTCACCTCTCAGGAGGAGGGGCTGCTTTGTTGAAATGGCAAGTCAGAGGTAAGGTGTCACAGAGATGCAAGTACTCCGATGTGGTGACGAAAGCCACACGTTCTCTCTGAGGTTGGAGACAGGGTTCAGAGAGTGAGGAGTGGGGCATCTTGGGGAGCAGGTCTTAGGAGGGTGGAAAGGTTTGGAGAGGCGAGGAGAAGCTGACATGTTAGAAGGCTTATGGCTGGGAACGAGGGTCTTCCGTGAGGCTGTGGGTCCCTTTGGCCGTCTGACCAGACCTGCTGGAGGTATGGGGGTGGGGTCACCCTTGGTGGGCCTAGAGGGGTAAGAGGCTGAGGACACTGGCAAGAAGAGTTTGGCATCTTGTATTATGGTGCCTATCCAACAACAAGAAGAGTGAAGCCAGGAGGTCCTGGCACTGTGACAAAGAATGGGCCTGGATGGAGGTCACAGTGACACTGCCCGAGGTCGGAGGCCTGTGTGTGTGTGTGTGTGTGTGTGTGTGTGTGTGTGTGTGTGTGTTGGGGGTGCTCCCCAGGGAGAGGCTCAGGGACCCTTTCTTTCATGGGGCTCACTGGGCATCTTCACTGTGGTACTGGACTGCCAGCTATGGGAGGCGTGGGACTGCCCACCCCCACATGGCCCACGAACTGTTTTCAGTTATGTTGCTGGAAAGTGGATCATAATCTGACATGTGAAAAACGAAGCATTTATGCTCAAATGCAAAGTGTTGTATGAAGAGGTAATGGCAGCTTTTATTTGAAGCCTTTTATGTTTGACCTGAATCAGCGGCCACCAGGTAAGCAGAGGGAGGAAGTAACAAACACATTTATAACAGAACATTGCAGGAGGGAGGTGGGTGTTGCGCTCCCACCGAAGGGTGTCCTTGAACCCTCATTGGTGGTCCTGGTGACTCCTCCCTCCAGCTGGCTTCCGTTGCCTCTCCCAAGCCTTTGCTTCCAGCCCGGCTCCAGAAGGTCCCTGGCCTTCCCATTTCAGGAGCTCGGGACAGTCGGGAAGCTCAGCGAGGTCTTCCTGGTTGCACTCTCCCCAACTCAACCGTCTGCCCAGTTTCTAGATGTGGCCTGGCCCTTCCCACTCTTCCTTTTCCCAACCCTCCCTCCCCACATCACTTCTGTCCCTCAGGTGTCAGCTCTGCTCTCACCCTCTGCGAGCTCTCCTGGATGCTCCTCCCCATGGGGTCTCCGGTAAGCACAGTCCCACTAAAGCCCAGAGCACTCGCTGCCAACTTCCAACACCCTGCCCATCTGTCTGCGAGCGCAGCGTGTGCTGATGTGTGGTCTCTCCCACTGGCCAGAGGAGGAGGCAGCCACATCTCTGTGTCCCCAGAACCGGCACTGGCCCAGCAGGGGACAGGCCCCAATAAAAGTTTCTTGGCCAAATAAGTGAGGAAGGACCAGCCCTCTGGGTAATTCTCTGCACCTCCAATTCATTCAGGATTTAGGAGATGTTCAATTTAGGTTTATTGTAGCCCAATAAAATGTTTGTGGTAGGCCTCTTAATACCCAATTGGTTATCAATATCTTTTTAAAGAGCTTAGTTATGCAAATGGAGCCACCTTTCCTGAGGTGCGTGTGATGAGGGAGACCAGGACACCCACCAGAAGGTGCCAGTGCCTTTCGGACATGGGCTCTGATGGGTTAGCCTGGGTCCCCCTGCGAGTGAGGCTTGCTTAACTTGTGTGAGGGGAATCCAAGTCCAGAGTGCTTTCACTTCCCAAGAGTTTTGCCAGGGTTCACTGGCTCTGGCACCTGGGCTGCCAATCACCTCTGTGTGTGTAGGTTTCTGTGTCTGTGGCACGTGTGGCCTAAGTGTGAACATCTTCCAGAGTGATCTTCAAAGAGCGATCCATGGACTTCCACACTCCATGGCCATGTGTGCTGCCCTTTGGAACCTTCACAGACTGGGACGCACTCTGTTCAGTCCTTTAATACTGACGGATCTTCATGGGAAAGGGGATTTGACAGAGGAAAGATGGAGAAGGAATCGAAGCCAAGCCAGATGAGCCTTCAGGATGAACATGCTGGGTGTGTGCATGCCTGTGCTCCTAGTGTGTGTGTCTGCATGTGGGGCTATGTGTGTGTGCATGTATACAAGGGCTGTCCGGAAAGTATCCCGCCATGTAATACGGAAAGTAGCAGCACTTATGGCTGGAGTTTTCTGGACAGCCCTTGTATACTATGTGTGGGTGACGTTAAATGGCCTGATTTCCTTTGTGCCTCTGTAGACAGTACTTCGAGTTCTAGACGTGTGTTAAATGATGGGAGGATTATTGGACTAAGTGGAGAGCTTCCAGAGGAGGCTGATGTAAAGCGAACACGCCCATCTAAATATCTATGTGTGGCCAGTTAACTCCCGACACGAGAGGCATGCCCATGAGAGTGGGCACCCGGGGGCCTTATGGAACGGCCACCAGTGTTGTCCATGAGTGGACCCCCCTGGCCACTGGGCCACTGTCCCTGTCTGTCAGATCCTTCAGGTCCCCTTGTCAGGTGCCCACATCAGGGGGAAAAAGGGAAGCACGCTCACAGAAATGTACTCTAGCAGCACCCCATCTGTTCCAAGGCCAAGCAAAACCAATGGGCATTCGTCTGGTCTGCGGGCTGAGGAGTTGATGGAGGAGAAGGGAGGGCCCAGGCCTTGTAGCTATAAGCCAGTGCATTCCAGCTCTGCGGGGCCCCGGCTGTGTGGTCTGGGACAGGCCCGTGAGACTCTGTCAGCCCCAGGTTCCTCCTCTGCTGAGTGGGGTAAGGAGGGTAATTGTTCCACACACGAGACAAGGTGGGTGAAAAAGTTTCCCCGGTAAACATTCAGGAAGTGTTAGCTAGTGCAGTACTAGCCCTGTGGAGGGCTAGGGTCTCTCTTTTCTTCCCTAGATGACTTAATCATGCTAATTAAGACAGAAGAGCCTGAGCTAAATTAGGCAAATCCAAGAGAAATTTAGCTCTGGGCAAAGCGATTTTGTGAATGGAGTTGTATAGCATTTGAATGTTAAGCTGTGCCAGAGACAGGTGGGCAGAGGTGGCTGGGTGGTCATCCTTGCCCAGACAGATACTGTGGCCTGGGACTTGAAAGCCTCCGACCTGGTCACGAGTGACTGGAAGCTATACTTTTGTACTTGGTCAGGGCTTTCCGGTGTCAGTGACAGAAAAGCACAATTTGGTTTTTAAGGAAGTGCCTTGACTCATGTAACTGAATGGTCCAGGGGCTGATGAGGTCAGGATTCTTAGGACCCATCTCTCTCCCCTTCCCAAACCCCCGACACACATACCCCCCCCCCCATTTTTTTTTCTCTCTCTCTCTGAATGGACCTGACTGGGCTGAGCTTGAATCCCAAGCCCGCCCTGAACCAGTCCCTGCAGCCAGGAGCAATAATGTGTTTGTCAGTACTTCTGGGCCCTGTGCTGTGCAGAGCCTCCCAGAATCCCCAGGGACTAAAGGGTGGCAGGGAGCAATTCCGCAAAAGGAATTTGGGATGTACATGCCAGAATGAGAAATAGACTTTAGGTAGGGGGAACACATGATACTGTGTCACAGGCCCTAAGTACTTACAGCCTTGCAGGCATGAATCCTCACTACTGCCCCATTTTACAGACGAGGAAGCTAAGGCACAGAACAGCTGTGAAATTATCTCCGGTCACGTGGTCAGAAGGTGCCAGGGCTGACCTTGAGCGTCCTGCAGGTGGCTCTCCTGCTGACACCCTGCTATGGGGACTGTCCCCATGAAATGCTGTTCCCCACATGTCTTCAGAGGGTGGCTGCAGATGCAGCTCCTGGGTTAACCGGCTCTGCGCTCCCCAATTCAGGCTCATTAGATCTAAGGCTTGTTCTCGCGGTACAAGGCAAGGGTGGTGTCTGGTACAAGGCAAGGGTGGTGTCTGGTACAAGGCAAGGGTGGTGTCTGGTACAAGGCAAGGGTGGTGTCCTTTTCTGCTCGTTACCCAGGAATTAGTAAGACTTGCTCGGCTGAGAGGCCCTGCCTCCCAGCAGGCGGGCCTCTGACCTCCCCACTTCTGTTCTCCACCCCTTCCCTCCCCTGCCCTCCTCAGGTACACCACTGGGACAAGTCAGAGCTCCCCACCCTGGGCCTCTGTCTTTTTCTCTCACTACCAAGAGGCCTGTAATTAAGAAACATTAGCAGGCTCAAAACAGCTTTCATACCTGAGACATCCTCTGTAATTGCTCTCCGTGCTGCTCTTCCCTGGCTATTAATGTCACTTTTATGAAGCAATGAGGAACAAAACACCTCGAGGCACTTAAAACATTTTTCAGACGAGATCTGTCTGTCTTTTAGGGATGGAAGTTTAAAATCACCTGCCTGCCTGACAGTGATAGACAAAGGCAAGGGGGTGGGTGGGGCTCAGGAGAGCCAGGGAGGCGGGGCCCTGGGGAGAGGGGAACTGGTCTATGAGGTTCAGCCACTGCCCCAGGAAGAGTGTGCTGGCCCCCAAGGCTGGTGGATCCCCGGGGGAGGGGAAGTGGCCCAGGCCAGCAGTGAGGCCACCGTTCTGCTTGGCTGCATCGTTTGTAGTTGTGTCTCACAGGGCTTTTATGTGAGACCCTTCTTGTGGGCATGGGTGTGCCTCTCATAGAGGTGAATACAAGGTTACAGATGACCAGTGTCCTTGAATAGAATATGAATTGTTACACTGGCTGCGGAGACATTGGGTATGACTGTGGATATGTATTAAAACCTTGGAGGGAGGTATCGGTGGAGGGGAAAGAGATTTCAATGATGGCAGATAGGCTTCGCTAGCTTGCTGTACTAACGAATTGTGGGAGTAACGGTGGGGCACCAGAATCTTACTGGCTGGCAGCTGTATTTTATCTTGCTATTGGACATGGCTCACAGACTCATTCGTTAGCAGAGCAGGAGATACTTTTGTCCGTAGAGTCTGTGACAGATCCCAGAGGTCACCCAGTCCCCCGTCCCACTTGGAGGCAAGCTTCCCCCTGGTTTGCCTGGGCAGACAGGTTTTTTCTAGTTCTCTAAAACCTTCTCCATGCAGGTAGTCTCTTTACCACGTCCCTTGTCCCAACCCTGGAAACCTTTCTGCAACTGGTAGGTGAGCTTGAGGACAAACTGCCTGATGACAACTCTCTCAAGTTCAAGGCAGGAGTGGCTGTGAGGGCTCCTGACACAGCGAGGCTGGAGCTTAGGTGTGTCAACAGGGCCCCGAGAGCCTGAACTCATAGCTCCCTCACTCTTGCCTTGGTGAAGGCAAGAAATACAGTACCAGGGTGAGGCGGAGGGCACAGGCCTGGAGAAGATGGACCGAATGAAGAAGGCAGGGCCCAGGTGGGCAGAAGACATTCGTGGGTGCTGAGCCTGACTGAGAAGGGGCAGCCTAGCCTCAGTGGGAATGGGGCAGCCGCCGGCTGCCGCCTTTGGCCTCACCTCCAGTGACAGCCGAAAGTATGGGAATAAGTTGGCCTGACCCGCACTGTACGTGGCTAGTCGTATATTGGAGTGAGCCCAGGGTTTGGAATCTAATGTCCTGGGAATACTTCCATTTTCTTCTAAGTCCCTTAACTTTTCTGAGCCCATTTTCTGCCTCTATCACATGACTCTTTAAAAAAAAAATTTTTTTTTTATTGTTAAATTTAATGGGGTGACATTGATTGGTAACAATTAGATAGTTTCCAGATGTACAAGTCCACATCACATCACCCATGCATCGCATTATGTGCCCACCACCCAGAATCAGCTCCCCCTCCACCACCATATATCCGGTGCCCACTTCCACCTCCCCCCACAACTCTCCCTCCCCCCTCCTCCCCCCTCTCCAGGTAACCACCAAACTATTAAGTGTGTCCATAATGCTGGTCTATCACATGACTCTTATAAGATCTTATTTCCAGAATGGTTGACAGGATGAAAGTGTGTTTACCTTCTTTGTAAATTCTAGAGCTCAGTTAACATCACTTGCCTGACTTGTACTAGGGGTGGCATTGACTCCTGTTTAAGGGACTTAACTTGCATGGGACGAGGCTGGGAACTGAATGAGATGCAAAATCCAGCATTCCAGCGTTTCTGTTAGGTTCTGACTCCGGCGTGAACACCGGCAGTGGGTGTGCCCTGCTGTTCATCACAGTTATTAATAACAGTGATAGCTACCGCTATGACTAGTCACCATTCACGAAGTGCCAACTGTGTGTCAGGCTCGTATTTCCTCACTGAATTTTTACTAGGATCCTTCCAGCCAGGTGGTGTTTCTCCCATTTTGCAGAGCAGGGGGATTATTCAAAATCACAGAATTGCTCAGGGATTTCACTGAGACTGACCTCAGGCCTGTCTGACCACAAATGTCACTCATTTTTTTTTCTTTTTATCTTTTTAAGATTTATTTTATTGTTTGAGAGAAGAGAGAGAGGGGGAAGAGAGAAAGAGAAAGGGGGAGGGCCCAGAGCAGTCTCCATAGTTGTACATCATTAGTTGTGACATAGTTTTATTCCACACAGGTGGATGTGGGGTCCTGCAGGACGGGAACCAAACTGGGGCCTCCGAATGGGAGGCGAGAACCTTTGTTACTGAGCCATCCCTGTGGTTACCAGTTGCACTGCAGTTCAGCATATGGGTTTGCAAGGGCTGGGAATCGAACCCTTACCTTATGATTGCAAGGCAAGTGCTCAACTACTGAGCTATCCAAGCATTCCTAAAGGATACTCTTGTACCTCTGTCCTGGAAGGTGTGTGTGGAAGGTTATCTCAGAGTCATGTATTGTTCAGAAACCAGAGACTAGAGAGGAGGAGAGGCGAGTTGCCCAGTTTTTACAAAGAAAAGGGTATGTTTGAAGCTATGTGCCAGTGGGTAGCACACATGTTAAGCACCCCATGCATCGTTTTTTAAAGCCAGCTCTATGGGGCAAGGTGGAGCAGTGCTTTGTGATATGTGGGGTTTGGGGGTAGAGGGTAGCAGGTCCTAGAGGAGGCTGGATGGGAAGGCTGCATGTCCAGAGCAGGTGAGACCTGGCCAGTGATCCGGAGAAGGACACGAGGGTCCCTGGGGATTGCTGGCTCCAGGCAGTGATGGAGGAGCCATTGGGTTAGCTCCCGTGTCCAGGCCTTTGCAAAAGTTCAGGAAACGGGGAAGCTGGGATGGCTCAGCACTCATATTGCAGCCCCGGGGTTCGATAACTGAGTCCCAGTCCCGGCCCATGTGGACCCATATGCTGAACGGTTCCCGCAGGGTGAGCTTCCCATGTGAGGCTCCCAGTTCACCTCCACCCCTGGGTGTGCCTTTCATGTGGGTGGCCTCCTGCCCAGTTTCCGCCCTGCGCAGCTCTGCGCCCACCTGTGTGGAATGAAACGGTTGAAAACTGATGACGTACAACTGTGGAGACTGCTCAGGGTCCTCCCCCGTCTCTCTTTCTCTCTCTGTCTCTCTCTCTCTCTGTCAAAAACAATATCATAAATCTTTTTTTAAAAAGTTCAGGAAGGGAGGACTCTTGGGAAGGGACCGACATGAAGTGGCCTCTGGGAGCTGCCTGGTGCTATCCAATGGCTTCAGTGTCACTTCTACTGAACCAGCCCATCCTCCATTGGAGGTGCTTCCTGCCCATAGAAGGTGGGTAGGGGTGGGAGGTTAGTAGTCATGGCGCATCCTTATCTCCATGTGCAATGTCCCATGCTCCACTCCTGGTTGGCATCCGGCACGTTTCCCCATATCATAAAGGACAGCCGACCTGAAAGATGTTGCAGTCAAGGTCCCCACTTACCTTGCTGGCTCAGAGCTCTGCCCTCAGACTAACTCGCTCACCGGTAAGGCTCTGCCTTTGTGTTTAGGTGCAAGGAGCTCATGGTGCAATGACAAGCTATGGGGAGGCCCGGGTGGGCCGTGTCTCAGGTGGTGGGGACTTGCTGGTGGCTGGCCACGTGTTCACGGGCACTGACCAGCATGGAAGTGCAGGACGGGCCGGGGGAGCTGGTGGTATTCGGAGCAGTGCAGGTGCAAGTCGCGGGTATGGTGGCCCCATTGTACTGTGCTGGCCTGAGCCCTTCTGCCTCACAGGGCTTATTCTGGGAGCTGGATTTTCAAAGGGACATTGGAAACCTGAAGTGTGTCTAGTCACTGATCACCCCACCATTTAAAGAATGCCTGTGGACCTGGGAACCTCAGCCCAGAGACAATCTGCAGCCAAGTCCAGCAGGTAAAGCAGTGACACCAACATTCTCCCCAGGCTTCCAGGACCCGCCTCCAGCAGCCACAGTCTAGGAAAAGTCCCTGAAGCAGGTCACACACGGTGACCACATTCCCACAGCATGGGGGGTGGGAGGTAGAGCAGATGGAGGGGAGTGTGTCCTCTTCTCAGGCCAGATTTGGTTGTCTCATGGGATGAGGAGCCCTTTTCCGCAGCCTGTGACCCAGGGTGGGGGCCCGGCTTCAGGCTGGCCTCTGCTCTGATTGCTGAGAGCCCTCCCAGCTGAAGGGAAATGCTGCCAGTGCCCCCCAGGGGCAACTGCTCCTCATCAGTGGAGCCTCGGCTTGGGCAGAGCAGCAGCAGGCAGCTGAGGGCCTTGTTCCACAAGGCCTTGTTGGGCAGCAGTGACGACCACATTCAATCGACAGCTTAAGATAATCACATGCGTGAGGCGCTGGGATAATGACGGCTGAATACCCTGCCACTGTTGCCATAGTGACCAGCCAAGCATGATTCCCTTCTTTTTTTTTTCTTTCCTGTTTTCTGGGCCTCCTTGTTCTGGGGCTGGCTGATGAATTTGGGAAACAGGGAAGAGTAAGAAAGAGGGAGGGGAGACCCAAGAGGGGCAGCCATTATGCTCTCTTTAAATACCCCAGCTGGAGGTGTTTGAAATCTCCACAGAGACTGAGAGAAACAGTGTCTTAATCCCCAGCTCCCTGTGAATTATTTAAAGGGATCTTGTCAGAAGGATGAATTTGTCACTGTTGCAGTGTCAACAGCAGCAGCAGCTGTCATAGAGGCTGAAGACCCCACTCCAGGCAGGGCCTGGTACAAAATGCTGCTGCCTGGTGGCGGTTACGAGGGCCTGGGGGCTGTGGACAAGGAGCCCTTCCTGAGGCACAAGCCCGCAGTGTCTCTCCTGGCGTGCTGCCAGAGACGTGAGTGTGAAACGTACGAGCGTGCGGAGAGATGTGCGCCATCTGGACTCTGGGGCCGTTTCGCCTCGCCTTCTACTAATGTGACGCCCGCGGCCCATGGCCCTGGGAGCTCTAAGTAGTGAGGGGCACTCAGCCTGGCCAGGAGTGGACAGAGCTGGCCAGTGTTCATATGGCACTGGATGGGCAGGCATACCCAAGGGAGGGCCCCACTGGGCCACAGCCAGTACCTCCAACTACACACACACATAGGGACACACATGCGTGCATACACACATGCATGTGTGTACACAATACACACACACATGTATGTACATAGGCACCCACTGGAGATGATGCACAGGAACAATCACACGGACAGAAGAGAATAATAGATTATACACATCATGGAAGGAGTGCCAGGACTTTTAAGGAAAAATAACTGACGTGGGCTCAGAGAGAGGCCAAGCATGTGTCTCCAGAGGGCCGCTATCATGATAATTAGTGCGCAGGGGTCTCTTACTCAGTTTTAAGTACTTTATATGCATAGCTCATGTCCTCCTCCCAAGCATATTACATGTCCTCCTCCCATGCACATCACATGTCCTCCTCCCAAGCACATCACATGCAGTCCTCCCAAGCACATCACATGCAATCCTCCCAAGCACATCACATGTCCTCCTCCCATGCACATGTCCTCCTCCCAAGCACATCACATGCAATCCTCCCAAGCACATCACATGCAATCCTCCCAAGTATCTCTTGAGGGAGATACTATTTGTGTTCCTGTGTCAGAGGAGAAAACTCGGGCTCAGAGAGGTTTAAAGACTTGTCCATGGTCACCCAGCTGGATCTGGCTGATTGCAGAGTCTGTGAACTAGACTCCTGAATTAAACCTGGGGTCACCATGACCTCTAGGGTTCAGGGTTAGGCAGAGTCATAGCAGTGCTTTTTCATCGCAGCCTTCTTACGACTTCCTTCCTGGCAATCCAGATGTACTCCACGTGTGTCCATCTCTGCCACTCCCACCTCCATAGGGTATTTCCTGCATTTTTCCACCATGTAAGTTTCTAAGAGGATTTTGTGGAGACTCTTAGAGACTGCACTGGGAAACAATGAATATGTTGACCACGTTCTAATTGTTTTCATATTCTAATTGCATCCCTCATCCCACCCCAGGGAGCAAATGAGTAAATACTAGTCAAGGAATCATTGCTTTGTGCCCGACATGTGGCGGTTCTGTTCAGGCTCTGGACTTTCAGAAGCAGTAGTCAGCTCCCTGCTCTTCGGCACACACTTTATGGGACCATGGCAATGAACGGGAAGTGGGGCATTCGTGTCCTCCCAGCCCAGCATATTTGGGAGGTAAATCAAACATACTGGGAGGTGAGCTGGTGCTCATATCTCTCAGGGGAGCCATTAGTCACTGCTTCCTTGGTTGGTTAGTTGGTTGGTCGGTTGTACTAAGTGGTCAATCCCTCCAGACTTGTAGGAATTGATGCCCCATGGACCACATTTTACATTTTAATGAGCCCTCTAGCTTGCCTGAGATCCAAGTTTTTTCAGGCTTAGTCGACTGCCTACATAGGAGCTGTGGTCTTGGGATCCAGGCTGATTGGCCGTGGTGGCCTGAGCCCAGCCTGAGCCATCTGCTGCCCTGAAGATTCTTGGGACTTTTGTGGGCTCTCTGAAGTTGTGTGCTGCCCGGGCCTCAGCGGGCTGCTTGTTCAGAGAGGCTGCCAGCTCTCATAGGGGCCTGAATGTGGGTCTGTGGGTTTCCTCTGATTGGGCCATGCCAAGGAAGTGCCGATTCCCAAGACTGCAATTTCTGCCTAAATACAGAATGGGACTGAACCCTGTGAGTCATGTCCCATTTTTGACTTTTTGTGGTCTGAGCTGGTGGCTGACAAGTGACCTAGGGATTGCCTGGCTGGGAGAGGAGAGCCCTGACTGAAGCCACCCAGAGGGAGCCCTGGAGTTCTGGGAGGAGTGGGGACAGGATGCTGGCTGTCCTGGGTTTGGAAGGAAACAGAGTTAGGCTCTTTTGTCCCTGTGTCCTGCTGACCAAAGGGCGGGATTATTTCTCTAAGATGAAGGACATGATTTCCACATCCACATGCGTCAGCTAGAGGTGGACCCTGAGCATGACGGTGATGATGCTGATGCTGATAGTAATGATAATAATAGGTACTTAGTGCATGATCATTGCTTGTGGGCACAGCATGAGATGAGGTACTCCCATGATCTTTCAGTCCTCACAACGCCCTGCAAGGTAAATAGTATTTTGCAGATGAGGAGACTGAAGCTCAGGAAGTTGTCTGTGGTCACAGAACTGTAACTAGCAGAGGTGGGGTTTGCCTGCCCCTGGCAATCTTCCTGCCTCACCCCCACCCCCGTTCCCCTTGCCCGATGTAATTTTGCAGCCAATCTGGCCTCCTGGCTTTCTTTGGTAACGTATCAGGCATGCTTTTGCTCATGAGAGTTGGTTCTTTTTGTTTCCCAAGCCTGGAATACTCCTCCCTCATGTACCTTCCAGGCAGGTGGCTCCTGCTTGTCATTGAGACGTCTGTTCAAAAGGAGATCTTCCCTAATGACCCCACTGCTGCTTGTCACTCTGTCCCCTTACCAGCTCCTCCATAGTGCTTACCACTATCAGACTTCATATTATTCATTTGTTGGCTTGCTCATCCTCGGGGTCTCTCTATTAGAAGGCCCATGGGGGCAGGGACTTTGGCTATTAGTCACTGCTGTGTCACCAACACCTAGAATACTGTTTGAGGATATAAGTAGTTGTTTAATTCTTGATTTAAAAAATGAATTAAATGAGCTACATTTGAAACAGATCAGAATAGCCCAGATCTTGTTAAGCGAATAGAGGCCAAAACACCAATTTCAAGATTTCTGTCCTCATCTTAAAGAGCAGTGTCCCCAGAAAGCAGCCTTCCTGCCCCGCCCTGTTGAACTGGCCTACTTGTGGCTGTTGTATGATGTAGCGTCATGGCAGCCATGGGGCCTTCTGGGAGGGCCAGGGTCCGCCTGGGGAGGTTGCTATTTCTTTGCTTGCTCATCTGTCTACCTGATTCATCAGATTTGGCTCCAAAAGACCTTTTGCCTATTTGTGAAACTCAGATCCACCTTGGGAGGATGGAGAATGTGGCAGGGTCTCTGAAGTTTGTTCTAGAAGGCAGTGTTGCTGGACAAGTGGCTAGAGTTTATGGCAGTGGTTTTGAAGGGGAACAACATGTTTTAAACACACACATGCATGCACACACACACACCTACACATGCACAAATACATGTGCCCACACAGTTAGCCAGACTGCAAACAGTCAATATGCAAACAATATGCACTGTGCAAATGTCGGCAGATACTCAGGGCCACTCCGGAGCCCAGCGAGCTCTGAGTTCCAATAAGCAAGTCTAACAAATCTAGATCTAGAGGAACCTCCAGGTGTCCTTCCCATCCATCAAAGTCCTGCTCTGAAAGCCTGAACAAGTCCTCTCTAATGGGTGTCATTGTTTTCTTTATTACGCTTATCTCAAGGACAGGTGGCCATTTGCATCAGTAATAGTGCCCTCTCGGAGGCTCTTAATCTTCTGCTGGTTGTGCAAGTCTGCTTTGTTTCTTCTTCCAGGGGCATGTGAACCTGGTGGCACCTACAGGAAGTCCCCAGCAAGGGACCAGGGGCTGAGGAGGCAGACAAGTGTAGAAACAGAATGGGGCCTTGCTCCTCAATTTGCCAGTAGTTATAGAGGACTCAGCATGGGGAGATGGCGAGGTCCCCAACAGGGTCCTGCCCGTGTGTGTGTGTGTGTGTGTGTGTGTGTGTGTGTGTGTGTGTGTGTGTTTGGTGGGGATAGGCAGAGACTGATTTGTGAGACTACAGCAAGACTGCAGAGAGCAAGGCTGTGAGTAGCAGGTGTTTTCAAAGTGGTGTCCAGAGGTCAGTGATGTAGCCCATCCCCTTCATGGTTGCAGCCCTGTGTGTGAGTGAGGTCACCCAGAATAAAAAGTGAGAGGAGAAGGGGGTGAGGGTGGTACCCTGAGAAACCCTGGACTTGACTGGTCCTAGAGAGAACTGAATAAAAGGGCCATTGCCTACTCCCCGTGTTGCAAAGCTAACTGCGGGGAATTATTCCACTTGTTGAAATGAACTAATAAATTAGTCAAAACATGATTCCCTGTCCTCACCAAGCTCACAGCCTGGTAGCAGAATCCAAAGTCACACACACGAAGCAATTAACGAATAGTTCAACACAGTGTATTATCAAATGCTAAATTGTGTGGAATAAGTTCAGTTATGCTTTAAGCATTCAGAAAAGATGGTCACTGAGTATAAGCTGGGAAGACGTCAGGGAGGAAATGAGACTGCGCTCAGCTCTGCCACCTGCCCCTTGACTCGGGTCCAGTTATTGAGTGTCTCTGGTCTCAGTCTGCCCATTTGTCAACAAAAGGTCTTGGTCAACATGATCTAGATTGACTTCCAGCCAGGTCTGTTATTCTCTGGTTGTCTTGGAAGAGTGGATATGGGATGAGGTAGGGTAGAAGAAAAGTATTCAGGCCAGTTAGAACATCAGTGACATCAAGGGTCAGAAATGGACACAGTCTCAGTGTCCAGAGGCAAGAGAACAGGGCCCCAGTTTGAGCTCCTGCCATCTCCTGCCTGGTCTGTGGTCATTAGTTTCTGACTAAACATGGATCAAGGCTTTAGTCGAGGCAGGAAATAATGCCCGCCCTAACACATTGCCCATGAGGATGCAAGAAAGAAACCTGGTAGGGGGAATATTGCTCTAGAACAAATGATAAATCATGGTAACAAATCGGGTGTGTTGGACATGCGGGGCATTTTTGATCTGCTATCTGTTTTTTGACGGGCATCCAGGGCCCAAGATTCTGGCCCCGTTTTTAAACCACCCTTCTTTGTGTCCGTGATAGGGAGGCTTCCTTGGCCGCGTGTGTCGACTCTAGATGCCACATTTATTCCCATTTAAGCATCCTTTGTTCATTCACAGACAAACTTGATTTAGCAAATATTTGTCACTTGGAATCTGAGGCAAAAGGGGTGAGGGGGGCATGCATCCCTGGCTTAGTGGGTGGGATGAGCAGGGGCATGAAGCTGCCTGTGCCCCAGACTTTCTGTGGATGACAGAGATCACATCAACATTGTTGGGGTGTCGAGGGGTAGGCTGAACCAGATAACAAAGTTTTTTAAAGCTATATTGAGAAATTAGTTGCGTGTCACAAAATTTACTCATTTTAAGAGTGCAAGTCAATGAGATATAGGAAGTTCACAGAGTTATATGATTATCACCATAATCTCATTTAGAACATCTCCATCAGCCCCCAAAAGATTCCTCCTGACTATCTGTAATCATTCCCCACTCCCATCTCCAGTGTCAGGGAAACGCTAATACTTTCCTAGCTACAGATTTGCGTTTTTCTGGGCATTTCATGTATAGGAATCATAGAATATGTGGTCTCTTGTGTCCGGCTTCTTTCATTCAGCATAATGTTGTAGAGATTTCTCTATGTTATTGCATGTGCCACTAGTTCATTCTTTTTTATTTCTGAAGACTATTGCATCATATGGCTACATGATGTTTTGTTTATGCATTCACTAGTCCATGGACATTAACAAAAAGATCTTTGGTGCCCTATTTAGAGTCCAGCTGAGAGCGCCAGAAATGGGGGCTGTAATCAGATTGGCACTCAGCATTAGCAATCTTACTCCACAAATAAAGATGTTCAAGGAATGTCCTGGCCCTTATTTCCTTTTAGTCAATCTAGTTCAAACTCTGAGACTCCCATCCTACTGATCGGTGAGAATTGTTTATTTTTTATTTTTTTATTGTTTTTGACAGAGAGAGAGAGAGAGAGAGAGAGAGAGAGAGAGAGAGAGAAACAGAGAGAGAACTGAACTGGGGGCACTCCCCAGTTCAGCACATGGGTCTGCACAGGCCGGGGCCAGGATTCAATCCTGGGTCCCCGGCACTGCAAAGTGAGTGCTTAACCCACTAAGCCATCCCGGCTTCCCCAAGATTTCTTTTATTGTTTTTGACAGAGAGAGAAAGGATGAGGGCCCAGAGCAGTCTCCATGGTTGTATAGCATTAGTTGTGACATAGTTTCATTCCACTCAGGTGGGCGGGGTGGGGGTGGGGGTGGGGATGGGGGACACAGAGTGGGAACCCGGCCGGGGCCCTCATGCATGAGAGGCATACCCCCTCGAGCTGGGGGCTGAACCGGGGGGCCTCCCACTTAGGAAGCTGGCCCTAGCAAGAACCAAACTGGGGGCCACATGTAGTTCAGCATATGGGACTACATGGCCCAGGGCCGGGATTTGATCCTCGGACTCTGGGGCTGCAAGACGAGTGCGTTAACCTGCTGAGCCATTCCGGCATTCCTGATTGGTAAGAATTTTAATCTCAGCTAATGGTTCTTTTTTCCACCATGACTGTGCAAGGCCCCCAGAGACCCCACTCAGAGCAAACGCTGAGAAGGCTACTACACTGTTCATAGCCTGCAATCCTGTGAGGCCCAGCCACCTCCAAGAACTCTGGGCACACACAGAGGACGTGATGGTGGCTACAGGTCATAACTCTGTCCTCCACATTCTTCCCTTGACATTTTATCCTTTTAATTTTCTGCCCATAGTCGTGGTGGTTTGTTGTGGTTTGTAGGAGAGGAGATAATTACAGAAAAGAACACAGAGGCAATGTGTCAAATGCCTAGAAGTAGAGGTCGAGAAGCTGCCCCTGAATAGGGACCTTCGGGACATTGGCTTTGGGGTGGGCACTAGGGTGCAATGCAGAGACTGGCGTTAGCGCGGGCCTTGGGTAAAAGTGGCTGGGCCCTGAACGGGCACTTGAGCACCTGCGGGGTCATAGACCAACAGTGGTAACCCTTCCATTTTTTAAGTGTCCAGAAGTGGTGCCTGGAGACACAGGGAAGGCAAGACTGATGCATGGAAGTGTTCAAGGAGCACATGGCCCTTTGGGGCTGGGCAAACCAGTTCCTCTCGGCCCCCTTCCTACACACTTGGCTCAGTGCGATCCCAGAGATTCTGCCCCCAAATATCTTTCAATCTCCCCCAGTGTGATCGAACCGCCATCATCTTCTGCCTGGACTACGACAGTGAGATCCAATTATCCTTGCCGTAGACTCAAGCTGCCCTCCAGGCCACTGTGTGCTTCAAAGAAATCTATGACAAACTCAACTCCAGGAAGCTGAGTTTTCCCTCCCCCAAACTCACCTGCTACCCTCAAGATGGAACTCAGAGTTTCTGCCATGACCTCCCCTCCCCTTCGCCTCGTTCCTGCCACCTCTGGCTTTTTGGTCTCTTCCGTCACACAGGTTTCCTTCCTCTGTGGCACCAGGCCACTCGTCCCCACCCAGAACCTTTGCACTTTCTGTGCCCAGGCCCAGCTGCTCTGCCCGCCACTGTCCCCAGTGGAGACACACTTCTCCTGGCTGACTTCTATCCACCCCTTCCCTGTCAGCTTGGGGGGCCGGCCCTGACATTCTTGGTATCTCAGATACACCCCATCTCTTGGCACCCTGTAATGTTCCCTCACAGCAGCCAGCACAGTTGTAACTATTTAGTAATTTTAATGACTATTTGCCTAATTTCTGTTTCTCTCATTAGATTATAAACTTCATGTTGCTGCATCCCAGTGACTAATGGAATGCCTGGCATAATATTGGCATTCAGTAAATGTTATTTCCGTTGGCATTTGAATAAGGTATAAATATTAAGCAATGAGACGGATTCCAAGTATCCTAAACAAGTAACAGTATTTGTCCCTTCCTGCTGGGCATGTCATTTCACTGACACCTTAATTCAGTGAACTCTTATCTTCCTTGAGGGCCCTCAGGCCTTGTGGCCACCTGCTGGAAGAGCATTTACACCCCTCCAGCCCACAGATCACTTACTTTTCCATCTCCTGGTAGCACCTCCTAGCAGGTGAAGAATGAACTCGGGAGAGAAATGAATGTGAGACCGTGTGATGGCCTTTTTCCAAACAATGGGGAGTTCTTCCTTTCTCTCTTTCCCTGTGAATATACATCATATCCCCCTAATTTATTCTGATCACTCCCTTAGGAGCTGTCATGGCATCAATTAGATTGGTAGAATTTTATAACTCCCGGCCACCCAGTATGGTTCCTCATTTTACAGATGAGAAAACTGAGGCCCAGAAAGGTTAATGTTTGAAACAATTACCTCTGTTGGGTCTTATAATACCAATCAGTATCATTTTCTAAGATAAATGTTCTCAATATCCCAGCTCCACAAGAGTGCAAATCCTCATTCTGTCTACTTCAAGACCTACTGGTGGTGACGGGCTCAGCGCAAAGGTGAGCCCTGAAAGGTGCGCTTCTCACATAGCAGAGCTGCATTAGTCTTGGGTGGGTCCAGGACTCCGGCTAGGGTCAGGCCCACAGCCTAAAGGAGGCCACAGGCTTCACCTGTGCCTTGACCTCCCTCCCCCATTTCTGCTGAGACTTTATACGGCATAACTGAAATAATGGATCATGGGACCTGCTGTGTTTAAGCAATTACAGAACAGCAAAATAAACCCGTCCTTCCCTCAAAAGGCAGGCAGGGCCAACTGGGAAAATGTTATTTCAAAAGCATCATGGAAAGGGAGGGAGGTCTGAGAATTGGAACAGAAACAACTGCCAGCTACTTCTTGTTAATAGATTTGCTTTCTGTTTTCCCCCAAAACAAGGCAACCAGAACACAAGTATAACCAACCCATTTAAATAAAACATAACACAATCTTAAAGAAGTAATAAAAAAGTGGTTTCTCAACATCTAGAGTCAGTAAGTCCAGGTGAAGTTTGGCAGCGTGTAGGATCCGGATGGAGCTCACCAAAGACTCCAGGGTGGGGAGGGGACTGGACCCCTGGGAGTGGTGGGAGGGGCTGGGGAAGAAGGGCCCTGGATAGACTGAAGCCCACGTGCCTCAGTGGTGGTGGCCCAGGCAGCTGGAGTGGCTGCAAGGTCACCTTACAGGTCTGGGTGTGCACGGCCATCTGGCCACGTGCCCAGCCTGTTCTATTCCCTCCACACCAGGCCGTGTCTTCAGATAACTGGTGCATGTTTGAAAGCCTTGCTTTTGCCCTCCTCCTCCTACAGGGGATGATTCTGTGTAAGAAGCTACCATGGTATATTTCCCTTGCGCACACAGCTGGGTTTTAGCTCTTTTAACAAAGAATCCTACACGAGGTCCGGCAGAAGTAATGCTCTTTATTAAATAGTGTAGTGGGCTTGTGTGTGATATTATTATGTTACAGAATGACTTGCTTATGCTTTTGTAATAAAAGATTTGGTATAGATTACCAGCTCATAAAAAGGAGGCCTCACTTCGACCCGGACCCTGTATTTCAGCTCCACACTGTGAATAAGAAGGAAATAGCATAATATTTAAAGAAATAGGTACTGTTTGGTTTCTTTTATCCCTGCTGCTAAATTGCAAAGGATCTTTATCCATTTTCGCTTTTCACTTTAGGAAGAGGAATTTCTTCTGTCCTTTGTTTACTTCTTTAGCGAACATACGGAAAGTTCCTGGGAATACTCCCAGCTTGAGATGGGGGTCCTGAGGTCCCCACCCCACCCCCACCAGTGTGAGCAGATGCTTTCCCTCCCAGAATAGGAAGAAAGAAGGACCCACTGACGCTTCTTTAGCCCTTGGCCCAGAGTGGCTCAGTTAAGGAAGCCATGCCTTCATGGGTCCCCTACCCACTGCCTTATTGCCTGTTACTGAAATAAGTTATTTGGAGAATTCTTGTGGCCATTCAAAGTGCTTCATTCTATCTCCTCTCCTCTGCATCTTGTCTTATAGCCACGTGACCATGGATGAATTGCATGATATCTTTTATTTTTTTTGTCTGTAAATTGAGGATAATAGTATCTACTTCTGTTGGGAAGTGTTGAGAAGATTGAGAGACATTACTTAATAAATTCATTGTTCCTCCTCTTCTTTCAATCTACAGGGCTGCCAAAAATGAGAGCTCTTTTTTTTTTTTTTTCCCCAACATGAAGCCTGATCATCTCTCCCCTGTCAAGAAGCTTTTCTTACTCCTTAAGTGTTATTAATACCTTCCAACATTCTCTTCCATCACGTCTGCGCTTGAAATTGCACAAAATGAAACTTAATTTTCTCCATTAAGGATCTCTCCTAGCAGCCCCTACTTACCAGTTTTATAGACGAGTTCTTTCAAAGAGTTGATCTCATAAAAAGTGGTTTATGTGAATCTAAGTTTGTTGAGAAATTCTGAAAAGCTGTTTATTCCTATGCTTTTCAGAGAGATAAAGGAATTTCACCGCATAAATGAGGTTGAGTAATGAGGACTTCTAAGGTGGGGGTGTCATGCAATTGGACTTCTAATCCATAGATTGGCTGTTGAGAGTAGAGGCTGTGGCATTGAGGAAGACAGTTCCTGCCGCCACGTGGGGCTAAAAGCTGCAGGATGTGCCCATGGTTGTAGTGAGCCATAGTCACAGCATGAGAGTTGTGGGTTAGATGAAGAAAGGCATTCTGGAGTGAAGTCTAATATATTTTGGGATGGGCTACAGAGAAGTATTCTGAGGTCTGAGTGTAAGAGGGCTATAAACGCAGGTTATATATTGATTTCTCAAGTCCGACAGGTGGACTGGTGAGCTCTTAAGGCCCCTGCAGCGTCCGGCTTCTCCTCTGCTTTGCCTCTTTGTCTTCTCACTGTCTATTTTGTGTTTTTGCATGTGTGTGCCTGTGGCCTCCTTGGTCCAGTGGGAAGAAGTCAGTGGCTATGATGAAAACCTGAACACCATCCGTACCTACCAGGTGTGCAACGTCTTCGAGCCCAATCAGAACAACTGGCTGCTCACTACCTTCATCAACCGACGGGGGGCCCATCGCATCTACACGGAGATGCGCTTCACTGTGAGAGACTGCAGCAGCCTCCCCAACGTTCCAGGCTCTTGCAAGGAGACCTTCAACTTGTACTACTATGAGACTGACTCCGTCATTGCCACCAAGAAGTCGGCCTTCTGGTCTGAGGCCCCCTACCTCAAAGTAGACACCATTGCTGCAGATGAGAGCTTCTCCCAGGTGGATTTCGGGGGAAGGTTGATGAAAGTTAACACAGAAGTCAGGAGCTTTGGACCTCTTACTCGGAATGGTTTTTACCTCGCTTTCCAGGATTATGGAGCCTGTATGTCTCTTCTTTCTGTTCGTGTCTTCTTCAAAAAGTGTCCCAGCATTGTGCAAAATTTTGCGGTGTTCCCAGAGACCATGACAGGGGCGGAGAGCACGTCTCTGGTGATCGCTCGGGGCACGTGCATCCCCAATGCAGAGGAAGTGGACGTACCCATCAAACTCTACTGCAATGGGGACGGGGAGTGGATGGTACCCATTGGGCGCTGCACCTGTAAGCCTGGCTATGAGGCTGAGAACAGCGTGGCCTGCAAGGGTAAGCCGTAGGGCCTCTTGAGGCCTCTGCCTCCTGCCCTCCTGGGGCAGGGCTGACTCTGAAAGTTTTCCCTGCCTCCAGCTCTTTATATCGGAACTGAAGAGCCTAGTAGCTTTTCTATTATAAAAGTCTTATATTATAAAGCCCAATACTAGGCCTGATGATTTTACAATGTATGCAATCAAAGTGTTCATACTCGTGGTGGGGGAAAAAGATGGGGAGAATTCCAAATGATGGGCAATAACTTAACAACTCAGTTATATTTAGTTTGGGGACATTCACATTCTCTCTCTCTTTCTTACACACACACACACACACGTGCGCGCACACACACACACACACACACCTATATTCTGTTCTGTATGGCTCCACATTGAGGCATGAAGAATTTGGGTTGTCATGGACAATTCACTCAAGGGAACTAAGAAGTGACTGAATTTGAAAAATATTTTAGTTCATTTCAGTCCAGCTCCCACAGCACTCAACTTGGTACTGAACCCGTGTAGCTCATTAACCCAAAGCCCTCTGGCTTGGCTGTCTTCCTCCAGGGCCTTACTGCCAGGCCCTGGGGCAGGGAGGCAGCTGATGTTGGTGTGTCCTGGAGGAAGATGAAGCTTTTGGAATGGGGGCAGATGGTATCATGAATTGTATTACTTTGGCTTCTGAATGGTACACATTTTGCACTTTGGGAGTTAGGATACTGTGTGTTCACATTGTCTCTCCTCAGTCCCAAGCAGCACATGTCCGATATGTGGCAATCAAAATGATGACTTGGCTTCAAATCAGTCTTCTCTGAAAGTGAATAGAAAGGTCTAGAAGGTGCACAGCTCATCTGTTGCCTAAGTGCATGGGAGATGAACATGGGGGAATGCAGAGTTGAGGAACAGAAGAATGTTTTCCTTTATTAAATTTTGTTGGAGGCCTTCAAAGTTTCAGATTCTTTCAAGAGTGCGACTTTCCCAATGGACCTCAGAAATGACCACCTTGACCCTCACCCATCACTTGGGTGGCCCCATGCTTTGGGGACAACTTGGAGGTGGGAGGCTGTGTTAGCATCTTTTTCATGGTGAGCCTCATGCCAGCTGTCCTCCCTTGTCCCTACCCTGCCTGAGCACCAGACCGTCCCTTGTGTGTCTCCTTCCCCACTCACCTTACTCCCCAGACACCTGAAGGCAAAGCGCCAGGCTCAGATGGGATTACTAATGCCCATCAGCTCTGCTACCCTTTGCACTCATCTGATTGCCTACATATGGGCCCTCACACAGCCTTTCTGGGGCTTGCTGAGAGCGAGACCTGTGCTTTTGTGCCTTGATTGGATTTCTTGGTTATGGGACCCATGATGGATGGTGTGGAAACAGAGGGGAGAGAATGCCAGATCAAGTGATGAATCAACACAGACAGTTTTAAAAACCAGTCTGGCCTGGTCTCATAGTGCTCTTTGTCCCATTGTTTGGAGGAGGAGCAGGAGGTGCCCTCTTTGGCATTTATCAGGGTCTGAGTAGGGACCCAGGCACCAGGCTGAGTTCTTAAAGGGGCAGGTGCAGCAGCTGCCAGGCACACTTGCCACAGTGTGGGTGATTTCTCTAGGCTTCAAAGGGCTGCCACACCATACTTGCGGGCCAGGGCGTCTCGTTCTTCTCATTATTTCCTGAGCGTAATGGCAGGGACCTGAGCAAGCATTGATTGGTTCTCATTTAATTGGGACTCTGGGAACAGGCTCATTTCTTTGGGCTAATTGGAACTTTTCTCTTTTGGGGGGTTCTGCTGTCCATGCTGTTTGTCAGTCAGCTCTTGTGGTTGTCCCGGGAGGACCTGTGGGGACAAATATTTAAACCTCAGTGTTTTTTCCCATTCTCCCTCCCTAACCCCAACACCCTCTGGACGTTTAGGGGACATTCCTAATCTAAAGCTACTGTGAACCTGACTTGACTTTCTAAACGGCTTTTTGTAAACTCATTTGAGTGTGGAGAAAACAGGGAGTCTAAGGCCCCATCCCTTTGCTATTTTAGAGGTACAAGCAACCACATTTTGGTGACCTTTCTGAGCGTGGAGAGTGGCAATCAGGTGACTTCATGGGTCCTGCTGCCTAGCAGCCTGGCTGACGTCAGTGCCCTAGAAGGACAGAGAAGCCCCCTTTCCCCTGTCTCAAGAACTCTGAGTCGCATCTTCCAAATTCTTTTTTGCCCTTGGTTTTGCTGGTAACCTGGTCTTGATGGCTGAGCCAGACCCCCTTCCTGAGGCTCACAGCAGGCTTTCCAGGAGGTAGGGCCTGTGGGTAGAGATGGTGATTTTGAGAGAGCTCTGCACCTTTGGTTTGGGTGGGCAGTGCCTGTGGAAGGATTTGTGACTGGTCCCACGGCTTGTCTTCATGGGAAGCTACCCATGCGTTCTGGATATTCCAGCTGTGCTTTCAGGCAGGTACCATGGCTGTTTACAGCCATTCTGGGCTGGTCTAGCCAAGCCTCATGAGGGCAGGAGCAGGAACCTGTGGATGCCAGAGACTGTAGTGAGAAACGGCAAGCCCCCATCAGCCGCCCTGGAGAACAAAAGAAGGCGAGTTAACTCTCTGCCAACACAGCCTTGAGGACTAGCCCTGGAGGCAGGCTGGTGACCCCTGCGTGATCCTGTGATTCACAGTTATGTCAATCTGAGAAATTTTCTTCTCTGGGTATTTGAATCTGGACCTTGGCATGGGTTGAATCTACAGGGTGGTGGCAAAAATATCCTGTCTATTATTTTTCTGGCACAACAGACTTTCGTGATGGGCAAGAACCTTATTCTCCTGACTTTCACTTTGCATCTGCTAAACCCTCTCCTGTCAAAGTCACGTGACCAGTTGCTTGGTTGTGCAGAAGCACCTGGAGACCAATTAAGCAGCCCGGCCAGCCCAGAGTGGTCCTGGCCTAGAGCTATTGCTGTGGTGAGGAGGGCGGATGGGAAGAGGATCGGGGGGTAAACAGAGGAAGCTGTGGGGAGAGCTTGCACATGAGGATGTGGGGCATGCGTCTCACCCATTTTCTTGAGGGCTCCATAGACCAAAGCCTGTTTGTGACGCATCCTTTCTGCACACACAGCTTCTTCCATCAGGGGAGCACAGACCCTGTCAGTGACTTTGACCACATCATGTGTGTGTCTATGAAATTGTTAATTACCAGGAAACTGGCCCATCTGCCCCACTTCAAGTTTCCAGTTTCCTGGTACAGTGAATTAATGAGAAATCAAGGGCTTTGTCTGTCCCCACCCGCGCGCCTTTCCTCTTCAGGTTGATAGCTAAGACGAGTCCCTGTGCAGGTCCCAGCCGCCCCACTGTCCCTGGGCCAGGAGGCCGCGAGTCGGTGCTCAGCGAGCTCTTTCTGTGCAGTGGAGCCTAAGATACTGCATCAGCTGAAGTTGGTCCTGGGGAAGGATGGCGAGGCTGAGAATGACAGTTGCTAGGGGAAACCTGGCCTGGGCAGGCCCCTGACCTGTCCGTTAGAGACTTGGGGGCTGCTGTATCCTGTATGGGTGTCCAAAGAGAGGCCCCAGCCAGGTCCTAGCTGAAGCAGTGTGCCCATGGGGCTTCAATCCGCTTCTGCCCCTCAGGGCTCCCTGAGGGCATGGCATTCCCTCCCAGGCACAGTTTGTGCAGCTTCCAGAGCTTCCTCATTGGCCTTCCTCTCCAGCGCTGTTAGGAGTCAGGAAACGACAATGCTGTACGTTTACCTACTCATACCTGCCCAGGTTCAGCTCCGTGACTTTCAAGCAGGGGCCAGTGAAATCAGCACGTAGGTGTATTCCACTGTTTCTCGACAGGTCAGTGGCTCAGTTCACGCATGTGTGAAAGGCATGGCTCATGCGGACCTGCCCTTAGGCCGACTGTCTAGGCAGTCAGTCTTTGCAAGTTGAAGGTCTGAGTAGGGAAAGAAGACCCCCAAGCCTGAGATAAAATGATGGTCTGCTGAAGCAGTAATTGTTGATCCCAGGGTGGGCATGGGAACCCACAGGAGAGCTTTTATAAAGTGACATCCCAGGTGCCCCCTCTGAGACTGTATTGAGTTGGTCTTTAGGGCCCAGGCCTAGAACCCTGGGCATAAGCTCCAGACCAGGACAACCCGTAGAGCTGGAGGCAAGAAGAAATGGGCCCAGGGCTCACCCTTGAATGCCTCCTTGGGCTTGTGGGGTTTGTAGAAAGGGTAGAGCTGAGAACCTGAGGGGACACAGAAGCGTCAAGGAGCAGGGACTGCAGGAACAGGCTGGAGGCTGGGTGGACTGAGCATGAGGCCAATAGGGAGGAGAGGCCTAGAGATCAGGCACTGGGGACTGTGGGAAGGCTATGCAGGGCCATGATGAGGCTAGTTGGCATAGACTGGCACCTCAGCTGCTAGGAAGCCTGAGAAGGCCTCTAGGCAGAGGAGACAGGGACAGAAAGTAGAGGCAGACTATTAGGGGTTACAGAAAAGAGCGCCTTCCCAGTAGTGGTCCAGCCGCAGCTGTTGACCCAGGCAGTCCTCTGAATACTGCAGTGCCACCACTGTACTCAAGGGCCCATCAAACCTGCAGGGTCCCCTTGCTCTGCTCAGGGCCTGCCAGTCAGGGTTGGGGCTGAGCATCCAGCTTTTGTAACCTATGTGGCTTTTCGAGGAGGCTCTTCAGTCAGCTAAGACCAACCCAACTCTGGATGTTGACAGGGCTTTGACAGCTCCTGAAGACGAACAGAGCGGTTCTTGGTTCGTCTGTCGCCCCACACATTTGTCAGTGCCCTGAGTTGGGGCCTAAAGGCTCCCGATCACTGCTCACGGCCACTTGCCTTGTGCCACTCTCTCAGGGTGCTCATCTGACCAGATGCCCCCCTGCCTTCTACTCAGAGGTCTCCTCTTGTTCCCTGGCTGCTTCACTCCTCTCCTCTCAGCAAATGGGGACTTTTCTCCTTGGTAATTTTCCACCTACATGTAAATTCTTTCATGCCTGGAAACCCAAGGGACATTTTGAACCTTTCTACAGTTTTCATGCCTTTGTCAACTTGAACAGCTGAGATGAGCCAATTTATAAGCCTGGGGGAGTAGAGACGAAAAATCTGCAGGATTCAAAGGTGGAGATAAATGTGTCTAATTTAGCTCCTCTTGGAAAAAGAAGTTTCGGGAGCCTATTTTGATCTCCCTTAGGGTTAATGTCCCCACTCTGGTCTCCACCTGTCTCCTCATCCTAGAGCCTGAAAGAGAAGGTGGGGGCCAGAGGGAGTGTGTGTGTATGTGTGTGTGTGTGGCCACTGCAGTGGCAGCTGCCTTCATGGGCACCGAGGGACCCTTTCTGTTCTTTTCTGCCCATCAGCAGTTGGCTGGTGAGTGAGAGGAAGGCCACAGTTTAGGCAGCCTCCTCGCAAGCCCCAGGGACAGCAGCTCACTCAGGGCCTGGGGATGCCAAGGTCATTAACACCGCAGCCCTGTAGGATGAACTTCATAATAGGATTTCCCAACAGGCTACTTCATTTAGAAACCTCTCAGGCCTCCTCTGATCCCCGTGATGGCCCTGCCCAGCGTTCCCCAGAGAGGAATCCAATGTAATTGGCTGGATGTAATGGGCTGTGACACCAGCATGAGCAACAGCAAACAGAGCTAGAAGGATGCCCCTCTGCCACACTGACTTCAGCATACCAGGCGTGGCGACTTGGTCCCGGGCTCTAGTTGTGACAGAGGATGGTAAGGAGACAGGGGGTGGGAGCTCTGGGTTCCAGATCCCCTGTGCTTGGCCCTGCCCCTCTGCCACTGGAGGACAGGGTAGATGCACCCAAATCCCACTGGCATTGACCAAACAATCTTGATTCTCCCAGGCCAGTGCCAGAATTACTGGCAATGATTGACAATGTTTTGTGTAGGAGAGCTGCCCTGGGTGGAAGTTAATGACTTCATAAATATGCGTTATTAAAGATGATCACAGAGAAGCCATATGGTCATTACGGAGGTGCTGTGGGTAGTAAAAGCGCCACCAGGCTAGCAGTCCAGCTGGGGCCCTGGGGCCACCACTTATTGTGCCATCATTGGCCCATGAAGGACTATCGAGTCTGAAACTGCCCAAGCTGGGGGGTTGGGGACAGAGCGGGTGGGAGGCTGAGACCACCTATTCTGATCGCCTCATTATCCATAGAAAGAGGGCAGTTTAGTTCTCTACATTATCCATGTAGAGAGCCCCAGCTAGTTAACGTCATAGCTGGGATCAGAACCTCGGTCTGGGGAGGCCACCATCTGCCTCTGCTTCTGAGACTGAGTGTTGTTGAACTTAACCATCCTTGAAAGCATAACAAGTGTTTTCAAGAATATCAAACTTCTGTCAGCTGTTCTCTCATGAATACTCTCTTGTATCTGGTGCTGTCCCTTGTTTTCCTTGGGTTCCGGGTGCTCCCGGGAGCCCTGGCCTGTGGCTGTACATTTCCGCGGTCAGCACAGTGCTGGCTGGACAGCAGCAGCCTGATATAACCTCTCTGGGAGGAGTATTAGCTCCCCAGGTGCTCTGATGCGCTGACCTGCCTGGGAGCCATGCAGGGGATGCCCAGCGTCTTGGAGGGCCAGCCCCGGCTCCCTGGGAAGGAGGAGGCCTCACTAAGGCTTTGTGCTTACAGAAGAGGACAGAGGGAAGGTGGCACGGCTGTAGGCGAGGGGTCTGGTGTGGCTTTCTAATCTGCTGTCTGCATCACACACAAGCAGGGGCCACCCCAGGTGAAGGCCCACTTCAGGCAGGACTGGTCAGATTGACCCCCTTCGATTTTTTGTCCCCACGCTCTCTGGAGCTGGATCGTCCCTTTCTAAAGAACTTGAGCACAAACATCCGCACAAACCTTGCCTAGAGTTTGAAGGATGGAGAGGAATAATCATATTGAATCTGAGCCTGCCTGGATTGGGGTCCTTTGGTTCTGGGCCCTGGGGAGCTCTGAGGGTCTTGAGTTCTGGTTCCACCACTTGTGGCCATTGACACTGTGTGGTCAGTGCCCAGTGCTCCTGGGCTTCAGTTCTCCCTCAAGCCAACAGGGTGAAAAAGACCGAGAAGAGTCTGCCCAGGTCTTTTTCAGATGCGGAAGGTATGCCTCCCAGACTCGGGCAAACCACCAGCAGTAAACCTCACTTTGCCATCAGAGCATGGCGAGAGGGGCAGTCTTGGTCTTCCCCTGTGGGGAAGGTCTCTGCCTGTAGATGTCCTATCTGCACGCTCCTTGCTGGCTTAGCTAAGAGCTTGAGTACCAGTTACCTGGGATGGCAGCTGAGCCCTCGACTTTCGTTTGAGGGCCAGTTAGTCAGGTCAGCAGGCTAATCCTGGGAGGTGTGGCTTAGTACACAGAAGCGTGTCTGGGCCTGCTCTGGGCCGCAGCGGCTATCCCATACACCGGGAAGCATCCTGTCTTCCTGTGTGCCCACCCAGCCTGCTGCAAGATGCATCTGCAGGTGTGCTGGACTCATCCTTCAGTGTGCGTGTATATGTATATGTGTGCACGCATGCACATGTGTGTGAGCATGTGTGCATGTGCACTCTCGTGGCCAGGGAGACCAGGCTCCAGAGAGGCCGGTGGGGTGAAGGAGCTCTGTAGGGAGCCTCAGGCAGCTTCTTGGAACCACAGGACAGAAACTCAGAGCCAGGGAGGGTGCCAATGAGGGTTTTCATTGAGGGTAGGACCCAGTTCAGAAGATGGGCTGGACAAGGACACCAGCCCTTCGGTTTCTGGCTTGTCCCTGGCCTCCGTCTAGACTAGGCCCCCACCCCTATGGGCACACATTTCGAGTGGGGGCAGGAGTTACCTGGTCTTGGGGCATGACCTTGGGTCATGTCCTTGGAGGCCTCAGTTGTTCCGGCCTCCAGTTCCCCAGTCAAGTTGGATTCCATTCTGAGTTCATGTGGGGTGAATGGTCCCTGTGCTCACTCTTTCTTTGGGTATTTAGTGATTCTTTTTAATGGGGGCTCCGCGATGCCAGGCCCTTTAGACTTGTGTACTCAGATTGATCCCTTACTTCTAAGAATTTGCTACATTTGTAGCTCTTAGAAAGTGCTTGCAATGTGCAGAGGACAAGGGGGCCACGGTGGCTCTGCTGCCCTGGAGAACCCAATGGAGGATGGCCCTTCCCAGCTAGACAAGACCTCTGAGGACCGTGTGTGCATCCTCCCAGGTGACTCTTACTTTGCTTTCCCACAGTGGTCCCCCAGCTTGCTTTCCCCTCACACATCCTGAGGCAGACTGGGTCATCTCTGCATCCTTCCTCCTAGTATAGAAATGAATCAGGGCCCACTGCTCCAGTCCCAGTGCTGGAACTTCTATGCAAACCTCCCTTCGCCCAAGTTACCTTTTGTTGTTGCTGGTATTTTTAAAATGTTTTCAGCAGCTAATACATATGAAAAGTAAGTTTCCCTCCGACTCACCAGGGTTCCTCACTGTTCCAGTTCCTGATAATCCCTTGCAGAGGGTGTTCATGCATTTGCATACCCAGAATATAAACAGGTCCTTCGCCCACCTGCATAGGGCCATACTGTGCAAGGTATTTACCAAGTTCCTCTACCCGCTTTCTTACTTAGTGATTAAGGTTCACAGTAGTATGATTTCATTGCATAGAAATCCGCTTTTTTCTTTTCTGATGATTGTGTAGTATTTCAGTGGATGGATATACCTCTATGTAATTGGTCCTCTGTTTGTACCTATTTAGGTTGCTTCCTGTTTTTTGTTGTTTCTAAACAAGGGTTCAACAAACATCCTTGTGTATTCCTCTTTACACATACGTGTGAGCATATCTGTGAGACAAATTCATGAATTAATTTATTCAATGAATATTGAAGACTTCTATGTGTCAAGCACTGTTCTAGGAACTGAGAATGAATAAATTCTTAGAAGTAAATTTGCTGAATCAAGAGTATATATTTAACTTTAATAAATATTCCCAAATAGTCCTCCAAAAATAAATAACTAAGTAAAAAGAAGGCATGTCTACCAATTTTTGCTCCCACCAACCATGTGAGAGAATTCTATTCCCTCTACTTTTGCCAACACATAAAATACCAATGATTTTTTATCTTGGCCAATCAGATAGATGAAAATCGGCCTCCCACTGTGGTTTCAGTTTGCGTTTGTGTTGCTCTGAGGCCACGGAACATGGCAAAGTTCCATGAGTTGCCATACTCAGGAGCAGGCTCAAGCTTTCCTACACAGTGCATTGTTCAGTTCGATCAGGTGAGTTTACGTGTTGCAGTTTAGACTTTGCTCATTCCGTGACGCGGTCCACCTTTCACTTGCCTCTGTTCCATTCCTTCCTGTCCTGTGTCCCACCCTTTATGAGTTGTTTGCTCAGCTCTAGCATCAGGGGGGTTGGGTACAGGCCGTGCACCTATTTCAGCGTTTTACAGACAGTGGTCAGTGAGAGGTCTGCAGATGGGATTGGACAGAGAGGTGGTGTTGCTGAACGGCCGGACCCCTCTCAGGTCCAGTCTCAGGAAAGCTGGCTCAGCTTGGTCTGCTTGGAAACACACCTTGCTTCCCCATCCTCCTTTCTCTGCCCTGGCGCCTGTTCTGGGCTCCCTGCTCACCCGATTGCTGCCTTGCTCTGCCCCCTGCATCTCTCAGTGCTCACCCTGCAGCTCAGTCCCTGCACCCCACATCACTTTCTTTAACTTATTAGTGCACGTGCCCATATCTGACACGAGCGCTCCTTCCTGGCAATTTTCCATGCACTCGAATCTAACACAGATAGCCAGTATATTTACTGGACCAAAGGGATTGTGAAGAAACCAGAAGAAAGAAGGTACTGGACAGCAGCAGAAGTGCTTGAAATGCCCATCTGTTATGAAAAAAAGTTTGATTATGTTTTGGCCAAAATAAATCTGTGCATGAATTAACTCTCCCACCTTACCTGTCAGGTCTCAGGCCTCAGCTCACCCTCGTTACTCATTCTCAGACACTCCTTTCTGTCCCCAGGCCTCCACCCCCCTCTGCATTTCTTCTGCACCAACCCACCCTCACCAGACCTGCTGCCCCTTCCCCGCATCCCTACGCCAGTGTCAGCCCCATCCCTGGGCAGATGTCTGTGTCCCAGGCTGAAACAGACAACGTCCCCCAGCCCTACTGAAGCCCCAGGCCCTGCCTCTGCCAGTGAGCTTTGTCTCAGCCCTCCTCACTGCCAGCTGCCTCCATCTCTTTTTGTTTTCTATCTTCCAACTCTGCGGCAATTCTTCCTCTCTGGGGCCATGGCCTTCCTACCTCTCTTGTTTGCCTCTGTTTCCCTCTCTTGTCCTCTCCCTTCCCTCCACGCCCTTTCCTTCTTTCCTCCCTCCCTCTCTTCCACACTACTTTTCCATTAAAGTAAATGTATTCAGGTTAAAAAATAAAACAACTTAAAGAAACATAATCAATTAAAAACCTGGCATATATTATAGATATAGAAAAAAAAAAGCAATAAAGATAATATGCAAGTGACTGATGTATATAAAGAATGCTGACTTGCCCTGTTTACTTGGACTGAGAAGGCAGCTGATACTCTTCAAGGAAGCCCCACTTGATGACATCATTGTCATCATGGTGGTGGTTGTAGTTTGGGTATGGAGCAAACTTTCTGGATTGGCTCCCAGCTTGCGTGGAAACACTAATGCAGCCTGGCTGTCATTTACAGAACTCCCATTACGTGCCAGATGCTCTACCAAATTCTTGTCCTGCATTCTCTCTCAAACCCTCACGACAGCCCTATGAGGTACCCATGATTAACATGCTCATTTTTCGGTTGAAGATACCGAGGCACAGAGAACACTGTATTATAACATTGCTAAAGGTCCTATAACGTAAGATGCTGAGACCCCACTGATAATCGCTATTCTCTACGCCTCCCCCAGCTGAAGAGCAAGATTTGCTCAGGGGCAGATTTGTGACTTGTGGTAGCAGCTGGGGCTTCAGTGTCCCATTTGGGCAGGGCTGTACACTTCACAGGGGGCCCAAAGGAAAGCCATCCGTTTGATCTTCATTTCCTGTTGGCTAGGGGTGAACCAGCACCAGAGTTCATGGAGTGATCTTGCCCACTGGCAAGAATGCAGGCACACTTGAACCCCCCACACTCCCACCACCAGCGTCAGCTCAGGCCTCACTCTTCCTCTTCTTTCTGAGCTCCTCCTTGGCAGGGCCACGCCTGCTGATGCTTCTGTGCATCCCAAATGCATACTCTGTGCCATCTGTTAAATGAGAACAAAACAACACGCATTGAAAACAAAATTTGTGGAAGCAGGATGTGCGCTGAGGAGGAAGAAAGACTCTGCATTAGGATGTATAAAGAAACATCCCAGCAGCCCTGAGTGGCACTAGCTCGGACAAAACCAGGCAGGAACCGGGCGCATCCGCTGACAAGACGTGCGCTTGCTGAGGTGATGATGGCAGGGCCAGATGGCGGAAGTAGCCAGCGATGGCAGGGGCCTTATCTGTCTGTCATACAATACAGTGACACATTGTGCACACACAGAGAGAGCAGAGTCAACAGAATGGTCACACGCTCAGACGTCATGAAACACTTTCACTAAAAGTTGGTGCTAATGGCTCCGTTTGACAGAGGACATAAGGTCAGTGCAATGTGCGTATTTCAAATGGAAAATGACATTCTGCTCTTTGCACAAGATGGATATAGCTTCTCATTGAAATTGTACGGAATATGCAAGAATGCTGCCAAAGGATGGACTTGGCAAAACGTTGCCTGTTCTGGGAATTAGGCAATTTGGGGCTTTCTATTTGGTTTCTGAGTCTGTGACACACATGGCTACACTCATTTGAATGTGGACCCTTGTCACTGGCATTTTTCTTTTCTCACTGGGTCTGTTTGTCGTCCCCTCTGCAGCTTTGGACACATTTATCACCCTGTTTTCTTTTCCTCTGTTCTCTTCTCCTATTTTCTCTCTTGATTTGCTTCGAAAACAGAACAAAAAGAGAAACCACATTCCATTGCTAGGATTTTAATGAATGGATGACTATTTCCATTCATTGTTTTTATTTTTTTCTCTAGGAAACTGCTTAGATGCAGATTGCAATGAAAATGAATTCTTTCATATAGTAAAATACAGGAAGTCAATGTTCATCATTGAAAAGCAATTGCAAATATTATAAGAGTAATTTCTGTCATCAAATTAACATATAATCCCACATGTTGATAATAAGATTATTTATTTAAAAGGATAATAGCTTTTTTTTTTTTAAGTGACTTTGTTAATAGAAGACACTTCTCTGTGCTCTTTTCGTTGTTTTTTCTGGAGCCTACTCTGCTTCTTTCAGCTTCTTTAAGCCCATTCTTGATTATTCTTGGTTTATGAGAATTTTTTCACGCTTCCTTTTCTTTCTAACCTCTTTTGAATCTTCCAATCCAGCTACTAGGTAAGGATCAGTAACCAAAGCGTTCATTGTTGAATTTAACATTCCCAATCGGGGTGACAGGTGCGGCCTTTCAGGTTGACACACCTTTCCCCTGAGGACTTCCTCGAATGAAAACTCAGTTATTTGGGAGAATGTTTTCATCTTTGGGGACGGCGTTCTGCTCCTGGTTTCTCTGAACCCTGTCCAGGTGTGCCTATGGCCTGCTCCTGGCCTACCTGGAGAGCAGAAAAGTGAACTAACAAGCTCAAAGGAGCCGGAGACCCACTCCCCTCTGACAACTTCCTCCAGCCGGGGCAGGAAGGGAGAGGGCCATGGATATTTGCTACTCAGAGCGCTGACAACACCAGGACACAGCCAACGGGACATCCCAACACCCACTTCTTCCTGAAGCAGGAGCAGGAGGCAGAGGTGGCTGTCCCTGGCTATCCCAGGGGATGGAAGCTCCATCTTCTCCCTACCCTGGCTTCGCCCGCTTTGGGCCTTCCCCCTACCGTCTCCTTTGCTGCCTGTAGCTGCAGGCTGGCCCTTCCTTCTGGACACAAAGGGCCCTGTAGACAGACATTGTGTGCTGTTTGCCAACACGGGGGCCCGGGAACACGGAGCGGGTGAGGGAGAAGCCATCTGCTCTCTCCTTTCACGCAGACCTTTGCTTTCTCCCTTTCACTCTCCCCTTCTCTCTCTGTCTTTGAACGTGCATACAAAAATAAGAAAGCCGTTGCTAATTAGAGCAAGAGAATGAGTGAGCCTGGATGAGGGACCCGCAGAGAGGCCAGCTCCTGGGCAAAGCAGCTTCTAAGAGCCAGTTAGGGAAGGACAGGGCGTCCCTGCAGGGACTTGGGAGGGATATTTATGACCAAATAAGCAGCAGACCTTCTTTAGAATGGCAAAGAGGGGCTTTGTCTTAACTTTCTATCACAGGAGAGGAAGAAGCAAGAAATGGCAGTTCCTTACAAACTCCCCTCGTGGCCGTCCACCCACCCTAGCTCTTCGTACCCTTTCCAGTCTCTCAGCAGCCCAGTAAACACAGTGTCTATTTGGGGGACATTTACGTGGGTGCTTTTATGGGTCACTTTTGTTCCCACTGATAGTGGGAAGTCGCGGGCTTCTCTTTCAGGCAGGTCTGGGACAGGAGTGCTCCCCACACAGGTGCAGCTGAGTCATCAGGAAGCCCCAGCCTGAAGAACATCCTGCAACCAGGCAAGACTTTCCGTCAGGGCTTTTTTCATTCGATCCTATTCTTGGTTCACCGGGCAGTTTCTTTTCCAACCCTGTGCCATCCAGAAGCCGTCCTGATACACGGTGCTGACGTGCAGGCTGCCTGGCGTGTGGCTGCAAGGACAGCAGCCACTGTTAACACAGAACCCTGCTCCCACCCTGAGCTCTTCAAACTCACGTATGCTCACAGAAGGTTCTGGATCGCACAGGGTTGAGGGCACCTGCCTGGCAGTTCTGCCATGGCTTAGCTAGGAGGGAAGGTTACCTGGAGACTCAGTCTCTCCAAACATAAGGTGAGTGGACCGATGTCGCAGGTAAGTAAAGATTCTGATGTAGTGCTCTGTGCATTCAAAAAAGTGAGGCAATTTTCTGATTTCTTGTGAATGTAAACAAATTAAGGGGAGAACTGCAGAAGTCTCATTCCGATGCACGTTGGTACTAACTAGTCAGGGAGGAAGAAAGGCAAAGGAAATGAGCCTGGTGGCCGTTTGTGTTCTTACTGAGGGTTAAGATTTCTTTATAAATTTTGGATACAAGTCCTTTTGTTTTTGTTTGATTCAATTACTTTTATTGTTTTCAACAGAGGAGAGGGAGACAGAGAGAGGCAGAGAGAAGGGGGTGGGCCCAGAACAGTTTCCATAGTTGTACGTTAGTTTCCAATATACTTTCACTCCACAGGCGGGCGTGGGGTTGCGCAGGGTGGGAACGGGCTGGAAACCCCCTGCATGGGGAGCTCGCCCCGGTGAGAATCAAACTGGGGGCCTATTCCAGCTCAGCTCAGCATATGGGTCCACACAGGCTGGGGCCGGGATTCGATCCTCAGACCCCAAGGCTGGAAGATGAGCACCCAACCCGCTGAGCCATCCTGGCATCCCCACAAGTGCTGCTTTTGAATACATTATTTGAAGATATTTTCTTCCAGTCTGTAACTTGTCCCTGCTCTCTTTTAACAATGTCTTTTGCAAAACCATCTTTAATTTTGATGAAATCCAATTTATCCATTAAAATTTTTTTTCTTATTAAAGACCGTACTTTCTCGGAGCCTTTTTAGGTTCACAGCAATATTAAGAAAGTATAGAGAGTTACCATGTACTCCCAGCCCTCACCCATGCACTGACTACCTCATTATCAGATTATCAGCAACCTCCACCAGAATGGTACAGCTATTACGATTGATGAACCTACACTGATATACCATTATCATCCAAAGTCCATAGTTTACAATGGGGTTCACTCTTGATCTTGTACATTCCGTGGATTCAGATGAATGTACAAAGACATGTGCCCATCATGATGGTATCAGACAAAGAATTTGTCTGCCTTAAAAGTCTTCTCTATTCTGCCTATTAATTCTTCCCTCCCCAATGTCCAACTCTGATCTTTTTACTGTCTTCATAACTTTGCTTCTCCCAGAATGTCAGATAGTTGCAATCATGCAGTATATAGTCTTTTTAGACTGGCTTGTACCACTTAGTAATATGCATTTAAGGATTTTCTACATCTTTTTGTGGCTTGACAGTTCATTTATTTTTAGGGCTGAATAATACTTCATTGTTTAGAGAACTGATCTTTTTTTATTTTATTTTTTTCAGTTCATCCAGGTTATAGACCATACTTTTGCTGTCATGTCCAGTAATTCTTTGCCTAGTCCCAGATCACAAAGGCTTTCTTTCCAAATATTATCTTCTAAAAGTTTTATAGTTTTATGTTTTACTACCTTTTGGTTTATGATCCATTTTTTTTAAAGATTTATTTTATTGTTTTTGACAGGTAGAGAGACAGACAGAGACAGAGAGAGACAGAGTGAAAGGGGAGGGCCCAGAGCAGTCTCCATAGTTGTACGTCATCAATTTTCAACATGGTTTTGTTCCACACAGGTGGGCAGGGGCCACGCAGGGTGGGAACTGGACCGGGGACCTCCCATATAGGAAGCACACCCCAGTTCAGCATATGGGTCCACACAGGCTGGGGCTGACTCGATCCTCGATCCCTGGGGCTGCAAAGTGAGCACTTAACCCTCTGAGCCATCCTGACTTCCCCTATGATCCACTTCGAGTTAGCTTTTGTTGAAGATATGTGGTTCAGGTTGAGGTGCGTTTTATTATGATTTTGCTTATGCTATCCAGTTGTTCCAACAGCAGAGAGCTGTGTGGATGACTCCGCCTCCTCCAAGCCTCTACTAAATATTACGCGTACCTTCGTGACCCCTACCTCGACCGCCCTCCTCAGGGTGTAGGCCACACCCTCCCATCTCCCCTACCTCACTGTATTATTCTCCATAGCAGTTACTGTCTCTAACGTAGCTCACCATTTACTTATCGAGTACATACATTATTTGTCTCTCCTCACTAGAATGTAGGCTCCCTATGGTCAGGGATATTTGAATACACACGTGTTTACTGATGTGTCCTGAGTGACTGATAAGCATTGGATGCACAAAGAATCTGGGTCCCCTCAGGACAGCTGCTGGCAGCCCCCGGGCAGGCAGGGGTGAGCAGATCAGAAGTGAGCTGCCCTGAGCTGGTGGCCGCCTGCCTCACCTGTTCATCAGGCAGAACAGGTTTGTCAAAGCACTCCACTCCAAATCTGTTCTCTCAGCTACCCGCCCCCCATATTGTTGGGCGCTCATAAGAACCTAAGCAATTAAACCATTTTCCCTCTAGGTCTTTGTTCCTTGAAACTTAAGCTTTATCCCCTTTTCACTCTTATACCCCTTGCAAGACAGAAAATGCTTTGGGAAAATTATCTTAAATTCTAATCAGGCCCCAATCCCCTGCGTTAGATGCGACTCAGAGATGAGGTTGTTGGCAGGGCAGGAAAACTGTTTAGGAGGCGAAGAAAGCTTCCACTGGCGAATACTCGTAGCACTTCCTTTCCACTGATGAGGTTTAAGTCATCATGCGGGAGGCTCTGAAAATCAGGGGAGCGAACAGTGCAAAAAGATAGGGAGAGACCAGAAGGAGGCAGGTTACATAAACTGGGGTGGGAGGGCTTAGTAGGTTCTGTCCCCTGCCATGCCGCCCCTCTTCATTCACCCCTACCTCAGGTTGCAACATCAGTCTGCTTTAGGCCTCTCGAGGAGTCGAGGAGTCGGAGGAGTGAGTGTGGGCAGCTACATCTCCCTGGGGTCTCCTCTGGAATGTCTGCATAGGAGGGGCTAGGGCAGCAGTGTGGTTGGCGGGGCGGGGCGGAGGCTGGCTGTGCACAGCAAGCACACTGTTCTTTAGGTGAATGTTAATTGGAAGTGTGGGGGCACTGAGGGGAACAGGGTAGGAGAGCTGCTGCTGTGTTGGCAAGACCCCGCTGCTGTGGGCAGGTGGCAGGCATCTTCGGAAGGAGCTGGTCCTTCCCCTTCCTCGCTGCTCAGGCACTAGCCCCCTAGAGACCACTCTCTACCCCTCCCCCCCCCACCCCCGCCCCACCCTCCCAAGAGGTACCCTGCCGGCCCAGCGGCCTCTGGCGGACCGCCCTCGGTTCAGCTAGCCCCACTCTTTGATGATCTCTGAGTAGCTAAGGCTCCAGGCCTGTTTGAAATCTGGTCACATACCATGTGCGTTCCCAGAAAAGCAAACCCACATTGTCTCCTCTTTCTGTCTCGTTTCCACCCTGGATGGACCAAGCTGGCTAATTTTCCCTGTTGATAAATTTGCTTCAGTTCAGTGGGAGGAGGTGCTGAGTTTGAGTCATCAGAGCTGGGAGGGGGAACCCAACTTGTAACGTTTTTAAAATTATACTTTAAGGGAAGCCAGGATGGCTCAGTGGGTTGGGCGCTCACTTTGCAGCCCTGGGGACCGAGGATCGAATCCCGGCCCCGGCTCCGGCCCGTGCAGACCCATATGCTGAACTGGGAGCTCCCCCAGTTCCATTCTCTCTCTGTCTCTGTATCTCTCTCTCTCTGTCTCTGTCAAAAAACAATAATAATTAAAAAAAAAAAAGGAAATGCTAGTTAAAAAAAAAATTATACTTTAATGAAGATGCCCATTAACATGTAATAATTCACAGGAAAGAAGCCCAAGCAGAGCTGGCTGAAGTGTTTTCCTTTGTCTTTTTTTTGTTGTTGTTGAACATGTTACCAGCTTAAATGGAGGTCTCTCCACGACAGATCAGAATCAGAAGCTGGCAGTGTCTCCTGTGTCTGTGGCCACACGGGCCTCCTGTGGCTTCTCAGGGAAGACCTGCCCCAGAAGAGGCTGCCTGTCCTCCCTGCCTGCCCTTTCCCCCTTCAAAGCATCCTTGCTATGAGCCGATGCTGTGTGCCGGACTGCTGAGCTAGAGAGTGCCTGGGTCTTTGGGTTTTTCTCTGAGAGTGTGTGTGTGCATGTGTGTGTGCATGTGTGTATGAACAGGGTAATGCCAGAACAAGGTTCCAAAAATCATGGTACGATTTAAATGTTTGCCTTCAACAAATCATTCTTTTAACACAAAAGTTGCCATGCTCTGTGTTATGCTGCAAGATACAGGAGTTATAAAGTGTATTCACGTGCAGAGCCCTAGAGGCAGGCTGGTTGGATATGGGGACACAGTTTTAGGTTGTGAACTTCTCATTTCAGTCCTGTGAGTGTATCTCACTGAGTGTGAATCTGAGGCCTTTCCAGAATGTGAGTGAAGCCAGATGGTCCTCCTGCCCGGCCTGTGACGGCCCTACTCAGCCCCAGAGTCTGGGAGGGCAGGCAGCTCTGAGCGAGGTGGGTTGCTGGTCAGCCTCAGTGACATCCCTTGTCTCTGGGGACCTGGAGTATGCTTCTGCTCCCTCTAACACCCCGTAGGTGCTCCACAGACAGAGTCATTTGAAGTCTGATTCAGGGGACAGATACATCTACTGCCTCCTTGGGTGTGGGAATGTGTCATCTTGCAGGACCCCTGCCCCGTGGCTCCCCTGTGGTTTCAGATGCTCGTGGACACCTGTGTGTCCTGACACGCAGGCCTGCAGCCCATTCTCAGAGCAGGAATATAGCAAAGGCATGGCTGCTTCCGGCTGTGCTGACGGGCCAGGGGGACCTGACAGTCAAGGGTGTCACAAGGTTCGAAGCACCAGGCAAGAGCACAGCTCAGCCTGACGGAAATGCTCCCCTTTATTAGTGGGGAGCCAACTCTAGGTCTGCTATTCAGAGGGGACCAGAGCAAAAGTTTTCTTTGTCTTTTGGTTTTTCAAAAGGAATCCTCTGAGCAGTAGTGAGCTGCCCAGGAGTGACATGGTGGGTTGGGGTGATGGTTGTCAAAGACTCTGGGGGAGAAAACATTTCTGGAATATTTAATCCTAGAGGAGAACGCTGCAACCCCAGGCTCCCAGGTCTGAGCGAGAGAGTGTGCCTCCTTGTCTCCTCGGGAGGACTGAGAAACGGGTCTGGTCTGGAAAAACAGAGGAGCATGTCTGCAGGAGGGATGATGCAAAGGCCAGTGGTGGGCTGGTGGTTGGGCTGTGGGAATGGTCTTTGGAGAATGCTGCACAGAGGTTTTGAGCTGCATCTGAGGTGGAAGGCATGGCCTGCCTCTTGGCCTTTATTCTTCTCGTTGGAGACCAACTGCAGTGGTCTCTCACCAAGCCCCGCCCTGGTACTGTAGGTTCACCCGGTCTCCAGGTTCATCTTCCTAATTCCCAGACTGGGTAATCGCTGTGCTCGCTAGTTCTTCTGGCTCCCCATGCCTATAACAGCACGTTGTCAGGCACGCATTCAGGAGTTCATCCATGTGACTACGCACAAACCCCACAGGCCCCAAGCCCAGCTTCATTAACAATGTAGACTCTTGGTGTAGACCACCTAGGTTTGAACTCTGCTGTATCACCTGCTGGCTACATGACCTTGGGTAAGTTACTCTACCACTCTGTGCCTCAGTTTCCTCAGCTTTAAAATAGACATAATCATAACCTACTTCCTAGGGTGGCTATGAGAATTAGATACATTCATGCTTGCAAAATGCTTAGGACATTGTTGGCTCTCAGAGAGCATTCAATATATGAGTTCTGTCTGGGAAAGATCCAGCTATGGCCAATATAACGAGAATGGGTACATGGCTGGATACTTTCCAGACAGCCCTCGTGTATCAGCTATTTCGGCCATTCCCCACCTCACACACAGCATGCTGGACCCCCTTCCTCCTCAACTCCATCAGCCCTTCAAGGCCTACCGGAACTTCTGCCTCTCCTGTATGGAGTTTGGGTTCCTTGCTCCACTTGACCACTGGACATAATAATGGACTTTTCTGTTTATACCTGTCTCTCATTGCCTATTTGTCCCCCTGCCCCACCCCACCCCCACCTCTCTGAGGTCATCCTAGGCACCTGCAGGGTCAGCAGTCCCTTTCCTCTTCTTTGCGGGGGAGGGGGGCTCTCCCCGCTTCCTTGCTTGTTGGGCTGCGTCTGCACTTTGCACCTCACTGCCTCTCCTCCTCTTCCCGTTTCTGCACACTTCTCCCTGGCCACCCCGCTCTCCCTCTGCTTCCTGTTTGGTCTTCTCCTCTTCCCATCTTTTCCTTTTTGATTCTCCTTATTTCTCTGACCTCCCCCACCTCTCTCTTAATGAGAACTTTCACACATCCTATTGATTCGGAGATTTAAAAAGCCAGCATTGATTTTTCTGGGGGACTTTTCATGATCTTATTTTTAAATGTAGGAAGAAAGCTGTTTTGAAAGCTGTTGACTTTGTTTTATTGAGTTTGGCCTTAGCGCTGGAAACTCGTTTCTAGAGGTGCAGTCAGCTCCGGGAAACTCCGAAGCTGCATCTCATGAGCTAGGGTCAGGGCTGCCCTCCCTTTCGAAGGCCTGTCTGGTGGCAGAGAGCCATGGGCAAGGGGAGCAGCTGCACACTGGCCTGGGTTTGAAGATAAGGCTAAAGAGCACATAGAGAAAGTGGGTGAAGACCAAGCAGGACATACTGCAGGCTGTGGGGGGTGAGGGGCAGATGGGGGAGAAGAACAGTGGTGGGAATTTGCTGGTGAGGCCATGGCTCCTGCTGCTCTGGAATCAGAGACTGATTCCTGGGGCTGCATCACCTCATCCCACCTGCAGCACATATGGATCCAACACTTGCCATCTGCCCAGCCCTGTGCTGAGTGCTTGGCCTACATTGTCTCGTTAATCCTCCCCATATTCTCAGGATGCCAGTCCTAGTATTTATATTTTGCTTTATGGGTAAGATGGTGCTATAGGACTAAGGTTAGCAAAGGTTCAAAAAAATGAAAAACATGGGGTGATAGAAAGATCTCAGAGGGCAGCATGAAGGAGAAAGGCAGCACCTTGCTGATTGGAGGGTGTATGTGTGCACATGTGTTCACACGTGTAGGCTGCATGAAATCTTTTGGGGAATGAGGATGGGTATATATACATAAAGCACATAAATAAATAAACAAACCAACAGAATCAAGTGAATAGATGAGGTTACTGCACAAAGAGAAAATAAAGGCAGAAAATAAGGTGATCTGTAGCTGAAGGTCCTGAAACCCAGTGTCAGAGGTGGGTCCTCTGGATGGACTGGTTGCTTGTCGCCAGGTCTAACCTGTCCCCCTTTGGGTCCTGAAGTCATGAATTGTGACCACGTCTCTCCCACATGAGTTCAAAACTCCATGGAAGTAGCCAGGCCAGCAGCAATCTCACCAGATCTTACAGATTGTGTGTGTTCTGGGCTCCTGGGCAGGGGTGGGGGCAGGGAGGAGGGGCCAAGGGCTGGCAGCTTCCTCTCCTGGTTCAGTGAAGGCAACATTAGACAAGGCCAACTCACAGGAGAGTGACAAGGCCAACTCACAGGAGAGTGACAAGGCCAACTCACAGGAGAGTGACAAGGCCAACTCACAGGAGAGTGGAAAGTTGAGCAAACTATTCTGAGGTGACATGGAACCTTTGGCCTGCTTGCCAACTTAATATTGTTTAGATTTTGTTACAGAACAATTATGCCATCCTTTTCACTTGGTGGACTTCTCTCACTTTTTGGATTTCAGCTTGAGGGTCACTTTGTCAGCGGCCACTCAGTCTCCTCCTCTGTGCGCCCTCATACTCACACTGGCCCAGGTCTTTCTTCAGTCATGCTACATGTACTTCTCTAAACACCCTCTCCTGCAAAACTGCTCCCTACAACGAGGCTTCTGGGGAAAGAAGAAAGGTTAAGGTTTGTTAATCAACACCTGTGGAACTCTGAAGCCAAAGCCCTAAGGAAAGCGGCATTCCTCATAAAGTCAGCAACCCAGATAAATCTTGTCCCGCCTTTGCACCCAGCCTCCCAGTAAGTAGGTGGATGCTTTGTAGCCGTGAACCCTGGGGGCACTGCCTTCTTCTTGGAAATGTAGGTTCTGGAGAGTATTGACTGCTAGTTGAGACCCAGGGTATCAAAATTAAAAATTTGAAACTTGTGAATGTTTTAACCCTGGAAGAAATGTCTCTGTAGCTTCTTCTGCATTATCACCTTCATAACTTAGCAGAGTGGAGGTGGAGAGGTGCTTGAAGCTGTTAAACAGCCACAGCTTAAGGCAAGCACTATGTGGACTTTCAGTTTGCACTTCCCAGGTCACAAGGTGCTGTCACCATGAGGGCCTTGAATGTGGAGGAGAATGCCCCAGCAAATCCCTAGCTCTTGGCTTGTTTTCTTTCAGCAAAGGGGTGCTCTGGCTTGGGGTGGGATAGGCCTGCAGGAAAGCCATCCTGCCCTCTGTTGTTCCGCCCTCAGTGCCAGGCCTGTGTGGTGGATCCTGGGGGGAACATGGCAGCTCAACCAAACCCACACATCAGCCTGGGGCTGAATCAGCCCCTCTGAGCAGGCCAAGGATTGTGTATGGAGCCTCAAAAATGGGAAGTCCTAGTTTTTCCCTCCTCCCTGAAGCCACTGAGCTCCCAAGTTCTGTCCATTGTACCAGTGAAGATCTCTGGAAACTTCTTTCTCTCCATGGTCCCTCCACTACGAGCGTTGGGCACTGTCTGGTCTCTCTGCTTCCTGTCCCCTCAGTGTGTCTTCTACATGGAGTTTCCCCCAAAGTAAAGCTGGTACTGCTGACGTATGCAAGATTCTTTAGGTCTCTCCATTCCTTTCAGGAGAAAGTTGGGTCTCCCACCCAGCCCCCTTAGCACCAGGGCATTTAGTCATGGGCCCCCTGACTATGTCAGCAGACCCATCCCTGTGGCCCCATTCGGCCTTCTAGCCAAACAGTGTCCAGGGGTTCCCAGGATTGAGTCAGGTGCTCAGTGTGCTGACAGCCTCTGTTCTCCCCTGGATTCCCATTCTCTTTCTGTTTCTTTGGTATGATTCCAGGTCTGCGCACATGGCTCCCCCTCGCTAAGCCTCCCCTGTCTCCCTCCGCAGAGGTGTGTTAGCAGCTCTCACTTCTGTGTCCCCAGTGCTCTGTGAGCATCAGTTTCAGTGCTGTTCATCACACTGTACAGGCAGGGTGCTTGCTCTCTTTCCTGGTCCTCCCACGAGACTGGGAGCTCCCTGAGGGCAGGACGGCCTCGAGGTCACTTCTTGGGCTCCTTGCCTGGCCCAGTGCAGGTCTCACCAGAACGTATCACACCCATGCTGAATGAATGGGGAGTGAGTAAGGTGGGAGCTGCACAATCATATGAGAGGTGGTGGACACTGGCTGCCATCTGGCTTCAGAAGAGCAGCATAGATCCCGCTTCTTGGCATTCCTCCCCCAGTGGGCTGTCCCTGGAGGGTGGGGTCAGGGTCCTTGGTCTCAGCATCTAGAAGCTAGAGTCAGGATTTCTGGCCCCACAGAGCTAATCAAAGCCCCAAGGAAATGAAATCAAGGTGCTGGAGGGTTTTCCTTTAGGGAAAGAAATATTCTCATCTTACATTTAAAATGGTACAATAACTTCTACCTTATGATTTGACTGACAGAAGAAGTGTAGTTAAGTTATTTTTAACCTGGAATCTTAGGAAGAAGATATCTAGTGATTAGATCTTTGGAAGCTATTGTGTAATTTTAAAACTTTGGTACTGGAGCAGGTTAAAAGAAAGAAACAAAGAAGAAAAAAATCCCCCGGTTGATGTGTTTCAGTTTTCCCTGTGTGCCTGTGTGCGCGTGCACCTCACTCCTGTTCTCCATCGATAGCCTAAGATTATGTTTTTTCCTCAAAAAAACATCTTAAAAAGGGCCTCATTCACTATTGACAGAAACAGAGAGCACTTGTCTAGGGCTTGGCAGGCTGCACTTTCGCATTTATTATTATTTTGATGACCTTGTGAGGACATCATTACTGTGGTCATTATTATTCCCATTTTGTAGAAGAAAACGTCATGGAAGCAAGAGTCGGCGAAGGAGCCGCCCAAAGCCACCTCGTGGGTGCGTGCTTATGGATGGCGCTGGAGTCCAGATCCCCTCTCTTTACATCGTATGGTTTCCTTCACTGTTCCCTTGATGCCTGAATGCAAAAGTTATTTAGTTTATTCTCACATTGCATGGCTGGGACCTTACCTGGTAGCTTTGTGCGGCGTAACAGATCGCCATTTTCCTCCTCCATTTTACTGTTTTACTCCCCCAAATGAATTCATTCATCTGATAGCAACCGTTGGTGTGATGCTCATGATGCTCCAGGTCAGGACTTTGGACAGGGCACAACGGGGATGGGTTGCTTCTGCTCCATTGGAGCGGGGCATGTCTGGGAGACGGCTCATCTGCAGCCTCCCCTGTTGCCGTGTCTGGCACCTGGGCTGGGATCACTAGAAGGCAGAGCTCAGCTGAGGATTTGGGAACCCTTAGCGGCACCCTCTGCCAGTGGCTTGAGCTTCTTCATTGAATGGTGGCCTCAGAGAAGTTGGACTTTTTACATGATAGTTCAGGGTTCCAAGAGAGAATGTTTGAGTGAACAATGCATAAGCTACATGACTTAATCTCAGGAGTCACACATTATCACTTCTGCTGCATCTCACTGGTCAAAGAAGTCACAGTTGTACCCTGATGCCAGAGGAAAGGATGTAGACCTCCCACTCCCGACAATGGAAGGGGTATCAAGATTTTGCAGCCATGTTTGTAAAGCCACAACAGACAATTTCTCTTCTGACTAGATTGATGTAGGTTTCATGCTCTCTGGAAGAAAGGGAGTGAACAAAATAACCTTTACAGACACTTGCTAGCAATGGACTCTGACAATACCTGGTAAGACTCTTTGCATGAGAAGACAGGCTTTCCGAATTGTCCCGTTTCTTTTCCCTGGCGATTCCAGGTCAGAGAAGAGGTTGCCACCCTCTGCTGGGGATAAATACTCAATGCATGTTAAGTGGATTATCAAACACCATGCTGGGCCAGGAGCTTGCGTATTTTATGGTTTGAGGATTCTCATAAGCCATAACACTGTATCATTTGGGAGGGAAGATATTTCATCTGGCAAAATCCTTGGGCATAAAAGGATTGAGAACCTCTGAGAGGGGAGGCCAAGGAGACAGCTTCTTGGGAATTTAAAGTACTTTATCCATGAGCTCCAAGGCTTCTCCCCCTTCAAGGCTGGATCAGGTGAATCAACACAGGACATGGGTGTCAGACCTTATAGGGTCATCTTTGGGTGCTAAGCCCTCACTGACATATTAGGGTCTCCTGGGACACATGTTAACCACGTTCTTCATTCTTGGTAATCAAAGGTGGCCCTATGTGACCTTTCCTACCTCACTTCCCACATGGTGGTCTTCTCATCAGCATTCCAGCCACACCAGATTTTGTCGGAAGATTGTATTTGTCTCTGTCAGCATAGGCTAGGTTATGTTGCAATAACAAACACTCCCCAAACCGAAGTGGCTTTAAACAACTCAGGTTTATCCCCCCCCACCCCCTCCCAAGTGCATGTGTAGCATCATCATGAATTGTCAGGGATCCTGTTCCATGCCATTGAAAGTCTTGTGTCAGAGGGAAAAGGAACTGGTAGGTCTTGCACTGCCAATTCAATGCTCTGGTTGGAAGTGACATGTATCACTTTTATTCATAACTCATTGGCCAGAACTAGACTTATGACCCCCACCCCCAACCCCCACCCCCAGCCCTGCAAAGGGCCAGGAAGTATAATCCTACCATGTTCCTAGAACACAGTTGGAAAAAAAAAAACTAGCAACTTGCACTGACTGCTACATGAGTACCACAACAACAACAATAACAACAAAAAGCTCCTTAAATCGGTATATTTGCCAACTCTTTAGGATGCTCTTTTCTGCTCCAGGTTTTCATCCATCCATGCATGCCTCCATGCAACCATCCATTTACCAATCCACCTACCTCATGTGTAGTGAGCACCTGTCCTGAGCCAGGTATGGCTCTAGGTGCAAAGCAGATGAGACGAAAAGCTTCTGGCAGAAGTTCATCATCTTACTGGAGTCGTTCAAAATCTATCCAGCTTTCTCAGGCTGTAGCTAGACTCTCCATGAAGACACCGGTGTTACTGAAACCTTCCTCCACATTATGTCATTGATGGTTAAACATAATAATGACTACTATTTTGTTATTATTGATCCCTTACAATACTCCAGACACTTTGCTAAGAGTCCCTTTTAACCCTCACTATAGTGCTGATGGTTGGCTACGGTATGGCCATTTACAGATGAACCTCACAGGGGTTAAGTCACTTGTCCAAGTTCACACAGATACTAAGTGGCAGAGGTAGGGTTTAAATTTGGGCTGAGTTCAAGTCTTTTAGTCTTCAATGGCTACATGACTTGTCTTTAACACCCATGCAGTTTTGTTTTGTTTTGTTTATTCTTCGAATCAGAGACCTGAGAACAACAAAGATGATTATTTGTAGTTGTAATATGAACACTGAGAAGGCAGGGATTTTCAGTGATTTCTGATCATTTGGTTCCTTTTGGATGGATGAGTGAAGTAGAAAGAGAGAGAAAGCAGAAAGGAACGAGAGAAGGTGAAGCAGGAAGGGGGGAACAAAGGAGCCTAGGAGGAGGAGGGGGAGGAGCTGACTCTTGTCACCGACAATGCAAGATGGACAGCAAGGCAGCATGGCAGCGTGCAGAGGCCGGCAGGCAAGTGCTGGGGTCCTGCAGAAAGGCGCTCTGTAAGCCCGGCTGCCCTGGCCCTCAGTCTACCAGTTCCGCGCCTCAGCGCGTCTCATTATCGCTGAAGAGGTTCTTCAGTCTACCACGTCTGAACCTACGACAATTAAACACACAGATGTATTCCTCCTCACTCGGCTGCTGAAGAGGAAATATTTTTTGAAAAAGATGACAACTTGGTATCACAGCTCAGAGAAACTGGAGGAAGAAAGAAAGGCCTATAAAGGAGGCATTAAACAGAATTTTTAAAGGTCATTCTCCGATTTGGTGTGTTGCTTTCCAAAGCAATATTTTGAGATAAAAAGAAAAAAATCAAACTACTAAAATAACAATTACGGCTACGCAGTTAAAGAATGGTTTACACTGGGGATCAACAATGGCCCGTGAGGCCTGAAATCATCGGCCTTTTCTGCAGCCTGACCCTGGGAGCCAGGCCCAATTTGTTTCCCACGATCGCTTAGTTTTTATCAAAAGAACAATCTGCAGGCCCGTGCTGTTCTTATCTGGTGCCGGAGCCTTCAACAGTGTCCTATATAGTGATATAAGGCTTGGGTTAACCTAGATTCTTTTAATGCGGCATCTCCATGTTTTAATAAAAAGTCCCCCCTTAGTGTCTTTCAGCCTCCAACCTGGAGTTCAGATTGTTTTGTTCAGTGTTCACTCCTCCATCAGGGAGTGTGTGTGTGTGTGTGTGTGTGTGTGTGCCTTGCATAGAATATGTGTATGCTCCTCGCATGTGTGTGTGCATGTGCATTCATGTGTGTGTGCATGACCATGCATAGACCAGTGATGACTGTATTGGCAACTTTGGTCCTAGAGATAATGTGTAAGTACCTAATTGCATTTGCTCTTTAGCAGTGAACCCCTCGCAGGTGCTCACTAGTTGTGAGCACAGTTCTTTGTGTGTGACTAATTGCAGGTGTAAAATAGTCACCTCTTCAGTTCCCTTCATGGCTCAGTGGGGCTCAATGCTAATTCTCCCTCGCCATCTGGGTTTAGACTCATCCTCTGCCCAGAGCATCTCCTTGGGAGAGGGGCCCATGGGGGGCCTGGGACGTGTGTCAGAGCAACAAGGGAACTGGGGTGACGGGGCGCAGAGCATAGTTCTAGGAGGCTGCATAGTCAGAAGCTTAGCCTGTGAGCCTCTTCCCCCCTGTGCCACCCATGCCAAGTAGAACGTTCGCTGGGTCCTTGGCCTACAGAACCTGCGCATCAGGGTCTGGCTTTCCTCCAGTGACGCCCTCTGCAAAGGGCGTTGCTTTCTGAGGGGCCTGCAGGGGTGGCTTCCTCCCCTAGGACCCTTTGCCCGGGCAGTGATCTAAACCCTCATAGACAGAGGTGGGGGGGTAGAGGTCTGGACAGGTATTCTGGAAGCTTGTATCCCTCTGCAGTGTTGCCACCACACTATGTGACAGTTGTGTCCTTGGCTTCAGCAATTCATCCACTGAGTGAGAGTGACAGTCATCCCCCCCCTTCCAGGTGGGCCCCTAGCATGTCCTGAGGGTCAGGTGAGAGTGACTTCAGTTGTGGACCTGCCTGGTGAAGAATAAATGCTGTGCTTTGCCAGGGAGTGGGTGACTCTCGGGTGGCCATAGGGAGTCTCTGACATGCAATTCGGTCACGGGAGGAATCTCCAGCAGGGTCAAGAAGTAGGGGTGACTGCTGGCCTGAGCGGCACGGTGCTGGCTGAGCCTCTCTCACTGCCAGTTGAAAGGGAAGGCTTGGGAACTCCTCTCAGGGCCAGAACCTGTTCTCCCAGTGATGCCCCAGCTGTGAGCGCCCCAACAGCTGGCTTTCTTCCCCTCCTCTCTGAGGCACCCCCACCTGTGCGTAGACAGGGGCCCCCGGCAGCAGCTTTCAGAGAGCTCCTAGCCATGGCTCAAGGCCTAGAGGAGATGGAGCCTCAGGGAGTGGAGAACCGGGAGAAGGCAGGATCCAAAGGCAGAACAAGGGTCAACATCAGACAGTGAGCAGGCAGCAGAATGGAATGCTCTCTCTCCAAGGAGCTTCTCTGGAAGGTTTAGGGGCATCAGCCACTGCTAGGTCCCAGAGAGGGAAGGGCCTTGGATAAGAGCTCCAGAGAGTTCGAAGCTCCCAGACCAGGGGCCCGCACTGAGCCTCTTTTGCCACATCAGAGTCTCCATGCAGATCTAGCTAGACCTATGTTTCCTGGGTCAGGGGAGCAAGGGAGTTGTGGGAGGAAGGACTCAGAAAAGCAATAGCTTAATGTACCGTGGGGTGTGGTGTGCTACAGGAGTACAAAAGGTGGGTGTGAGGGTGGGGCTGGAGGCCAAAGGAGAGATAAGGCAGCAGAGGGAGGACAGTCAGGTCACATTCTACCTGTGGCCAAGGTGGGGGAGCTTGGGTAGCCATATTGGAGAGCCGTGGAAGGGACCTCATGGAGTTTGTGATTCCCAGTGTCCTCCCAGGGGAAGCTGAATCAATGGGGATCCCCACCCTGGTGTGTCACGTTAAGTCCTTTTTATTGCACGACTACTGACCTTAGCCTTCCAGTTCTGACTCCTGGGTTTCTACTCTAGGCCGCTTTCAGTAGACAGCTCTACAAGACTTAGCTTGACCCCTGGAACCTTGGCCTGTCCTGAGGTGGGGTTCATGGGAGTGCCCCAAAAGATCAAAGATGGCTTTCTGTGCAGACTCAGCTGAGCTGACCCTTTATGCTTTATTTTTCCAGACCCTGGAAAGGACCTTGAAAACAGCAATGAGGACTTTTCTGTTTCTCCTTCACCACTTGCTACTTGTACCTCAGATTCTCCCTCCAAAAAATGGGATAATAATAGAACTTATTATTCCTAATAGAACCTATTTTCCCTCCAAAAAATGGGATAATAATAGAACCTATTTAATAGGATTGCAGGGAGAATGAAATGAGATGAGCAAAATGCTCACCATGTCAGCTAGAATGCAGCAAACCCTCACCAAATATTAGCCTTCAACTCACAGGGTCTCCCTGTCTCACCCCTAACCCCAGAGCAAACCAGTTTCCCCCCCTTGCTGGTATTATTGTTCTTTTATTTTTACTGAGATTCCTTTCTTCCAAAAATATCTGCCCCTATCAAGGATGGCTTGGGGTCAGTGTGACCTGTTGCCTTTGAATGCTAGGACCCCATAATTTTGAGATCAGTGATGGTTAAACCTGAATCATTGGCTTTTTCATGACAGCAAATGAATGGCCTTAGAATCTCTGGTTGGGAGTCACACCGAATTCCAGCCCAGGAGAAAACATTTGCCCTGGAATATGTGGCCATTACATACAGATTCACAAAAACTGAGAATGAGATGCAAATAAGGAAGTCTGCATTTCCTCTATTGCTTTAGAAGGTTATAAATTCAGACTTAACACATCAGGTCAGGATGTGATGAATCAAATGCCAACCCCTCAGCTTCATCCCACAATCGCAGGGAGTGACTATTTTCCAGATAATTAAAGAGTGTGAGTGCCAGGAGAATCCCTCATGATTATTCTGTGAAACTATCGTTTTCATTTGGGAAAAATGGTGATAGAGTGTTCAGCAAATTTAGCCAGAGTTCAGCTAACGTGGGGCGCTTTATCTCTTAGATGCTTCTTCCTTTTAAGTCATTCCTGTCAAGTGCAATGCGGTGTAAAGGAACCTTCTTTAATTGGCCATTCCCACAGATGAGCATATGCATTGGTATGAGTCTCTGTGTATGGATGGCATTGAGGGTCCCAGCCAACATGCAACTGATTCCAGACTCTAGCCAGAGCATATGGAAATGCCCAAGTGAGGTCCAACCAACTTACCCATCTGCAAAATGGAGGTCTGGGGCAGAGAACTGAATTTTCAGTTCGTGTTGGACCACAGTCTAGCCTGGGCTCTACACTTTGCAGCCAAAAATTATCCCTAAAGTATCAGGTTACTAATGTAAGCTTTCCATTAAGAGTACACACACACACACACACACACACACACACACACACACACACACACACCAAACAAAAAGAGAGCTGCTTTCTATCATGGATGCGATATTTTAAAGGAAAATCAGTTTATAACACCAAAAATTAGACAGATGGAGGAATTCCTTTGTCTTTAACTAAATGTGTGTTATTATAGTCCTAGAACAGCCTAATGTATGTTTTCAAAAAGAAAAGAAAAAAGGACAGAGCCTTGGATTTTAAACATTTAAGAGCTTAATCTTTATAAAAGTCTTTGTGAGAATTTCATTGCAGTGTTGCTCTTGTGTTCCTCTGTCTTTCTTAATTCTGGCAGATCCAATTGTGGGAATAACCCATCTAACCTGATCTTTAAGATGAAGGCTATCCTCTTTCTCATACAACTCATCAAAACCTATTTAACCATGAAATATTGCGAACTCACTGTTCTTCAAACATTAGCTTATGATGACTCAATACTTTGATAACAATATGAATAATAATTGCTGCTAACATTTACTAAGCATGTAGTATGTATAGGCACTGTGCTATCTAAGTACACTGCGTATATTAGGCAATTTCATCATTACAACTATTAGGGACTGGGTGGTTCCCCATGTTGAAGCTCTACATAACCTCTGATGTAACTGTATTTGGAGAAAGGGTCTTTAAGAAGGGCCTTAAGTGAACTGAGGTTATAAGGGTGGGCCTCTAACCTAATAGGATCAATGTCCCTATGAGAAGAGTTCTTTCCACACACACAGAGAAAAGGCCAGCCCTGTGAGGACACAGGGAGAAGACCATTTGCAAGCTGAGGAGAGAAGTCTCACCAGAAACCAATCCTGCTGGCACCTTGACCTTAGACGTCCAGCGTCTAGAACTGTGAGAACACAAATGGCTGTTGTCCAGACCACCAGACCGGTGTTTCGTTACGGCAGCCCAAGCGGACTCATTCAGCAGCACTCAGGGTGTGTACTTTTGTTAGTTCCAGTTTGCTGAGGACTGTGAATCTTGGAGTTGTGACTGGCTTGTACAAGGTTGAACAGACACTGTGGAGCTTGGCCTTGTTCAGGATCTGAGCTGGCCTCCACTGAGCAGACGTCTTACGCTGAGATTGGAGGGAGGCCCATGTCCTTACTCTTCAATCTGCACCACGTGATACAAGGCTCTGTATTGTAAATCACCTGCCAGCCCAGGGGTCTGTTTTGGTAGAAAGAGACTGAATATAAAGTCCTGGGCTCTGAGCCGGGCATAAAGTAGGTAAGAGCTCAAGAGATGCTAATGGGACTTGATCAACAAATAAATGAATAGTATGCTGTCTACCTCTTGTGTTCAGCTTAATGCTTGCAGCCGTAGTACTAGAAGCCTAACTATATTTTTTCTTTCAAAGAAGAGCAGTTATTCTAATTAAATGAGTCAACATAAGCAGAACACATCACTGTCAGGTTCTATAAATTGTACCTGGAAGTGCTAACTGCCCTAATAAAAGCAACCACAGTAAACGAATGCGCCATTAGACTGAAACAGGACTATCAATACAAGATGCCCGCCCCCTCGCGTCCCTGCCTGTTGCTAAAGGATGCTCGCTGGGTGGCCGGGACAGGTGCGCAGCACAATTATTCCGGTATCCACATCCATGTGGTTTTTACTTGTATCACTTACAGGGGTTGGTGTGTACAGTAATTCCTCCCCAAACACTGATTCTCTTTTTATGAAATTCTGGTATCCTTGGATTTATTTCTGTACACTTGGAGAATTTCTGTTTCTGAATACTTGGGTTTTGAGTCACTGCTGTTAGGGATAATTTAGAAATAGAGAAACGGGTGGGTGGTGGGAGAAAAGAGAGAGGGGGTGGGAATCAGAGCAGGAGATGCTTCACTGTGTAGTGTGATGAGGGGTGAAGGGTGCGGTGGAAGGAAGGAGGGAGGAAGAGAGGGGGGAGGTAAAGGCGGAGGAAGGGGGACCTGGGATGCCTTCCTGTGTCTGACTGAGTCTGTTCTGGAAAGGTGGCTGAGATGTGTCTGACCTGGGATCAGAGTGCTGGGCCAGGGGCTGCGCAGCGCAGGCCCCTCTATCCCACCCTGTTTGTAAGGGTGGGGGAGGCGGAGAAATTAGGCACCCACAAAGCGCTTCTGAATAAATTAAAGATTTCTGCAAATGTTTCAAACTTCCTGATTACTGTGCGTCTCTGGCCCCACAGTGGAAGCCATGAGACAGAGTTCAAGTAGTAGGTGACATAAGCTTTGAATATTTGATTGGAGGACAGTGAGGGGAGGGGAGTGAATTAGTTTGTACATTGACTGTGCCAGAGAGCAGGAGAATTACAAATGTCCTTTCAAAACTAGAGGAGATTCTGGAAAAGTTTCAGCAAATAGAGGCTAGTAAATGGAAATCATAATTATTACTTTAACTTCTACAACATTATTGATTTTTGTGTGTGTGACATTTTTACTTTTAGAAAGGTGACTTTTTGTCTTTAGTAAAATTACACATTTCTATTAACATTTCACAGAAGCAAAAAAGAAAAGTATAATGAGAAAAGTAAAAAATAACTCAAAAAATCCAGGAACTACCATTGTTAAATTTCAGTTAACACCACTTTGCTAGGTCTCTGTAATCTACCTTCACTCTAGCTAGAAAGATAGATGGAGAGTTGAAATTAATTTTAGAGTAATGTGATCATGAAAATCTTTAAAACATTAATTTAATTTTGTTTAAATATAATTGAAGAAAAAGAAGCTGCTATAAAATGGAGGAAATCACTACATTTGATAAATGCTTCTTCACCACAAAACATATTATTTCCTGAAAGCTGTTCTTAAGATTAAGAAAGAATATTATAAAAAACAATAAAATTTGAATCATTATTCTGTACTTCATATTTCAATTTAAATAGTATCAACTAACTGTTTGCTATGAAACATAAGGAAATTGGTATACTTCTATACCTTGCTTCTATTTCTTTCCCTTTCTCCATTGCCCAATTTTTGTTAGTTTTTTTAAGTTATTTTTTCCTTTTTAAGGTGTATAACAATTTCAGAACGTTTTCATTTTATTTCTGTATTTAAAAGACTGTAAGGAGTCCCCGTTGCTTCATCACACTTTCTCTATCCTGAAGTCATTGTTTTGATGGATCTCTTGGTTGATCGAGTTTCATTAGGAAGTAATCCCTGCCCCTCCACCCCACCTGAAGCACTCCCCCTTACCTGAAGTTCTACATCCGTGAGAACATCTGTGTGTGACTGTCACTATAGACAAAGCTGTGGCTACTTCATGCTTCCCTTTACAGCTGGCTTGCTCCTTCTGTTTATGGACTGAATGCTTTCTCTTTGAATTTTGACCTCTTCACCAGGCTATGCCTTTGACTGCTGATTATTCCTTTCTTATAAACATTTTTTTTATTAGCTCTCTGAATACCAGTTTTTTTATTGCGGGGGGGTGGAGGGGTGCTCTGACTTCTAATTTAGGGATACCAATGGTCCTCAGCAGATTGCGTGCTTTCTTTGCTAATCAATTATTTTTTATGTATCACTCTGTGTTAGTGGTTTGATCTTAAAAAGTCTAATTGTACCAGTTCTGCAGCCATTTATTTTCTTTCTTTATTAGTGTTATAATGTGATTTTGATTCATAACTTACTTCTTTAACTCTGCAACCCCTCTTTCTAATCGTATTCTACTGTTTCATCATCTGGTTTTGAGCTTTTGTATTCTTGAATTTTTCAGGACATGAATCCTTGTGGAGAATTTTCTTCTATTTCTTGGGCTATCATTTCTTCCATGCTGACGTCTTTTCCTGTTCTCCACCTCATTCATGATACGTTTCTACATTTCTTTTATGGATTGATTTTTAATGCAATTGGTAATGGGTTTGCATGTTTGCCCCGCTGCTCATGTCTTTTCACATTGTTCACACTGCACGAGAGCAGCTCCCTGCAGGCCCCTGTGTCCTCGACATGGAATGGAGCACTTCTCCCCGATGCTGCCCATTTGCCTGAAGACCAGGCATCTTCGCAGCTGAGCCACCGTTTAAGCCAGGGGTCTTCAAACTTTTCAGCCCGGGCTGCATTAACTATCAAACAGCAGTTTGGGGGCCGACTACACACTCGAGGTTCAAATAAAAAAGAATCAAAACATAGATGTTGTTTTTATTTATTTAATATTATTTTATTCAGATAAAAAGGTCTCCATGGGCCAGATGAGAGGGCCATAGTTTGGAGACCCCTGGTTTAAGCGCTGGGTTACCCCCTCTTACCCCCTCTCTGTGCCTGGGAAAGGTGGGACGCTCAGCCGATATGTGCACATCTCTGATGGAGGCACTGTGGACCCTCTGTCTCCAATCAGGGCCCACCTCCCTCGAGGTTGGGTGGTGGTGGGGATTAAACCTGGGCCTTGCCATTGCTTCCCTGTTTCCCAGTGGAGCCTTATAGCTTCTCTGTCTGTGAGGATGTCAGCCCTGAAAAGAAAAAGGTTTCAAACAGCACCCTTTCAGCCTGCTGCTTTCTAACCCTCAGGGTCTAGAGGGACTTTCTAGGGCACTCAGTCACCAGTGGGGCTGGCCTGGTCCCACAGACCTGTGTGGTCTGCTTGCCTCACCCCTAGCCCCAGTGCAAACCACGTTCCCCCACGCTGGCCACCCTGCAACAGGCCTGCTTTCGGTGTTTGGCTTGCCCCACGTTCTCTTCCCACTTGAGATTTTTCTAACATGGATCCCTGTGCCTGGAGCCCTCCTCCCATTCTCTCCTCCAATCTCAGCTCAAAGGTCCCTTCCTCGCAGACCGTCACACAAGGCCAAGCCTGTCATTTGCAGGCACACACAGCCCTGGACTCCTGTGGTGAGAGCTTCCTCTTCCCCCGAGGCATGGCTGCAGCTAGGTTTTTTTCAGGCCCTTCCGTCGATGGGTCTGAAAGCAGGCCTGTTTCCAGAGCTCTTTATTTCTCATTCCTTTCTTCCAGTGACTCTCTCAGCCTCCACTTTTTCTTGCTGCATTTTGGAATCTTTAAGGTCAGGTCACCTGCGAGGAAAAACTGCTTTTCCTTTTTAACATTTGGAAAGGTCACTGTCAAGGAACTCAATGTTGGGACCTAAAATGAGACACTGTAGCCTTAGAAGCCTACGCTACGAGGTGCCAAGACACTAGCCCAGCCCCCGAGGGGGTGGTTGGGGCGCCAGTGGTTTGCCCTGGGGTACAGATGGAGGCCTAGTATCTGCTTGCAGGCCCTGGCTCTACAGGGGTCCCTCATTTTTCGTTGGAAGCTGGGTGATGCTTTGAGAGAGGCAGGTGCATGCTCCAAACTTCCCTCTGGTGCCAGGACAACCTTGCTCAAGCTTCATATCAATATGGGGACAGCAAGCTTGTTTGTGTTCTTATTTCCTCAGACAAAGAGATTGAACCGAGACAGGTATCCCACCAGTATTGACTGGGCATCTACTAAGTGCCAGGCGCTGTTGTACTCATTGAGCATGAGCATGATGTGATCCTGCCATAGGGGAGGGATCTTTCCAGCGTTTCGACTGCCAAGCTAAATGCCCTAAGTCCCTCGGGCCCACAGCCCTAGCAGGGGCTTCCTGCAGCACAGTGCAGAGTTAGATGGGGACAGGGTGGAGCCTTGTTGCCTTCTCATACCTCCCCCTCCCGCAAGTGGTGAGCACCCCGAGGCAAGACAGTGTGACAACCCATGGACCATGGGCTGGAAGCTCACAGACCCCCTTCTTCCCTCACTCCACACCTTGAACACTGGAATCCCATTCCTGTGGACCTGTCGCACTCTGGCCTGCTGCTGTGGCCTCTGGATAGCACTCATGAGCGCTCTGCTTCTGGCTCTGTCTGGATTTCCACCCTTTGTTACTCAGCGGGGCCTCCCTGCTCCCCCACTTCACTAGCCCATGGCCCCTTACTCAGGAGTCGCAGCCCTCTTGTCCTTTTCTGAAAGCCTCTCCCCAGATTACGCTTGTCACCCACGGGCGAGTCAGGTCCCAAATGATGCCTGCCTGGCCAGAAGGGGTGTGTCCCTGTCCCCACTGTCTGCAGTTCTTACTCTGTCTCTTTTGAAGCCACACCAGCTCTGGCTGCAGGCTGTTCTTGCTGCCAAAGCGCAGCCTGGGAAGCCATCCAGTCTCATCCCGGTGCCAGGCAAGCCAGACCTAGGGAAACAGATAGATCTAATCCTGGCCTCGGAGGGGACAGCTAAATTGTCAAGCAGCACACTAATGGGGGCTGCTGACTGCACAGGTATCTCTGTGTTATAAATGCCCAGCTCCGGAGAGCCTCCTAAGTCACGCAGAGGACAACTTTATGATCCAGAAAGTAAAGAACTGGAACAAGATCAGCTTGTGACAGGGAGCAATTGATCGGGGATGGGAGAGAGTTTGGCCCAGGAGCTCAGAACTCCATAAACCATTGGAGCTCAGTGCTTCCTGAGACGGGGGATACTTGCTAACCATAGTACTGGGAGCCCAGGCAGCTGCTTGAGAGTTCTGCAGGGGTGTAGTGTTGACCTGGAGCCCAGATAGGGGCTGGGGCTGGGGTGCCCTGTACCACCACAGTTTATTTCCCTCACTGCTGTCAGAATCATTATCCTATGGTCCATTTCTGACCATCAGCTTCTCCTGTGGAGAAGACTTCAGTGGCTCCTCTGTCCCCCTAAGTGTCAGTCCAGACTCCTTAGCATGGCATTCAGGCTGCCATAGATGAGCTTTTCAGGCCCACTCAGGTCTTATCTGGTTCCCAACTCTATGCTCTAGCCACATTTAACATCTTGGGTTTCCACAGCTGTGACACACATCCTTATGTCTGGGCCTTTGTACAAACCATGGATTCCTTCTACCTTGAAGGCCTTTCTTCCCCACCTTCTGCTCATTTAGATTTCTTTCATTGATGTTTCAAGTTTTAGCCCAGATGCTACCTCTTCCAGGAAGCCCACTGGGGTTAGGTGCCCCTTACAGAGTCAGTCTGTGGACACCCTCTCATAGCATTTTTCACACAATTATGTACTTGCATTTTTCTGTTTACTTGTCTGTCTCCCCATCAAGATTGGGGTAGGTGGGGAAGCTGGGATGGCTCAGTGGGTTAAGCGCTCACTTTGCAGCCCCAGGGACCAGGGATCGAATCCCAGTCCCAGCCCATGGGGCCCCACATGCTGAACTGGGGTGTGCCCCCAGTTCAGTTCTTGTCGGGGCCTGTGCAGGAGGCTCCTGGCCCAGTTCCTGTCCTGCGCAGCCCCGTGCCCACTTGTGGAGTGAAACTATATGGAAAACTAATGCTGTCAACTATGGAGACTGCTCTGGGCCCTCCCCCTTCTCTCTGTATCTCTCTCTCTGTCAAAAAGCAATAAAAATAAATCTTAAAAAAGAAAAAAGAAAAAAAGACTGGGGTGGGAAACACTAGTCTTTTATTGATCATTTTATCCCTAGGGCGTGGTGCAGTATCTGGTGCATAACGGATATTTGTTGAACAAAAGAGTGAATGAATAGATAAATGGATGACGTGGTAAATAAATGAAATAAGATGACACAGTGAGGATAAAGGTGGCCTGCCCAGGGCAGCCCCTCTCCCTGTCTGCCCTGAGGCTAGCCCCGCCCTAGCAGGCTTCTGAGGCCTCAGAGATTCTGTCATTGCAGAATCTCAGCTTTTATTCCCATCGCTCCTGTACTGTGACTGGGAACGCTCTTGCTATTCATCACACCTCCAGACTTATATCAGTCATAACCTCCTCCAGGAAGCCCTCCCTGAATCCCCTGTGGGGCAAAATGCCCACTGTGCCTCCCCAACCTCCAGCATTGATATTGCTCTTTGCATAGCTATGTTTTAGCATGTACCTTCTTGCGTTTTCATTATCTATGTTTATGTTCCATTGTTTTTATATTTTTTTTATTTTGAGATAATTATAATGACCTATAATTATGTCAAAATAAATGCAGTTATAAGAAATAATATGGAAAGACTTGTGTGCTTTTCATCCAGTTTTCCCCAATGGTAATGTCTTGCATAACTATAATGCAAGAGCACAATGAAGACATCAACATGAATACTGTCCATTGGCCTTGTTCTGATTTCACCCGTTTAAATGCACTCCCTGGCTTGCGTGTGTATTTAGATCTATTCAATTTCGTAACATGTGGAGAATCATATGACCACCACAATCAAGATACAGAACTGCTCCATTGCAAGCATCCCTCATGAAACCCTTATGGCCGTAACCGACTTCCTTCTCCTCTTCCCTCATCCCTGATGTTCTGCACCTTTAGAATTTTGTTCTTTCACGAGTGCTATGTAAATGGAATCATACAGTATATGACATTCAGGGACTGGCTGCTTAGCATGATTCCACTGCAATTTACTCATTATTGTGAGTAGCACTACCGTATTACTTTTTACTTGCTGAGTAGTATTTCATGGTATGGATGTGCTGGAGTTAGTTTAACCATTTACCCATTGAGAGACATTTGGGTTGTTTCTAGTTTTAAGCAGTTATGAATAAAGCTGCTGTGAACATTCACATACAGGTTTTGTTTGAACATAATTTTTCATTTGTCTACAGTTGGCCATCAAGCACAGGAAGAGATGTTCAACATCATTAGCCATTAAGGACACATCAATTAAAACCACATGGGATATCACTACGTACCTATCAGAATGGCAAAAAGTAAAAAATAGTGGCAATACTAAATGCTGGCAAAGATGTGGAGAAACTGGATCACTTGTACGTTGACGGAGGGAATTTAAAAGGGTATAGCCACTCTATTATAGAAGAGAGTATCATAGTTTCTTATGAAACTAAACATGTGTTCATCATATGACCCAGCAATTGCACTCATGGGCCTTTTAATTGTGTAATAAAACAAGTTTTTAAAAAATTATACATAATTCACATTCATAGTAAAAAAGTAGAAATACAATAAATATGAAGACAAAAAATCTCATGTAATCTTGATATCAGACATAGCTACTGCTAGTATTTTAGTGTTGTGTGTGTGTATGTGTGTGTTTCTTTTATCAAAAATGGTGCCCTATATTTTATGACAATCTATTGCTTCCCCCCTCCATGCCAAGGGCTGGCCATGTTATCAAGTTAAACTTGCTTTATATTAAATTTAAGGATTTATTTCACTAAATAAACTTAAATGTCTAGGCCATTTCAATTTTTCTCTTGCTATTATAAACAATACCTAATAAAGTTCCTTGTTCACATATTTTTAATAATTTAATAGATGCTATTCTCAAGATAAATTCTAATATGCATAATTTTTAAATGAAAGTTTTCCCCATTTTTAAAAAAGATTTATTTTATTGTTTTTGACAGAGACAGGGAGAGAGAGAGAGAGAGAGACAGGGAGAAGGGGGAGGGCTCAGAGCAGTCTCCACAGCTGTACTGTCATCAGTTTTCTACATTGTTTCATTCCATACAGGTGGACGGGGACTGCACAGGGAGGAAACTGGGCTGGGGGCCTCCTGAATGGGAAGCACACCCCAGTTCAGCATATGGGTCTACATGGGCCGGGCTGGGATTCGATCCTCGGTCCCCAGGGCTGCAAAGCGAGCACTTAACCCACTGAGCCATCCCAGCTTCCCCAGTTTTCCCCATTTTTAAAGCTTCTGATAAAAATGCCTGACCATTCAGAAATTCTATACTGATGTACCTTCACATCCCAGGTGCCCATGAGAGTGACTATTTCCCCCTACTGTGTCCAACAATGGTCATTATAATTCTTTTGATCTTTTGTGAGTCGGATAGCTAGAAAATTCTAAATCTTACTTAATTTAGATTTTAAAACTTTTATCACCAGTTACACTAAATACTTATTTGTGATTTGTCTATTGTGAATTGCCTATTTATAGTCTCTAGCCATTTTTCTATTGATTTGCAAGATATGAACAAACCTTTGTCATACATATTTTTTTTTTCTACTTTGGTAATTTGATTTAGAACTGTATTTTTGCAGCACACTTTAAAACTTTTATGTATTATAGTTTATCAGTCTTTCTCCTATGTGCTTTTCCCTTCGGTTCCTTCTTTGAAAGTTTTTCTTTAAAGTTATATAAATACTTGTCTGTGTTTTCCCACCTTATTTTTATGGCTCAATTTTTCATTTAAATATTTAATCCAGCAGGGATTCATTTTGGGGATTTAGTGTAAAGTAGCAATTGAATTGGTTTTCCAGTAGCTAACTTGTGTTCTCGCCTTGTTTCCCCACTAAGTCACTGCCCGTCTGCTCTCAGGTCTCTTTGTCACGGGGATGTCTGAAGCCACCTTATTCAACCTGAGAACAGCCTTTCTCCCTCTGACATTATCTTGGTTATTTTTCATGATGTATCTAGGGTCTCTTTTTGCTGACTTTGCCTGGTGTGCCCATCTGTCTGTACACACAGGCCTTATCTTGAGCTCACTAACATTTTATTACATCAGATCTTTCATTTCTCTTCTGCTTTATTTGTTGTTGATTCTGTTTTAGGGATCCTCATTATCTACATATGGTTCTTCATTTTCTGTTTTCCAAATCTTTCACCTGCTGTCATACTGTTTGAATTTCTTTCACATTTGTTTTCTATGTTACTGACTTGATATTCTGAAAGTGGCTTTGTTTCTGCCACTGCACATTTAGTTTCCTCGCTGTTTTTCCATTTTAAATGCATCTCCCTTTTTACCTCATTCTGCTGATTTTTCCCTTCTGGTGACTTTCTGTGCCTCTGCCTTCAAAATTATGCTTTTTCGTACATGCCTGGAAAAGCAAATACTTTCCGGAAGTTTTCTTCTGAATTCTGCAGTATCTCATTTTTAGAGTGGTGCTTTTCCTCTGACTCCACAGAGTGATGTTCACATTCTTTTCCCGTGTGACGTTTCCCCTTTTACTTGAAAGCACGGGGGACTTTGGTGAGACTTTGGTGAGACTTGGTGAGGTCTCAAGGCAGGGTGAGTGCCTTGTCCTGGAATTGTGTTTCTGCCCACTGGCTTGATTTCACTCCCTTTTCATTTCTGTACCGGCTGTGGAGATTGATGTTGCAAAAGCCCCAGTCCAGTTTCTCATATCAAAAAAGTTTTTCCTTGAGGTATTAATAGCTCTGCTCTGTTCAGGTTTCTTTGACCTGCAGCGTCTGGTTCTTTGGTCCTTCTGGTCTGATGCAGTATGTGAAAAGTACAATTCCCTGCATGCAGCCCTTCTGGGCATTACTGTCCTTATGCCTTCCTACAAATGCTAAGGCCAACCATTCTCAAAATGCAGGACACCACTTCCAGGCCTGGCATAACTATATTCTCTCTCGTTATTTTCTGGGAAGTGGAGTGAGTGTAAAGGGTGAAATGGAAGCATGCTTGACTCACAACATAACCCAGTTCCATAGTGGCTACAGCCCTGGGTCTCTAAGGCAAGGGTAGAAAGTGGCTCTTAGTACTTTTCTTCTCCTTTTCCTTCTTCTTCTCCTCCTCCTCTCCTCCTCTTCCTCCTCCCCCTCCCCTTTCCCTCCCCTCCCCCTCCCTCTTCCCCTCCTCCCTCCTCTCCCCATCCCCATCCTTCTTTCTTCTTCTCC